>CM028129.1:1401850000-1402382500 GCA_016271365.2 Neoceratodus forsteri | reverse complement strand
GACAGGAATACCCACGCAACCCTATATTCAGTGAATTTGCGCTGCGCAAAGGTGGTTAGTGTGGTCACTTTGTAATGTGCTAATACCACAGAACAAAACCTCATCTTACACCAGGCAACCCTAGCGGCCACTGGAGTAACTGCAGCCAACAACCAAGCTGGCCAGTGGGGGAGCACACCTGCCCCGTGATGGTCCCTGCCCACCCTCTAATCGCAATCCCAAAAGTTCTGAGGCACATTCCCTGGTAAATGATGGGTGTCCCCCCCCAACACAGCCCCGTAAGTTAAGGAACACTGTCCCCGGTGCCACGTGGTCCCTCCTCCCACCCACTGCCATCCCTACAAGAATCATAAATGTCCCTAGTGTCCAGTGGTCCCTCCCACCCTCCATTCTGCCAGCCCCATATCAATCCAACTATGTCCATGGCATCCAGTGGTCCCTCCCAAACTCAGTTCCCCAGTTCCATACTAATCAGACATGTCCCTGGTGTCCAGTGTTCCCTCCCACCCTCTGATCATCAGCCCTGGTACAACTCTATCATGCCCTGGTGTCTAGTGGACCCCCCCACCCTTTATGCCACTAAAACTGTGGCATCCAGTGTCCCTTGGTCACGAACCCCGACCCCTGTGCAAAACCCCAGTACCTTGGTGGTCTGTGCCTCCATCCTCTGATCCCCATCCCCTTGAGCTGCCTACACATCCCTAAAATGTAGTGGCACCCCCCAGTCTCCAATCATAAGCCCTGTGTGGATGCACAGGATGTCTGTCCTACCTACTGTATAGTACATAGCACATGCACTCCCTGTTTTGTTATAAGGCGGCCAGCAAAGGCGGTGAACGGAGGCTGCGCCAATCACCGATCACCACGACAGTACCAAAGCTTGTGGTAGGGGGGCCTAGATGCCAGGGATTATGCTTATGGTGCTATGGGGACGGGGACCGGTGGATATGGGGTACATCTGATCGCTGGTGAAATTGCCATAGTTAGTTTAGTTTGACATTTTTCTGGGGCCATTCTGTGCATCTTTACAGTCTGCAGGTGTACATGCATACAATAAATATCTCCAGCAAACAGGCCACTGCGAACAGCCGTGAGAGGTGGGTGCTGACAGGGGCGGCCAGCCCAAAACATGAGAATAGAATTCCAGGTAGTCAGCACTCCCAGCAAAGAAAACAGGCACAAACTGTATAAATAATGTTAAATGCAAAGTCATTTATTTGTGACTGTAACAGAGCACAAGGAAAACGCCAGCTAACCCCAGCTCTTTGGCAAACAGCCTTCGTAAGGGTGTGTGTTAGTGTACAGGAATCCAACCCTTAAATATCCCACGATCAATTAATGGTATCCAATTGAAAATCAAAACACATGGGTTGGAACAACACAAAAGTGGCAAAAGCCTGCATACTATTAAATCTTAAAGAAAAAAGTTGATGAATATTGGAGCGTATAGTGAAACGGCACCATTATATTGATGATGTCATCTGCATGTGGATAGGGGACATACTGTAAGTGAGATTGAGTCCTTCATGAGATGGCTCAATACTAATGAAATTTACTTACGTTTTACCTACACAGCAGACCGGGAAAATATATCTTCCCTTGATATCACACTCACAGCAAAGTGTGGTGAAGAAAACAAGGATGACACCAAATGTTATAGGAAATGCAATGCTACAAACTCAGTCCTGTCAGTAGACAGTGCACACCCACAGAGATTGCAGGAATCAGGCTCTTACAGCCAGTTCTTTCATTTAAGCAGATATTGTCCTCAAAAAGAAATGTTTTTAGTCAGGCTGAGGAGTTAAAATACAGGTTACTCACCTGTAACAGGAGTTCTAGGAATGGTATATGTTGTTCATCCACACTCATTGGCAGGTATCCTTGCCGCTTTAAATCTTGCGGAAGGTCTTCAAGCTTGCTCCTCCCACCCACCGGGTGAGTATAACTCAAGCTCCGCCCCATGCGCCAGATCTGCCCGCTGGAAGCTCAGGTTGTACGTCGAGCCGGGAGGTCAGGAGTCATGGATGAACAACATATACCATTCCTAGAACTCCTGTTACAGGTGAGTAACCTGTATTTCTAGGGGACATGGATATGTTGTTCATCCACACTCATTGGCAGACTCTAGCAGTTCTCCAGGAGGAGGGAGGCAAGGCAGCACACCCAATACTTACTTGGGAAAGAGACTGGAGAGCCGAGGCCCCAAACCAGCATCCGGCGTGACTCAAGGTCGATGTGGTAATGGGTAATAAAGGTGTTTGCTGACTTCCAGGTAGCAGCCCTGCAGATTTCCTGGATAGGGACGTCCCTGAAGCAGCCACCGTTGCAGTATGGCTGGTAGAATGAGCTCTTATCCTCTGGGAGGCTCCATGCCGCTAACTTATAGCAGAGATCTATGCAGGAGGTTACCACCTGCTTATCGTCCGCTTGGCTGCAGGTCTGCCAGATGCTTCAGCGTAGGTGACAAACAGCTGGCTAACCTCTCCCCAATTTCAGCCGCAGCCTTATAATAAGCGAGCGCCTTCTAGGGTCCAGAGTATGGAGCCTATATTCGGCCTCCGAGGTGTGATTGGGGTAGAACACCGCAGAGTCAACACCTGGTTAAGGTGAAACTCCGACACCACCTTCGGAAGGAATTTCGGTGGGAGCAGGACAACCTTGTCCCTGTGGAAGACCAGGTAAGGAGACTCGATGGAAAGCGCCTGGAGCTCTCCCATCCTTCTGGCTGCGTGATAGCCACCAGAAGGCGGTCTTCCACGACAGGTGAGAGAGCACACCTGTGCATAGGTTCGAATGGCTTGCCCATGAGCTTTGCCAGTACCAGCAGTAGATCCCACGGAGGTGGGGGTTCCCGCACTGGAGGGGAAATGTGATCAAGGCCTTTGAAAAAGCGCCAGACCACCTTCTCCTGCGCCACCGACTGCTTCCCGCCCTCGGTAAGCAGAGATGGCTGCCAGGTGCACCCTTAGGGTCGTCGACCTAAGCCCTTGACTAGAAAGGGACCATAAATAGTCCAAGATGCTTGCCAAGGAACAGGAGGAAGGGTCCAAGCCCTTGCCCTGACACCAAATGGAAAACCTTTTCCATTTGAAGGCATAGCATTTTCTGGTCGACTCCTTACGGGACGCCTCAACTACATTGAGGACCTCGTCGGAAAGACCCAAGGCCTGGAACTCTAGCAGCTCAGGAACCAGGCCGTCAGGTGCAGGGATTGAAGGTCCGGATGGAACACCTTCCCTGATTGACTGAGAGCAGGTCGGGTGAGCTGGAAGCTGCCAGGAGTCCTGGAGCTGAGACTGAGGAGATCTGGGTACCAGAACTGGCGAGGCCAGTCTGGGGCTATCAGAATCACCTGCGCCTTGTCCCTCCTCGCTTGAGAAGCACCTTGTGGATCAAGGAAATGGGGAAAGGCGTAAAGAGGCCCGGGGTCCACTGCCTCGAGAAGGCATCCCCCTGCAGCGAGCCCTGCTGAGGGGGGCGGGCATGGAACAGACTCAGCTTCGCGTTCTCCCTGGAGGCAAACAGGTCCACCTGAGGTGTGCCCCAATGGGAGAACAGATGCTGTACTACCTCCGGCAGGAGAGACCACTCGTGGGATGCAGCCCCTATCCGGCTCAGGGCATCGGCCAGGGTGTTGGAGGCTCCTGCCACGTGAATGGCTAGGAGATCCGCCTCCAGGCTGCGCCTGGTGACAAATGCGGAGAGCTTCCTTGCATAGAAGCATGGGCGGCGTCCGCCCTGGCGGTTTAGATAGTACATGGTCGTGGTATTGTCCGTCTGGACTCGGACCACTTGACCCCGGAGGAACGGAGCAAAGGCGGTGAGAGCTAGGCGGACCGCTCGGAGCTCCAGCAGGTTGATGTGGCATCGGGACTCCCGCGGGGACCAGAGGCCATGAGCCCGGTGTTCCCCCAGATGGGCACCCCAACCCATCAGAGAGGCATCAGTCGATAGAGAGACCGTCGGGTCGGGCCACGAACGGGATGCCCTCCAAATGATCTGGAACAGTCCACCACTGGAGAGCGTTCCACATCCCCTGTGTCACCGACACAAGCTGGTCCAAAGGATCGCAGCGTTGTGACCACTGGCTGGCCAGTCCCCACTGAAGGGGACGCATGTTCCAGCGGGCCCAACGGACCACGCTGGTGCAGGCCGCCATGAGACCCAGGAGGCGCAGGAAGTCCCGGCAGGCGCAGTGCCCAACCAGAAATGATCGGGCAAAGGAGGAAAGAACCTCGGCCCTGTCCGCCGGGAGCCGCGCTCTGGCTCGAAGAGAGTCGAGCTGCGTCCCGATGAATAGAATCACCTGCTTCGGCTCGAGTTCCGACTTGGCCTCGTTGATAAGGAGGCCCAGTTGAGAGCAGACCTGGAGGGCCAGATCTCTGGACCACTCTGCCTCCTTCCTGGAGGGAGCTGCTATCAGCCAGTCGTCCAGGTAAGGGTACACCCGGACCCCTCGGCGCCGCAGGAATGCTGTCACCACTGCCATGCATTTGGTGAAGACCCTGGGAGCTGGAGACAAGCCGAAGGGCATGGCTTGGAACTTGAAGAGGGATCCTTCCGCTCGGAAGCGAAGGAATCTCTGGTGAGACGGACGGATAGGGACGTGAAAAAACGTGTCCTGCAAATCCAGAGAGCAGAACCACTACGCCGCATTCCAAGGATGGTATTATCTGAGCCAGAGTGACCATCCTGAAGGTTCGAGACCTCAGGAACTTGTTTAGGTCCGTAGGTCGAGAATGGGGCCCAGCCCCTCCGCTTCGGAACCAGGAAGTACCTGGACACAAACCCTGGGTCTGAAGGAGGGTCCACCACCTCTTATCACCTCCTTCTGGAGGAGAGAGTGATGTCGGCTCGACGAGCCGCCAGTGAGGCTGGGGATCCGAAGCCCCGAGGGCGACGGCTCTGAAGGGTGGTGCCTGCTCGAATTCCAGAGGCAGGCCTCTTCCCACCACCTCCAAGACCCACCTGTCCGTGGAAACAGCGGACCAGGCGGAGCAGTGCGGGCCGTCCCCAGGGGACCCAGGGAAAGGTGGCGGGGATGGGCGACACCCTCAGCCCGCCACTGGGCAGGCTTGGAGGAGGGACCGCCGAGGGACCTCCTGGGCCTTTTCCTCCCTGCCTCCTGTTAGAGGAAGCCGGCGGCTTGGGTTTGGGATGCCAAGGCCGAGCCTGCTGGCCCTGACGTTGCTGGGCCGGGCGCGTCGGGGGCACAGAAGGACGAAAGGGCTTAGGCTGTGGTTTGCGGCCTTTGTCCTTCTGAGCGGAAGAGACCGAGTCCAAGGTAGCATTGGACTTCTCGATCCTCTGCAGGTGACCTTCCACCCCAGGGCCGAAGAGGTCAGTCCCCAAAAAGGGAACATCCGCCAACTTGTGCTGGGTATCCGAAGTAAAGGTGGATATCCTCAGCCAAGCCCACCGACGATAGCCACTCGCGGCCGCCACCGATCTGGCACATGAGTCCCCTATATCCAAAGCAGTCTGGAGCTGCTGTTTGGCCACTGCCCTGCCCTGGTCCCGCACCTGCTTAACCGTAGTCTGCAGATCGGCGGGAAGATGAGGATGACCTCATCCAGGAGCCCAACAGGGCATGAAGAAAATGTGCCATGAGGACGGCCGAACTGGCCTGACGAAGGCCGAGAGAGGACGCAGCGTAGACTTTTCGCCCGACATAGTCCAATTTCTTGGACTCCTTGTCAGGAGGTTTGTCCACATCCCTGGCGTTGCCGGCGCTACCGAAAACCGTCGGTAACCAACCCTCAGCAGAGGGTGTTCCAAAACCAGACAAGGAACCAGTAGGACCTGATACTTCCTGGCCATCCTGGCCGAGGCGCAGGGCAGGAAGCAGGGCGCTGCCAAAGCTCCAGTGCCGACCCACTATGGCCTCGGCCACGGAAAGGCCTCCGTCGGAGAATCCCCTCGGTCCAGAATCTCCGTGAGGGGATACCTGGCCCGTTTGGAAACGGGTTCGAGCTCCATCCCGGTGGACTCCGAGATGAGCCGAAGTAGTCCTAGGAAGGACGACGGGCTATCGTCCATTGACTGACCTCCTGAAGACTCCAAGTCCAGTCGCTTGGAGAAAAGGGAGGAATCATCTTCGGACTCGGAAGAGTCCTCGAAGAGCTGCCTCTGGCCTGAGCCACCCTTCACCTGCCGAGGTCGATCGGGAGTGAGGGTAACTGACAGCCGATGGGTAGACCTCAGCCGAATCGAGAATCCTTGGTCGGAGCCCCAATTGGTGGCTGTGGAGGCGGAGGTTCCACCGAATCGGTGGAGCAGCTGGTTTTGGCCGAACAACCGCCTGGGTATAAGCTCCTCGGATAAGTCGAGGGTTGTGTCGGCCGCCCGTGACAGCCACTTAATGGCGGGGAAAGCGACGGGTCGGCTTCATTCGGCCAGGAGGAGCTGTTGCAACATAAGGTCCTCGTAGTCGGCATCGACGAATTTACGCCGAAGCCTCCCTCATCCGAGGAGGAGGACGAGGACGAGCGGCGACGCCCGCTACCGCTGTGCCGAGACCGAGACCGCCATGACGGTGGGATCGCTGGACCAAGAGGTCCGAGACCGAGACCGAGAGTCCCGAATTTCCGAGGTCGGTGCGGGAGGTGTCGGGCCGGAACCGCACTCCTTCGGCTCGGATGGTGCATCCGAGGGCTCGGAACCGAGGCACAGGTGAGCCCACGGATCCTCAACTCCTCCGGGGAACCGGGAGAGGAATCTCGGCTGCTAAAGGCGACAGCCGTCCAATGGGTCGAGAAAAATCTCGACTTCATCGGTGGGAGTCTCGGTCAACTGACCTGACGGGGACACCGTGAGGCCAGTGGCCGAAGCCGAGCGGTCGACCGAAGCCGACGGTCGACGGCCCGGGGAGAGGGACCTTTCCCGCTCCCAAGAGCGTCGACGGAGGGACTTACCCTTGTCCCTCTTTTTGGACCGAGAATAAGGTCCCGCCAACGTAGGCCCTTCTCCTTTAGTGGAGAGGGACAGACAAAGCTCCTTAAAAGAAGCCGTGTAAGAAGAGCCCAGAGGCGGGATAAATGCGCGCGAGAAAGATCGACCCGCGCCGCCTCCTCTTGGCGACCATCCGCTTCCGAGCTGATCCGCCCGAGCCCGCCGCCCAGGACACTGCCAACCGCCTCCTTGGACTTCACCGGAGGGAAACGCTTCTCGGGACGGCCCAGTTGCAATCGGGCAGCACGGTCTTCGAGGACGTAGGCCGAGAAAGATGAGCACAGGTCGCAAGCCTGCGGGTCGTGCTCAAGGCCTAAGCAGTAGACACACGTGGAGTGTGGATCCGTCCGAGACATCTTCTACCCGCATGGGCATCTCCGAAATCCGGGAGTCGATTTGTCCATCGCAGCCGCGAGGGATAGAAGACTGAAGTCTTTTTTGCAAAATTTATTTTTAAATCTGCAAACGGAGAAATAGGAACCAGTCTCAAACGCAGAGCGTTAAGGAGGGAACCTGAGCTTCCAAGCGGTAAGGAAGATCTGGCGTCATGGGGCGGAGCCGAGAGTTATACCACCCGGGTGGGTGGGAGGAGCAAGCTTGAAGACCTTCCGGCAAGATTTAAAGCGGCAAGGATACCTGCCAATGAGTGTGGATGAACAACATATCCATGTCCCTAGAAACTCATTTCCTAGAGAGGGGTTATTCCAGGGTTCTTTTGGATGAGGCCACTAAAAAAGCTGCTGCCAAAGACAGCGAAAATCAACAGTTAGGCAAGGAGCCCAGATGTACAAAAGAAACTGGCCCTGTTACATTTTGTAACAGAGTTCAATGGGTGGACTGGGAGAGTGGGAAATGGTATCCATAAGAACTGGAATATATTACTAAGTGACCCTGTTTAGGCAAGTGTAGTGGGTGCTAAACCATGATTCAGCATTAGTAGGGCTGTTAACCTCAGAGACAAACTTGACCACAGCAGGTTATCTTCTAGAACAGAAACACTGATATCATACCTGCAGTGGCTCCTCGAAGACCTAATAGTGCATAAAGGCAAAAGATGCCATGTGTGAATGCTGTATTACAGGAAACTCTTTCCTCACCCTGGAGGCTCTTCTCTAAAAATCAACATTTGAGAATGTATTATGTGTGACCTTTTGGGTCGAGAGGGCAACAGTTGTTGAAAAGCCCTCCCAGCTCCCCGGTTCCCCGAAGCTACAAGGCTGGCAGCAGGAAGAGTCGAGAGAGCAGGTTGTTGAAAAGCCCTTCCCAGCTCCCCTCGGTTCCCCAAAGTTACAAGGCTAGCAGCAGGAAGGGTCGAGAGGAACGGTTGTTGAAAAGCCCCTTGGTTCCCTCGGGTGCCAAGGCTGGCAGCAGGAAGGGTCGAGGGCAACGGTTGTTGAAAAGCCCTCCCAGCCCCTCGGTTCCCCAAGCTACAAGGCTGGCAGCAGGAAGGGCTCTAGAGGGCAGTTGTTGAAAAGCCCTCCCCAGCTCCCTCGGTTCCCCAAAGCTACAAGGCTGGCAGCAGGAAGGTATGCGATCTCAAGAATGCGCTCGGTTTTAAACCTTGGCACCTTTTTCTGTTCAGCTCCTGGCGCTGTAGTACCAGCTGCTGCAGCCACTTTAAACCAAGACTGTGCCTACAATACACTCTAGCCTGCCTAGCTTGATTTAATTAACTTTTGCTGATTCTGGTACACTGCAGCTGCTGTTTAACTAATTTTAGCAGATCCTCTAACACGTCAAGCCTGCAAGCAGTTGCTATTTTCGGCCCCCAACCATTATTAAATACTGATAGTAATCCTGCCCACTTTTGTTCCAACCTATAAACTCACTTGAAGGGCAGTCCTACCTCCCCTTGCTGCATCAGTCCTAGTTCAAACCAGCGAGGCAGTCCTTTTGCTTTTTTTCCTCCACTCACTCTTGGCTATTCTCTATGTTTGCCTCTGTTCTACACTTATTTTGTCTGGAAAAGTAACTTGGACTGAGGGTATCCCAGTTTTATCTTTTCCCTCACCTTTTCAAATTCCCTGCTCCTGTCCGCTCTCATAAACTGCACTCTATTGGAATACCCACTCTTGTGAATAACTTGTATAATTGACTGCCAACCTCTGGCCACTAAGGGTTTCACTCAAACTGCCTTCACTATAGGTGTCACCCTGCCCTTAAGTCACCATTTCTGTCGCTTATATTCTACTCTTATAAGGGACAATCCACCTCTGATTTACAGAGGTTTCATACAAGGCATACATAATGTTCTCTCTTACATGACCAAGGTCACTTCTGGTGGTATCAGGATTACTACCCACCGTAATCGTCCTCTTCTATCTCTCATGTAACATACCAGCTGGATAACCTGGGTCCCACTGCCATGAAGAATTCTCCTTTGTCTTCTCCAACCTTATACCAACCAGAACCTTGCTCAATTCTCCTAACCTGTTCCTCCATATAACTCATCCTTCTAAATTAGAGCATTTCCTTCTCTACCACCCCCCTAGCATGCCCAAATACCTCAAGCGCAATTACAGATTCTACAAAGAGGTTTGGGTGATGCTTCTGCGCTTACACTTATCAGGAGACATAGAATCTAACCCTGGCCCCCACTGGAATGCCAGGTCCAAGGATGACTCCTCATGGTTCTCCACTAAGGGCATGAAAATTGCCCACATGAATATCAGAAGTTTACCAGCAAACTTTCCTGAACTTGAAGCCTGGGTAGCCCTCTACTGTCCGGACATACTTGGACTAACTGAAACATGGCTCAGGCCAGAGATGCTCGATTCCATGTACAAAATACCTGGCTACAGCTTGTCCAAATCCATCGCCCCACCAAACAAAAGGGTGTAGGAGTTGCCCTTTATTATAAAGAGCATCTCAATGTCTCTGTAGTCCAGTCCTGGATAACAAATCACTGTGAAGCTCTGCATACGGTTCTACAACTAGGTGGTGATAAAAGGCTAAATCTGATCTGTGCCTACAATCCTCCAAAGGCTCTCCTGGCTTAAATGGGCTCTTGGATTATCTGGCCACTCTAAAGGTAGATCTGAAGTCATACTAATGGAGACTTCAACCTAGACCTATCAGAGTCACGCCGTACATATACTGAAGCTCTCGACCGACTTAACCTCGCTCAACTAATCTCTAGCCCTACACGCATCTCTTCCAACTCGGAGCGCCAGTCTCTCCTGGACTGGATGGCTACAAATACAGCAAATAAAATAATTGCTGCAGGGACCTTTTCGGATTCTATTAGTGATCACCTGCCTACTTTCTGTATCTGGAATGGCCACTGCCTTAAACCCCCCCCCCCAAAGAATCATTCAATTTCGGGATTTTGCCAAACTAAACCGAACTGCACTTCTCAAGGATATTAATAATATAGACTGGTCTCCCATCTATCACACTGATGATGTAAACACTGCACTTGAATACCTGATGTCTCAGCTTCTTGCCCTTCAGGATCTGCACATACCTCTGAAAACAAGGCGTCTCAGGGGCTCCCCTAATAAATGGCTAAAAAAAGACCTCCTTCAAGCCATGATAAAAAGAGACAAGGCCTGGACCTTGGCAAAGAAGTCCCAACAATCAGAAGACTGGGTTAACTATAGACAACTGAGAAATGCCTGCAAAAAAGATATTCGGAAGGCTAAAACGAGCTACTGCCTTAAGCTTCTCCAGTCTTCAGCGGGTGATACCAGGGGTTTTTGGAACCACATCAAAAATTTCATTGGGCAAAGGCCCAAGACGGCCATTACCGACATGACACTGAATGACGCAAACTATAATAAGTTACCTACTATTGCTAATGCTCTTAATGCACAATTTCGGATCTCTCCGAATACACTGAGAAATTCAACCAACCTCTTTCACCTCCTCCTGAGGTGCAACTTTCATGATGAAACCCTTTCGCTCTCATACTAGTCTCCTCCACCAAGTGCTGCATCTCCTCAAATCAGTATCCACCTATGGATCTGCTGGCCGGATGGGCTACTGCCAAGCTTCTTGAAGCAGGCAGCCCCTGCCCTTGCTGTTCCTATTGCAAGAATCTTTAATCTTTCCATAATAACCCAAACAGTACCGACATTGTGAAAAACCGCTCGCGTTGTCCCTGTTCACAAAAAAGGGGATACCAAAAATATGTCAAACTATAGACCGATTGCCACTCTCTCTACCCTAAATAAACTTCTCAAGAAGGCCATCGCTACTCAGGTCACAAATTACCTGCACCTTCACAACCTCATATCCCCTACCCAGCATGGATTCTGAACAGGACACAGCACCACAACTGCTCTACTTCAGCTGACAAATGCAGTCCTTACAGCGATGGATAAGAGCCTGCTCACTGGGGCCACATTTATCGATCTCACAAAGGCATTTGACCTTGTGAATCACTCTCTGCTACTTTCCAAACTGTCCCGCCTTGGCATTGACCTGTCGACCATCTCCTGGTTCGATAGCTACCTCTCAGGGAGGTTGTAATTTGTCCAAATTGAATCTGCCATCTCAAATCTTTCCCTACTTCTGTTGGAGTCCCCAAGGATCTATTCTTGGCCCACTACTTTTCTCCTTTTCATTAACAACTTGCCCTCCCTTCCCTGCTCCTCCTCGTTGATCCTTTATGCTGATGACATGGTGCTTCTCTCCAGTAGTAAAGATCCCTTATCAGTAAGAGCACATCTTCAAGCAGACTTCAACTGCTTGCAGGAGTGCTTACTACAGAACAGGCTCCTAATGAATGATAAGAAAACCGTAACTATGCTTTTTGGCCCCCCGTCAAGAATCAGATCTCTTACTCCAGACTTATTGATACATTCTCTAGATGACTCCCCTCTTGAATTCGTTACCTCCTTCAGGTATCTAGGAGTCACTCTCGATCCATCTCTTGACTTTAACCTCCACATTGCGGCTACATGTAAGACAGTTTACTCAAAACTTGATCTTGCCTTTAAAATTAGGTCCTCCCTCAATGATGCTGCCCGGCTTGCTACTGCACAAGGATTTCTCCTCCCTGCTCTGACATATTGCTCTCAGGTTTACCTTAAAGCTAGCAAAGGAGTGCTCCAGAAATGGAGCACCTGCTATAATAGTATATGCAGATTTGCTCTCTCCGCTCACAGACTTACCAATCATTGCCTGCTCTACTCAAAACTAAATTGGCTCTCCCCAGACTCGCTCAGACACTATTCTGCGGGCTATACAATTGATAATATGATCAGAACGGGGCGCCCTAAATACCTTGCCAAACTATTAACTCAGCCCTCCCAAGCATACCTCCTCAGGGCATCTGCTCAAACCCAACTTGAAATTCCCAGATATATCTCAAAAAAAAAAAAAAAAGGAGAACGATCCTTCGCCATATCTGCCCCCTGCTCCTGGAACTCCATTCCCTCCCACATCAAACTCGTCAAATCCCACAAGGCCTTTAAACTGGGTCTTGGGCACCTATTAGAACCCAACTGCTGCTCTTGTGCTGTAACTTGAGCCTCTCTCCTAGCATTTTCTCCTCCCTATGGCACTTACTGATTTCCTGCTGGTCTCCAAAATCTGAAAGTTTCCACATCCAGTAGAAATCCTATTGTTATAATGCTACTTCATTCAAGTTTTGTTTGCTGTTTGTTGTTTCAATTTAGTCACTGATGTATCATCAGATGAAAATAATTAATGTAATGTTATCTGTTTCTCTATCATCACTGATAATCACTGTATCTGGCTGCATACTGTTCAAATGTTTGTTTTCACCTCATGCTGCGACATGAAATACTCTTTAATGTCGACTCTGGTTTCCCCTGTCTGTACTCTCCCGGGTCGTGCCTGAATATAGGCAACATTGTTGTCTAGTGTACTGACCCGGTAAACAAAAAACAAATAAATAAATAAATATGTGTGCTTTGGTGCCCCTGTAATCTTATATACATAGGGCGCACCATAAGGAGCCTGAAAAACCAAATACACGAACACATTCGATCCATATGTAACAAAAGGGAAGACAAACCAGTTGGTCTCCACTTCCTGCAGCATCATTATGCAGATCCCAAGAATGTAAAATTCATGGCAATCCCTAATTTGTACCACCACCACTCAGGTTTGGGGGCAACAGAGAAAACCTGCTGTTACAGAAACAGTCAGTGGATATTTAGACTGAATAGTATTAAACTTAAAGGGTTAAATGAAGTATGGGACTTAAAACCTTTCTTAAAAAAGAAAATATCAACCTTGTTAGAGATGATTTAGTACATTGTTAGAAAATAAACCTACAGTATGTGCTAATGTATTACACATAGATTTCTCTATTTTAGAAATCTGAAACCTATCTCTATCCATACGAGTAACTGTCTCATTTTTTCTTTTAACAGGAGTCTTGTGTACTATTTCACTCTTACGTATGTGGATTCCCCACAGGAATTTGGAGATGCCACAACGGATATGTCCCAATGGGTGATCACTATAGTACTGCTAACTTTCGCCGCCACCCCACCAATGTTTCTTTTAAAAAAATAAAAAAGATTGTGTGCTCTTTCCTCCCCCGTTTTTCCCTCAATATTTCACAGTTTATGGATCCCTATTTGAATTTGGAATTTTGCGTTGAATGATTCAGGAGATCACTACTGCTATTTACTTTACTACATTTACGTTATCTGTTTACATACATTTGCTTATTAGTAACTTCATTTTCTTTAACATGGCAAATGAATTAAAACAATGGTACATATTCAATAATGAAAGTTAATGTATCACACAAATATGTAATGAATGCACTCTAGTGTTTTATGTTATTTTTATCTTTATGTAATTGTATTAGTCTTTTGAGTTAAGCTTCAGTTGTCATTAAGGAATGGTTTGCACCCATTTTTCTTTGAGATTTAATAGTATGCAGGCTTTTGACACTTTGTGTGTTATTCCAAGTGATGTGTTTTGATTTTCAGTTAGATACCATTAATTGATTCTGGGGTATTTAAGGGTTGGATTCCTGTACACTAACACACCCCCTTACGAAGGCTGTTTGCCGAAGCGCTGGGGTTAGCTAGTGTTTTCCTTGTACTCTGTTAGTTACAAATAAACTACTTTGCATTTAGCATTGTTTAGACAGTTTGTGCCTGTCTTTTTGCTGGGAGTGCTGACTACCTGGAATTCTGTACATGCATACAAGGCTGGTGATCAGAGACCGGGGGGGGGATGACACTACATGCCAGAGACGTGCAGACAGCCTAGGGGGACGGGAACTGAAAGAAAGGATTAGGTGTGCACAGAACACTAGGGTTTTGCTCATGGAGCTGGGGTTCGGTGACCAGGGAGATCACTAGATGCCACAGTATGTTTGTGGCATACAGGCTGGCGATCGGAGGGCAGGGGGGGTCCATCAGACCCCAGGGCATGTCAGAGTCGTGCCAGTGGGAGGGACCACAGGACAACAGGGAAATTTACGAGTCTTCAGAGACTGCAATAGGAGGGTTGGGGGACCACAGGACACTGGGGAAAGTGTTCCGCACTGTTGGGGCTGTGTTTGTGGGGGGGGATACTAGGTACCAGGGAATTTGTTTCAGAACTGCCAGAATGGTGAGCAAAGGGAGAGGGGCAACTGGGCACCACAGATATTCTCTGTATCAGGTGGCACAGCGATCGGTGGGTGGAGGGCATGAGACAACAGGGTGGTCCAACTCGTGACAGCTCGGCCAACTGGGGTGGGGGTGGGTCCACAGAAACCTGCCACCACTACCTATGAAAATGAGCACATACCAGACATGCAAATTACCCCCTTAGCACCTTGCATGCGAATGAACTTATTTGCATGGGTCCCTCTCAATATCACAGCTAGTGCGCCGGTGCAATCCACTCTGAAGGCGCTATTCCCTGCACTGCAGGGTTCCATGTTGGTGCAGTGCTACTTAGTGCTGTGCTGATATGGCCCTATATTCAGTCAGATAGTGCCGGTGCACTATCCAACTGACTACAGCACCCTCGGACTTCGGGGCATGGGCAAGGTGTAGCACCAAACTCTGCACTCCACTTTGCCCCTTTTTGAATATCGGGTCCTAAGTCTGTTAAGTATAACCAAAAATAATGACACTAACAGCAACAAAGAACTTAAGTATTTGGGGTAGGAGCTTGTATTCTGTAACTTCCCATTTTTTCATGTGGTTGTGAGCTCATGATATAGAGTGTTCTGTATTTTTTATTTCACCTGTTTTACAATTTTTAGTAAACCACATTTTCTTTAATATACTGCCTGTGTCTTCTCAGTCCTTTTTGCATGTGATTGCTGAACCTGTGTTAAATTCTGACAGCTGGTAAAGGGGCTTGATTGTGTTACTAAGCTTGCTTAAAAAGGTAAGAATATACCTAGGTCTCATATGGAGCTGTAAGGTACATTTTGGAAACCTGTCTCGATGCCCCTGGGTGAAGGATTGTACTGCATTCCCGAAGAGGGTACATATCTGATACTGTTAATTGGGTATGCTACCATAAGGTTCACAGTTTGACTCCCTCCAGAACTCGAGGCTAATAGGTGATTCGGACCCAAAACAGAGAGGAAGGTTACCCTGTTTGTCACCTGTTCACACTATTGCACTCTGAGGTTGGCACTGTGGCAGTAGAGGGCCTAACCTGTGGAGTGTGTTTGTGGCACCCACCCACTCAAAAAGCGCCCCCTCCTGGCAGAGGGAAAGGAGCTTGAAGAGCCAGAATATACCAAAAACAGAGGGGGGGGGAGAGAAGAAGGAGCCCCTGTCAGCCCCATTTCCTCCCCCCCATCCCAGGAGACTCCCGCCACTGGAAGCTGACCCACCCCCCAGTGGGACTGGACTGACTTCTAAGGGGCCTCCAAGGACAGGGTAAGAGGGTCTGACCAGGAGGCCCCCAGGTTGGATCGAGAAGCCCCACTAGCCCCTCCTAATAACTAGGTCCACTCTACTGCCTAACAAGGAACAAGGAGGGGGGCCCTTGGGCCACAGTGGGGAGGGCCCCGTCTGGATCCCGGAGGAGGAGGGCAAGCAGGAAGGAGGCATCGTCCAGGGACTGAGGCCTTCTGAGGGGAAGGTGGGAGGGTGCCAGTGATGAATGGTGAAGATACACAGGAAGATCAAGAATTACGGTAGGTACACAATGTTCATATCGTCCCTGTGTCAATCTTCACCATTCATCACTGTCAGGGTGAGTACCGAGCTCCCCGAACGGGGTTCAGCACTTCCCTAAGGTACAGAAGTCCTTCAGCCTCTCGAGGAGGAGACCCACTCCAGGCCAGTTAGGCCTGTGACTGGCCAAGGCGTGGCAGGGCCCCACGTTACCTGGGGGAAGGAAGTCGTTCCTGCAGATCCCACCTTGCCCTGCAGGAGAAAAGACAGGTCCCCCGGAATGCAAAGACAATCACCCTATGCTGGGCCAAGGGTGACAGCCTCAATAGGTGAAGCCATGCCATCCGCTTAATGCAGATTGGTGTCCCTGCTAGCCATGAAGCTACCTCACTGGTGTCAAACGACACCCTTACCTGGTGCCTTCCTAGTGCCAGGCCCAGCATAGAGAAGGCAGTGATCTGCCTGGTTGCCTCAGAGTCGGGCAGCAATGCCAGTACCTGACCCAGCATTGCCCACAGATGCCCGCTGTAGGCAGCGTGGTGTGCCTGATGAGAAGCTATGCATAGAATTATCCACACTGAGGAGAAAACTCTCCATCCCAAGTGGTTGAACTCCATAGAGTCCGCATCCCGGGGTCGGCTGCGGACCGGGTGCCTATGATCGGTAGGGGTGTCCAGTAGCATCACTCCCACCGAAGGATGAGGCAAGGTACCTGGAGACCCATGGGGCGCGCAATACCGACACTGGCAGTCCAAAGGGGCTGAAGCTGGGGTGGATGGGAGCTTCCAGGCATTGTACGATGCTTCCTGGAAAGGTATGGGCCAGGGAGGGACCACTAAGTGGTCCGCACTGTACTCGCCCAGGAAGGCATATTATTGCGTCTCGTGACGTGTGACAGGTGCAGGTCCTTGACCAACCTCACAAGGAAGCGCTGATATTCTGATCGGCGTCGAAGGACAGGTGGACAGATGTATCCTCTCCCTCAATGGAGGAGGATGAGGAGGCCGAAGAACCCAAAGATTCAGACTCTGGCTGCAGTGGGGGAGACAGGCGGAAGACCTGCTTGTACATGGCCCTAATGTATCTCGGGAACTCTGCAGCCTGAGCTCTGCACTGTTCCCAGGTCAAGAGCCCCGAAGGACCTGCATGGCCTGGGAGAAGGGCTGGACGCAGAGGCAGGAGGGAGACACCTCTCACATACAGTGAGCTGCCTCTGTCACAGCTAGGGGACCTAGCAGGTGATCCCGGACGATTAGGGTATCCATAGATCAGTTCAGTCAAAGACTGCTTAACCAGCCCAAATCAGTCCAGACTGAGCCCAGGAGAGGAAGTACCCCAAGAGAGGACCAAGGCCACATGTGTAACGAAAGGCGGACCCCAACCCCACCCTACAAGGACTCCCTTGGACGAGGGAGAGAACTTGGGCTCAGCGTTGTGGCTTCCCCATGAGCCCCGAAGGGCTCCAGAGGAGAGCCACAGTCCCTACCCCGGCCCCTCACCCCCGCCAATTCAGAGGAAGACCTCTTCCTCAACCCCTGTGCTGGGAACTGACCCAGTCCCACAGGCTCCCTGAGGAGAGTCGAAGAAGAGGGGGTCCATGTTCTAGTATCAGTAGGGGACGGCAGAGGGACGTCAGCCAATACCACCTACAAAACCCGAACCACTGCCCCATCAGACCAGGAGCCGCTATCCTGCACCTTGTTGGAGCTGGAGTCAGTGCGGATCGCTGTCACTGGAACCGCGGGGAGGAGCACCTGGGAAGGCACATCAGTATCGGGCCCCGAGAGCCTCCGACTCAGAAGTCAGGTCGCCAGTCCAGGTCAGCCTCATGACTGTCCAGCTCTAGAGAGGAGGAGATCCAGAAGACCTCCAAACTGGCGACCCCTGGGCTCTCCCACCCTTGGCACCACGAATGGTGCATGAGCGCTCCAATCCCCTCATGGTGCCATCCAAATCACCGGAGACGTGAATGGCTCCAGGATCTGAGGTGGCACTGAGGAACCTCCCATGCCAGACCCAGTAACTGTGGGGCCAGACAGTGGGGTAGCCTTTACCTCAGAGGAGGTGACTGCCTGGGTGGTACTCCTTGCCTGGCTCCGGGGGGAACCAGACCAGTCCTCCGGCACCACGGAAGAAGCCTCCTCCCTAGCAAGTCGAGAGGAGGAGGAGGCCCCCTCTTCACTGGACAATATAAGCCCATGAGGGGACCCAGAGGAAGGGCGAAGAGACATGCACTTGGATCCTCTCAAGTGACGGCGCCCCCGGAAGTCGGCAGAGCCCTGCCGACTTTAAACACGAGGTACTCTAGAACCCTGCGTCCATCGAGAAGCAGGTGTCAGTTGTCCATATCGTGTTGAGATCCAAGGCAGGTTAAACAAACATCATGCCGGTCCGTAATGGAAATTTGCGGGCCGCAGGGACAACGATGCATTGGAGGCCAGCCCGCTTTAGAAGTATATCTCTTGTCCCCCGAACCAGGCATGATGTGGCGGTAAACACAACAAAACAGAAAAGACCTGGCGCCATTTAAGAAACAAAAAGAAAGGTATTACCGGTATCCTTCTGTAAACGGTGCCAAGTACCAAACGGGCTAAACTGAGCGAAGACGAACTTGTAGCGTGCTGTCGAATATGGAGTCGAGGTCTGGTGTCATGCTGAAAACTAGGCCGTAAACTGCTGGACGAGAAGAAATTCTCCAGCTGCAGGCGAGGTGTTGTCTTGATGGGGGAGAAGCAGAACTGCAACAAGGAGAAGCCGGCGGCTGTTACACAGCCAACCCGCGAGCACCACATAGTAAGTCAGCCTCGTGGGTGGCAGTGCCGGCTCTTGCCCCTAAGGGGGGAAAAAAAGCTCCCGGGGGGTGCTGCGCCTCTAGCTGACACCCCATTCCATCAGTAAATAAGCTGAGATGGATACAGTATACGAGAATGGGGTGAGTGCTACAGTTGACATTTTTTATTGGGCTATATTTATGGGATTCAAGAAATTCTGTGTACTACTGCAAATAATCAAGATAGGACAATCAGTTGGTACTCCATATATTGCACAGCACAAACTAAAAGTAGCATATTTTCATACAGAAGAAACAGGTTCACAAATGAGGGGAGACTGTTTAAAACAGGACTTGTACCAATTACAACAGGGTGTCAGTTACCAGTTAAGGGCCCACAGTCCAATACTGGCACTACTTTTAGCATTAAGCGGTGATACAGAAATAAACCCTGGACCTGAAATTCAAACAGTGCTACAAAATAACCCATGAAAATGTGAGGAGTCTGGAAAGGAAAATAGATTTATTCAGCATTTGGGTGGGAGAGGTTCAGTCATATATATTGGGTATCTCAGAAACATGGTTGCATGAGGGAATTAAGGACAGTGAGGTGCAGGTTGAAGGCTACGGGTTAGCAAGAAAAGACAGAGGCAGGAGGGGTGGGGGGGGTTATGTTCTACATAAAAGACAATCTAGGACCTTTCTGAATAATCTTCTCTGAAAATACTTGAGGGTACAGATTGTTTTTAGTGGAAATAATATCAATTAATCTAAAAATCTGTGTAATTTATTCCTCACCGGGACGAAATTGGCTCATTTTGATTTACTTTTTTTTTTTCCCCCCAATTGTTTAACCAGGAGTGGCACACTAAGCTGAAAGCTTGTTTACAGGTGCAACCTGGGAGCACAGGGAAGTTAAGCAACTTGCTCAGGGTCACACAGTATGCAAGTGGGGGGCTGTGGGATTCAAACCAAAGTCTCCAGATTTGCAGCTCAGAGCCTTAAACCACTGTGCTATACTACCTCTCTGCCTTACTGGCTGGTATGTTATTAGATATAGTGAAAAATGAAGATCTAGTTTTAATTGGAGATTTTAATGCTGACAAGTCACACAGAAGGGGAAAAAAGCTAGGGGAAAGTATGGATATTTTAGGACTCAGGCAAATAATCTAAAACCCAACTAGATGCACAAAAAAGGCAAACCAAGACTCAGTCCTAGATTTATTATTTATTTCCTGGATTTAGAAGTAATGCCCTTGAATCTAGGAAACCACTATTAAATAAAATGTTACTTGGAATGGAGGAACTCCTATAGGACTGCGTCTGTAACATATTGGGTAACTAGTTTGAAAAATTTTAATTTAGAAACTTTTAGAAATAGTTTACGCAATGTTAAGTGGGATAGAATAACTAATACCAGATTTAGACTTAGCAGTACAAGATTTTACCAATATTTTGATAACTATATCTAATTTACTTGCTCCCAGGGTTCAGAAAGAAAAAATTACCATAGTAATGTTGTTTCTTCTAATGGAGTCTTGCTGTATTCAGACATAATGCAGTTAGCCCCAGCACTTGAACTGGCCCAGAGAGGAAAGAGTTAACTCTATGCAGAAGCATAGAACGTTGAACACAAGCTCGGTTTTCAGACCTCTGTCTGTGGTACTTCCCAGTGTAACCGTCAGATTCTTACAAGCTAACTAACTAGTAACTAAAGTATGGAAATTGTTCAAATATAGCCAAAGGGCAAAATAAATCTTGGGCCCCAAAAGACTCACGTCGAGAACCCAAGAAGGAAAGGTAGTGACAATATTTAGTAAAACACCAGAAAAAATAATAACAACAACATCTACCCCACCTAAGAGGGAGGGTACAAGGTACACCCCTGAGGTGCAACACTACCTGTCAGCCCACTTCCCAAAACCAGGTTCTGAGAGGGGAGGCGGAGTTGACAACAGCAAGACTCCATTAGAAGAAACATTACTATGGTAATTTTTCTTCAAACAACATGAAGTCTTGCTGTATTCAGACATAATGCTGACTACCAAGCAGTTCCCTATGGAGAGGGAATGCAGAACCTACTTTGGGAAGAGGCTCTGCAGTACTGCTGTACCAAACCTAGCATCACTCCTAGCCTAGATGTCCAGGAAGTAATGCTTGGTGAAAGTATGTACCGTTTTCCAGGTGGCTGCTTTGCAGATCTCTAATAAAGGTATATCTCTGGCTGCAGCTAGAGAAGCAGCTGTACCCCTGGTCAAGTGAGCCCTCAGGCCTGAAGGGGCGTCCTACCCAACTTGTCCTAACAAAATTGTATACAAGAAACAATCCACCTGGCAATAGTTCTCTTACTCGCAGGCTTACCCTTTCCCGTTTCACCATTAGTGAGAAACAATTGAAGACAGTCATTTCCATATGCCTTAGTATGCTCAATGTAGTAGCTAAGGGCCCTCTTAATGTCCAGACTGTGTAACCTTTCACCTGAAGAAGAATGGTCAGTGAAAAACAAAGGGAGAGATATAGACTAGTTCAGATGAAAATCTGAAACCACTTTGGGCAAGAACCTCCTAGTGGTTCTGAGGACTACTTTGTCCCTATGGAAGGAGATTCCACTGACAGAGTCTGTAACTCACTAATCCGCCTGGCAGAAGTAATAGCTACCAGGAACACAGTTTTCCAGGTCAAGTAGTTCAATTCGGCCGAAGCCAGAGGTTCAAAGGGTGGCTGCATTAGCTGAACTATGCAGACATTAAGATCCCAAGGTGGAGTGGGCTCCCTAAAGGGAGGTTAATGTGAACCAGACCTTTGAAAAACTTTCTGAAAACAGGATGAGATGCCAGGGAAGAGCCCTTCCTGCTGAGAGGAATGCAGAGACAGCTGCTAGATGAACCTTCAGAGTGGCAGGCCTAAGGCCTAAACCATTGAGATGAACTAGATAGTCTAAGGTTGTGGAAATGTCTGCAGAATTAGGCAGGATGCCTTTCTGAGAGCACCAAATACTGAACCTTTTCCATTTGGAGTTGTAAGTTTTCTAGTGGAAGATTTCCTAGAGACCTTCAGAATATCCAGAACCCCTGAAAAGATGTAGTGCTGCATATTCTAACTCTTCAAGAGCCAGGCCTTGAGATGAGAGACTGGAGATTGGGGTACCAGATCCGCCCTGGGAGGAGGACAGAAGATTGTATGTCCTGGGCAGAGACAGGGATGTGACACGGACAAGGACAGCAGTAGAGGATACCAGGCTGTCTGGCCCAATCTGGAGCCACCAGTATCACTGTGTAGGGTTGAGTTCTGATCGTGATCAGAACTCTGAACAAGCAGAGGAAGGGAGGGAAGGCATAGAGAAACCTGCCCTTCCAGTCCAAAAAGAGAGCATCCTGGGGAACAGTCCTCAGGACTGGAGGTCTGCAACAAAACAGAGGAAGTTGATGATTGTCCGGTGCTGCAAAGAGATCTATCTCAAGAGTGCCCCACCTGGAGAAGATGACCTTCAGTATGTGAGGATCCAGGGACCATTCGAGTGTCCCTGTGAAATTCTGCTCAGAGCATCTGCTAGTATGTTGTCCTTCACTGGAAGGTGAACTGCTACCAGAGAAGTCTGAAGAGAATAGGCCAGAGACCACAGCTTCATGGCTTCTGTGCACAAGACCAAGGACTGAGTGCCTCCCTGCTTGTTGATGTACCACATTGTGGTGGTGGTGTCCGTTCTGACTTGGACCACCTTGCCCTTGACTGAATCCAAGAAGCTCTGAAGGGCTAGGAAAACTGCCCTGAGTTCCAGGAGATTGATATGAAGGAGAGACTCCTGTGGAGACCAGAGCCCTTGAGCTGTCAGGGCTGTGGGCTCCCCACCCTAGGGAGAGAAGCATCCGTAGTTAAAACTACAGATGGGACTTGAGGGAGAAATGGAACTCCTCGTCTGAGGTTGTCCTGGTCCAGCCACCACTGGAGAGCTTGGACCAGAGTTTGAGTCACTGGAATCAGTTTGGTAAGTGAATCCTTCTTTTGAGACCAAAAAGACCTCAGACGAAACTGAATGTCCCTCATCTGGAACCTTGCTCCCTGCACCACTGCCGTGGAAGCTTCCATGTGGCCCAGGAGCTGGAGGAACTGTCTTGCTGGGCAGGAGACCAGAGGTCAAAAGGAGGAAGCGGAGATCCACTAGGGCCTTTACCCTTGCCAGGAGAAGGAAGGCTTTTGCTTGTACAGTGTCCAACTCTATGCCTATAAAGGTGAGAAGTTGAACTGGTTCCAGTACAGACTTTGGAAGATTGAGAAGAAAACCCAAGGAGCTGAGTAGGTCCTGGGTAGTTTGGAGAGCTGATTTGACCTGTAAATGAGACTAATCCACTAACAGCCAGTTGTCCAGATACGGAAAGATGGTGATACCCTGTCTTCTGAGGTAAGCCACCACTACTGCACGGCACTTTGTGAACACCCTTGAAGCTGATGTTAGACCGAATGGTATGGCACTGAATTGGTAATGGCCTGAAGGCAACTCAACCCGAGGTATTTTCTGTGGGAGCATCTGATAGGTCCAAAGATACTAGCCAATCCCTGGCCTTACAGAGGGAAGGATTATTCCCAGAGTTACCATTTTGAATTTGGGCTCTGAAATGTTTGTTCGTTCAGATACCTTAGGTCTAGGATGGGTCGCCACTCCGTTTTCTTTGGGATAAGGAAGTATCTGGAATACAGTCCTTTTCCCTTGTGCTGAGTAGGAACCTTCTCTACAGCTCTGAAAGCTAGAAGAGAGGAAACCTCCGCCTCTAGGGCAACGGTTTCTGAGATTGATGCAGGTGGAAAAGACTTGGCCCTTCTTTTTGGAAATTTTTTGAGTTGAGGGCCAGTCCCTGGCTTACTACTTCCAGGACCCACTTGTCTGAGGTCACAGACTTCCAGGCCTGGAAGTAGTAAGCCAGCCTGCCTCCTACTGGAAATGGGGAGACGACCCAGGCTGACACATCAGGGTGTCTGCTTGGCAGAAGCCTTAGACTGAGAGAAGGAGGGAGCAGCCCTGCTCATCCCCTCTCTCTGAAGAACCCCTCTGTGGGAAGGAGAGGAGGCCTGGGCTGGTAAAAGGATTTTGAAAGAGCCTGCCCCTGCCCCTAGACTGCTACTTGTGAGGAGTAGCCTGCCTTTCCTTGGCCTGTGCACTCCTGTACATGGTCCCTATATTCATCCATTTTCTTCATGTAAGCCTCTGTCTGCTCCCCAAACAGAGAGTTATCTACTACAGGAAAATCCATGGCGTTAGCCTGGGTATCCTGTGAAAAGCTAGTACATCTGAGCCAAGCATGTCTTCTGAGAGACACAGATATAGCCATGACTCTAGATGCCAAATCATTGGAGTCCACAGCAGCATGAAATTGCATTTTGGATGCCTCAATTCCATCAGCAGCCACCACCTCCAGCTCCTTGGCTAGCTGGGGAGAGGCCTGTTTAGCCAGTTCCAGAACTGTGTCCCATCTGGATTTCTGGTACCTGGCTGTGTAGGCCATATAAGTAGCCTGCCTGAGTCCCAAAGAGGATGCCAAATACTGTTTTTGGCCATGCATCCACTTTCCTGGAGTCCTTATCCAGGGGTGTGAAGCCAAAGGAATGTTAGCCCTGTCACAGGCTGCAGCCTGCATCTGATTCCCCAACACAGCTGCAATGACTATAAAGGAACTCCAAGTAGCTGAGCCTGATAACCAATATCTCCTGTCCATTCTCTTATCCACAGGAGGTATTGAATTAGGGGTTTGTAAAATTTTGTGTGTCTGTTTCCCCAAAGATTTATGAAGAGGGATAGACAGCTTTTTGGACTCTGGGATGTCCATCATTTCCACAAAATCAGGCTCTTCATCCTCCTCTGCTGCTTCAACCAAGGGAAGCTGCAGGGTTTGTGCCATGTTTTTGTAGAACAAAAAGTGTGAAGGGGACTCAGAGAGCCTAGAGACACCCCAGGGTCTGTCTGGGGAGATGTCCGGTTCAATGGGCAAATCCAGACCCCCTTCATCGTCATCACTGGGATAGTCTTTGTCTCCTCCACTCCTCATAATAAGCATCTGGGTCATAATCCAGAGGACGGATCCAACGAACCGGCGCCAAACCCGGCTGGTATCGGTTCAGATGGAACAGTCTAAGCGATGGACAATACTAATTGCTGGCTATTTTGACCGCAGTTGGAGAGTGGGATACAGGATCTGAACCGGCAGACTTGCGCTTTTTTTTTTTTGACGGAACCGACCCCTCGGGGTTGGCTCTCCTTTTGCCCGAGGATGTATCACCTAGGTCAGTAGGCACCTCCTCAGGTTCGGCCCCAACCGAACCGGGATGGCCATCCGGATCTACAGACTTCTCGGCCTCCCTTTCCTTCAGCCTACTAAGTCTTTTATCTAGAGTGGTTTTAGGAAAGTTCTTACAGATTTGGCAGTCTGACTTGAGGTGGTCAAACCACAGACAATAAACACAGATGAAGTGCGAGTCGGCCTTAGCAAAGGCCTCCCCACACTCAGTACAGTGTTGAAACCTGGTGGGACCGGTTTTCTTCTTGGGTTTCTCAGACATGGCCAACCTAACAAATTACCCTATAGAAGCTTTCAAGCCAGGTAATAAAGCAACCTATCAGTTACAAAACCTTGTCATGGGCTTTTTAAAAGAACCAGCAAAAGTCTGGTTCTTTTGAAACCGATCAGTACTGGAACACCACACTAATCCCAGAAAGAGAGAAAAATTTTACAAAGTCGGTTCCAAACGGACCAATCAGAAAGAAACCAAGACAATTTCCACTCTTTTAGCAAAATAAAACACAGTCACTACCTATCTACACACTACCTGTACCGTAGACAGAGGCTGGAAATCCAAAACAAAAAAAACATGCAGTTTAAACCGAATGCTTTATTTTTCTTTTACTGAACAGCAGAGAAATCTCTGGAGCAACTTCACTGTTAGGCAGAGTAAAGAATCTGACGGGTTACACTGGGAAGTACCACAGACAGAGGTTTGAAAACCGAGCTCGAGCTCAACGTTCTATGTTTCTGCATAGAGTTAACTCTTTCCTCTCTGGGGCAGTTCAAGTGCTGGGGCTAACTGCATTTGTCTGAATACAGCAAGACTTCATGTTGTTTGAAACATGCAATAAAAAGCATTTACCGTGGATTACAGATAAAATTAAGACACATATTAGGATTAAGAATCGGCTATGAAAAAAGTGAGGAAAACAAAAAAGACAGACTACTAGAATACATTTAAAAGATGGCAGAATAAGTGTATAAAAACAATACAGTCAGCAAAACTCAGTTTTATAGTACTAACATTAATCAAGCAAGGGATCCTAAAAGATTTTGGCAACATGTAAAATAGCTTCGAAATCCTGTTACTCCAACAGCACCAATAAATTTGGTTGAAGATAATATAATAGGTAATGCATCAAAAGTGGTAGACATAGTAAATAGATATTTTACAGATTTACCCAACCCAGGACTGAAAAGTACATGGACCAGAACATTTGATATTTCTTTAGAAGAAATAATAGATAATGTTTCGATGGAGAACATGAGGATACTGGAGATATTTCCAGACCATGGTTTAGGTTTATGGCAATTACAGTTAAGGAAGCTGAAAAAGAACTGAACTGTCTGAAGGTTAACAAGGCCAGTGGTATGGATGGCGTGGAGGTAAGATTCTTAAAGTCAGTAGCAAATATTGTGGCACAAACAATAACATATCTATTAAACTGGAGTCTGTGCTCTTCCTTGCTTCCTGAGGTTTGGAAAATAGGGAAGATAATTCCCATCTTTAAGGAAGGGGATCCTTTGATACCCACAAATTACAGACCCATAGCTCTGCTCCCAATATAGTCAAAGATTATGGCAAAGTTAGTACACAAACAATTTTATCAACATCTGGAGCATTATGATTTGTTGACCGATTGTCAGTATGGTTTTCAGGCAGAAAGGTCCACAGACACTGCCCTAGTGGATTTTAATAATTTGGTGGCAACATCTTTGAATGCAGGAATGAGTACTGGGGCATGTTCATGGACCTCAGTAAAGTCTTTGATTTAGTGGACCACTGGATTCTGCTACACAGCTTATATGAGATAGGTGTTCATGCTGAACCATTACAGTGGTTTAAGTCCTGTTTAGCAAGAAGAAAGCAGAAGTATGTGTTGCAAGGACCTATAATATCATTACTGAGGGAACTGAAAAGAGGAGTCCAACAGGGCTCTATTTTGAGTCCTCTGCTTTTTAATGTATATGTCAATGAATTGCCCAAGGTACTGGATAACAGTGAGGGTCCACCTGTATCGGACAACACAATTTTGGTAGCGTCCGCAGGCAACCACACCTCACTGGAACAAAAGATCCAGAATTATTTATTTCTGATGGAATCATGGTTTGCTAATTCAGGTCTACTGTTGAATGGTAAAAAGACACAGTATATTCACTTTTCTAGTGGAACAAAAGATGCACTGGACAGAAAATTAAATATTACATTTAGTAAAGTGCTACAAGTAGCAAATGTAACATGTTACAAATATTGGGGGGGGTCTTCTAAACAGTAAGTTGCCATATGTTGAACATATAAATTTAGTGGTTAAGAAAACTAATCAGAAGTTTGGGGCATTAAGAAGAGTTTCTACTTGCCTTACGAAAGATGCCAGATAGAAACTAACTCAGCAGTTATTGATCCCAGTATTGGAGTATGGCGAATTAATATACAGAAATGCAACAAAAACAGCTATAAAGAAAACAGACCAAACCTATTGTAAACTGGCTACATTTGTAAATTCTAGTAAATTTGGTACACATCACTGTATGGTTTACCTGGTCTTAAACTGGCTAGGGCCAGAAGTAAAGATAATTTAATTGGCTATCCTGGTGTTATACACTGTTGAACTCTAAAGTTATCCATGCCCTACATCACTTGGTGACAAGTGAGCTACCTAATTACAAAAAGTATACACTAAGGTCAAATGCCATAAATTTGCCCTGTTCATGGGTTTTATAATAGGTTTGCGATGCCATGCCACAAATGAGTGTAGTCAAGTCTTGGAATGTGGTATCTACTGAACTAAGGGCAAAAAATTCTACACATGAATTCCAAACTGCATTAAGGAAATCTTCAGGAACCTCCTGTAACTGCTACACTTGACAATAATGGAATCAACTTAACATTGCGTAATATTGTTTTATGTAAATATTTGTTCTGTGTGTGGATTATACAGGGCATTTCTGTTGGAAATAGAAATGCTTTTCCTAACATTTGTTACTGAATAAAAATAAAATGTTATCAATCAATAAATACTAGGGGGTGCCAATTGACAGCAGGAGAAATATTAAACAAATGTTTTATTTTATTTTCAAATTTTTATTAAGTATCTAATTAACACGGCGTTAGATACAAAAAAGCAGTAGTATATTCATAAAGAAATAAAAGGAAAAAGGAAAGAATGCCTGTACACCTGTAAAGCTGCAGTCCCCATCAGAGAGATTCAAACTCATTACAGGATCAGTAGAAAACTATATGTCAAAAGAAACACTAGTAGTTGCCTATTACGTAGCTGGTAATGTACATACTTTTTTTTTTTTACACTTATTTTATCTCAGGTTCTTAACAGTTCATAATTAAACAACCAAAGGGAAAAGAAGGGACCCACAATGTGCTGGTTCACGGTAGAAGTCCAACAAGTCTCACTGCAGAACAGTAAAGATAAAAGAGAACAGAAAATAGTTTTAATGTCTTTACAGTTTGCAGATAGTTACACTTTAATTCATGATGCTGTTACAGATGCTTCCACAGTGTTTACTGCAGCCAGGAGTTCCATTTCTGAGTTAATAGAGGAGGGATTGCTCAGTCCCTGATCCTGGCATCTTGCTCAGATAAATTCCACAACCTGGTCAGGATCAAAGAAAATATGTGCTGTGCCCTTATAAATGATCTTAACTTTCGCCGGTAACTGCAGTGTAAACACTACTCCAGTAGAGAGAACATCTTCTCTTAAAGTTAAAAACTGTTGTCTTCTCTGTTGCATTGCCAGCATGTAGTCCGGGGAAACTGAAAACCCTGAAAAATCAAATATTCTCAACCCCGAGCAAGTTAAATTAAAACCTCTCGGCATCAAACAGCGAAGACAATGATAAAGGATTCCCAGACAACGCAGCGGGGAACGGAGCCAAATATGGATCAATTCAAGCCTTCATCGTATTCTGAAAACCAGCTAACATCACAGACTGACTTCTGAACATCCCTTTTCTATAAGGGATTCAAGTACACTTACTGTCTGTCAGATGAAGCCCAGGAAGCTTAAATGATTAGGGCACTCAAGAACGTAAGTGCCAGGATGTCAAAACTTAATACAAGAATGAATAGTACCGAATATAATCTGCAGCAGTTACTGTGTTTGTGGAATCCGATGATTTGACGCCACCAGTGCTAATCAATTACGTTTGAAACTGATAGAGATTAAATTTGCTGCAAAATTTTGGGCAAAGACACATCATTGGGCCAGAACCTTTCTACCCTGAAACTTCCACACCTAAATTTCAAATTGACTGGGCTGTAGGCAAGTTCAAGAAAAAACAAGCAAAACCAATGGGCAAAATTCATTTTGAACTATCCAGAACTCAGAATCCACATCTAACGAAACGAAACTTGGCACATCCACAGATCTACCACACAAAACCACACATGCATGTGCAAAAATAGGGGTTTAATATTAAACTGCCTACTCAACCTAACTATAGGGGCACAGTTGCACCCTATACTATATATATATCTACATTTATGTTTTATAGTGGCGCGGTAGCACCACTATAGTTAGAACTGATAGGGGGTTCTCATTAAACCTCAAACTTTGCACTTTAAAATCTTTGCAACTGTTTGGACGATTTGCACAACATTTTGCATCGTTGTCTCAGAGGTTATATCTCTTGACATGCCAAGTTATGTTCTGTCAAATGTGCAGATTGTAAGATCTGGATAGCGAAAAAAAGTAAAAAAAAAAAAAAAAAAACTGCTTTTTTTTGTCATGGCCTAGTGCCCAGATGTTTCTAATTTTGTTCTGAAATTTTCAGGGTAGAAAGGGCATGGCCCTTAGATGTGCCTTTCACTGGTTTGGTGAAAAAATATTAATCCATTCCAAAGTTTCTACATTTTAAAATGTTTCTTCTGAGCATGCTCAGTACAGTCTTTTGGATAGCTGCTTGGAACAAAAAAAGAATTTGGTCTATATGAAATAGGATCCTTTTCTGTATGGGGGTAATCCTTTTTTTGTGAGGAAAAAAATCTTTTTTTGTATGGCCGCCATCTAGTTTCTTTTTTTTTTCCAGCAACATAAAAACATTTCAAAACCAACAAAAATGACATTCTGCACACACACCAACACACATATCTTGCTAATCAGGACCCTGTTAGGTAGATTCTGCACTTAGTTTCTGGAAAAATGACCCAGAAATATATTAGCATTTAGAAATCCTTTTTTGTGAGCCAATTTTTTCTCGTATGGGCATATGAAAAAAGAATCTGCCCATAAGAAAAAGGATGGCTTTACATGAAAAATGAATTTGGACAAGTGTTTTTTCCAGATCTCTTTTTGTATGAAGGCATTCTTTTTTTATATGAACAAAAAAATCCATACGAAAAAGAACACGTTCATATGAAAAAAGAATGGGTGTAAAAAAAAAAAAAAAAAAAGTCCAAATTCTTTTTTCATATGAAGGGATCCTTTATTGTATGCTTTTTTCATTCACACAAAAAAAGAATGCCTTTATATGGAAAAATACTTTGGACTTGGTTCTTTTTACCACATTTGAATTTCAACAAGCCATAACTCCCTCAATATTTGGAGTTAAGGAAAATCTACATATAAAAACAAAGGTCTTACTTGAGTACTGCAAGAATAACACATATCCCCTAAACATTTAAGGACAATATAAAAAAAAAAAAAATTAAAATTCCTATAAGATAACATTGCAACTTCAACAACTCATAACTCCTCAATATTTGAACTTAAGGGACAATCCATACATCAACACAAAGGTCTTAATGAGTACTGCAAGAATAACACATCATAACATTTAGGGGCAATATATATATAAAAAAAAAGCATACAAAATAAAAAATGCAAATTCCCATAGGATAACATTGGAACTTTAACAAGCCATACAACAAAGGAAAGAGATTGCTTTTTTGGCAGAAATGGAAGTGCAGGGCCTAGACATGTATGCATCTATGGAAGGATGGGAACACAGGGCCCTCAGAGGCAAATGAGGATACGATTATACTATCTCAGAAAGTAAGGAAATTAATTGCAAAACAACTTTGTTAATGAATTAGTTAGGGTTAAGCCAGCAAAAGTAGGAAAATGTGGCGTTAGGGCTCCCAACCATAATGCCCCACCCCGACCCCGCAGGCAACAACAGGAAAAACTATTACCATTTGACCTCTCCTGCATCTTCGTAAATCAAGCACCAGGTGTTCCTTGGGGTTGTCAACTCTAACGCAGGGCTTGACAAATCCCATAGCCCGACGTCCTGGACAACTATTTTTTAACCAGGGACAAGCAGTCTGCTGTGCACTGCTTGTCCCACGGACTACCAAATCTTTATTTTATTTTATTTTTTTGATTTGTTTCATTTTTCCCAGCCACTAGGTGGCAGCAGCGCAGCGGGCGACATTCTCAGCAGCACAACCTCCGAGGCTCAGTCCTGATAGCCACAACTGTAGTCAGGCACTCCTGGTCTGGAATGCGCGCCTCTGTTACAGGCGCTTAGCGGCACTCTCTCTATCTCGGGCGGGAGCAGCAGAGCACTGGTGGAGCATGAAGCAGGTTGGGCGGGATCATTGAAGGGTAGAGCTTGCCGTGACGCGGACCGCCCCTTGCTATTGAGGAGACGATCTTGAGGAGGAGCTGGGAGTGTCGGTAGTTGGCACGGGATGGAAAAATGCGCTTACTTCGCTACCGACACTTGCAGAGAGCAGAGGCATTTTTGCTGCTAGCTTGCGGGTGGTTGCTGTGGGAGTGGGGACAGAGAGAAACGACTGCCTGAGGGGCCGATACTAAATACTACACTACAAAATGCGAGAGGGCACTGAGGGCCTGAGGGGGTAGCAGATCAGTTGAGAGACTGGGTGGGGGAGGGGAAGACAAGCGGACTCTGTGAGGGAGTGCTGATTAAGAAACTTTAACTTGCAGAGAAGAAGATAAATAAAAATAAACGGGCAAGCAGGCAGCAGCACTGCAGTAGTGAATCAGAGGGCTGTATGTGATGTGTATGTGTATGTGTTTGTGTCTGAGAGTCAACTAAACTTACTCTGTTGATTGGGGGTGCGACTAATAATTAGTACACTTAAGTACCTAAATCTAGCTAGTGTTTGTGTGTAGCTGGAGCTGTGAGACTCTAATAACCTGCCCTCAGGCTGACAGGTAGAGGAACTTGGGAACTTTTTTTGCTAGCTACAGAAAACCAACCCAACTGCCTGCTACTGCTGCTAGTCTGGCATCTGCCACCTCTACCCCTTAACCCCTACCTCCTACTTACTTTGGTGAAGGTGTAACCTGCTGCCCTGAGAGCCAGGGTAGGGGAGGGACTTGGGGATTAACAGAAAATAAACTATAGGAACACAAAAAAATAAACCCAGTGTAGTTACCTACCTATATTATTATTACTTTGGTGAAGGTGTGCGAGACACTATGTGGCTGTGAGACCTAATACCCTGCGCTGGTGCGCCCCAGGCTGAGAGGTAGAGGAACTTGGGGATTGGGGAACAACTGCGCCTGCTTACATACTGAAGAGGAAAACAATTTTTGTGATACACAGAAAACCTAAATAAACCAACTACCTAGTCCTATATATATTACTATTACTTTGGTGAAGGTGTGCAAGACACTGTGGCTGTGAGACCCAATACCCTGCGCCCCCAGGCTGAGAGGTAGAGGAACTTGGGGAACTGCGCCCACCTGCGGACTTATTAGATATAAACTATACTGAAGGGGAAAACATTTTTTGTGATACACAGAAAACCTAAATAAACCTAGCCTTAGCCTAGCTACCTATATATTACCTACTTTGCTGAAGGACGGTGTGAGAGACATTGTGTGGCTGTGTGTGTGAGACCTAACCAACCTGAGTGCTGCTGCCCTGGGAGGGTAGAGCCTCGAGGGACTTCAACAACTAACTGCGGACTTTTGGTCCATTTTGTGCTACACAGAAAAAACAAATAAACCACCTAGTGTGGCTACTTGCATATTACTGACTTTGGCGAAGGTGTGTGAGACAAATAAAACCTGCTGCACTAGAGGGCAGAGGAAGGAACTTGGGGAACAACTGCAGACTTCATAGAAATAAGCAATTAATACAAACTAAGGGGAAAAACATTTGTTGGTAAACAAAAATAAACTCTTCTTTGGTGGAGGTGTGCGTAAGTGGCTGTGAGAGACCTAACCTGCCTTGAAGGACCGTATAGGAACTTGGGGTGAACAACTGCTGAAGAGTAGTACTTAGTGACCACCACCACCTCTACCTCCCTCTCACTCCTACTCCCACCTACTCTTGTTGTCCTGCCCACAGGCCCTTTGTACTAGTGTTCTAAGCATAAGCACTAACTTAAGCACAACAGCTTCAGGTAAAATATTACACAACACACAAATATAAAATACAATTTTATTGTGTACAACAATATTTCAATATTTTTACAATTGCATTAGAAGGTAAAACATGCAAAAAACAAGCCAAAGCAAACTACTTTATTTTCCCTTTGGACTGGAAAACAATCTTCCATCTCATCTTCTTCAGGAACAAAAAGTAAAGATGCAGACTCGGAGACTTCTTCACAGTCAAGCCAGTCCCAACCAGCTCCCCCTCTGAGTCCTTACCACCTAGTCAGGAAAACGACCAAAACAATGATTCTCAGTCTGGGTCTGTAGTATTTGTAGACATAACAGGTGATCAATCTGACTGGTCATACCAATTTCTGAAATGAGGAGAAAAATTATAGCAGCAGCAGAAAGCTACCTTTGATTTTAGATGAGGAAAGTGAAACAACAAACAAAGTCTGATGACAAAATAAGTAAAGATAAAAATATGATGCTGAAAAAGGGCTCGAACATTTCAGCATCACTACAATCAGTTTACCTGGTTAAGGTATGATGACCAAAATACGCCATGCACTGCTCTGCCTGTGAGAAATATCCCACTCTTGCAACTCCTGCTTATTCAAAAAACCTAACGTGTTTGCCACTGGTTCAAATAATTTCAGAATTGAGTCCGTGAGAGCCCATGAGAAATCAAATCCACATATAATTTGTGCAAACCAGCATAGTCACGAAACTGGTGAACATGCAGTCAATTTTGACATATCTGAAACTGCAATATATCACGCATTTTCTCCGATGGAGGAAGTCACCAAAAACAAAATGAGGCGTTTATTTAACACCGCATATTCCTTGGCTAAAAATTTACATCCTTTCTCAGATATGGGTGGCTTGCACATTGCAAGAAAAAATGGGGTTAAACTGCAGCAATTACGCAAATGGTAAACGGGCCAGAGATTTCTGTAACGCAATATCAGCTGTCATGTCTAAAACACAGATCCAGACTGTCAAAAATACAAAATTAATATCGTTTTGCAGATGGCAGTACAGATGCAAGCATTGTAGAGTGGAAAATGTCTTCCTTCGCTCTGTTGATGGTGCAGAAAAAGTTACAACTGTGTTAATTAAAGCTGTACCTCAAACATTCTCACGCAGATGGAGTTTTTAAAGCAATAACCTCTGCACTTGAGTCTGTTGATCTTTCTTTGCGGACCTTAACGATGTGAGCAGACTTGGACCAGTTCTCGATGTACCAACTTTGATGGTGCCAGTGTGATGATGGGCCATACAGGTGGCACCATAGCAAAAATCCGAGAACATGTCCCCACTGTAATACCCATGCATTGCGTAGCCCACAAACTGGAGTTAGCAGTTCTCGGCGTCATGAAAAAAAAATCCTTTGTTCAAAAAGTAGAAAACACCTTGAAAGGAATTTTTAAATGTTACCACTACAGCCCCAAGAAACTTGGGGAATTGCAGGAAATAGCAGATGTCATACACACCGAGTTGGCTCATTTCAGTGCAATAAAGCAAGTGCATTGGTTTGCAAGTAAGACGCGTTCAGTTCACGCTGTTCAAGTCAACCTGCCTACAGTAATTCAGCATCTTGAACATGTCTCAAACTCTGCTGGTGATGATGGGGCCAAAGCAAAGGCACTTCTAAGAGATGCGCACGCAGTACAGTTTGTAAAATCACTGTTTATTCTTCAAGATTTTCTGCCAATATTGAAAAATTTATCACTTGAATTTTAGAAGGATGACCTACTAATATTAGAGGTCCCCAACTCGTTGATACATGCTTACTCCAGTTGACTGAGCTAAAACAAGACCAGGAAAGTTTATGACATCATTTCTAAACCAATATAATCCTGCAGAGAAATGCATGAACTATCTCATTTCAAAGCGTGGCAGTGAGACAAGCTTGTTCCTTTCACTTTCAGAGGAACTGTCCAGAAGTAAATTTTACGACTGATACACAGCTGCACAGTTTAATAGATGCAGCAGTATCTTACATTGATCAGCGTTTTGAATTTCTTGGAAGAACCTCTAAAATGGTTCAGTTGCTTAGATTTCAAAAATTTCGATCTGTCACGAGAAGAACTTGCACAATTTGGCACAACTGATTTAAGTCATTTATTAGATTACTTTCACAACTTTTTTTCTGAAGATCACATAACCAGTATAAAAAGGGAGTACTGTGCATTAAAAGCAATGCTTAAATCTGCAGTTGATAAGCCATATCTGCAAGTGTATTCACGACTACTACGAGAGAAACCGGCCCAGCTTGCTCACATCCTTGACCTAATAGAAATGTTACTGGCTATGAGTGTGTCTACAGCTAAATGTGAGAGTATTCTCCATTCAGAATCTTATAAAACAAAAATAAGAACAAGTTTGGCTGATGACACACTCAGTCACTTCTGCATATAGCAGTTGAAGGCCCTGCATTAGACAGCTTTGATCTGGATCAAGCTATCAACCACTGGCTACTATCTGGTCCTGGTACACGCCACATTCATGGTCATCATGGTCATGCTAGTTCAACTACTAGTTCTACTGAGTCACACGAAAATGTCCCTGAGGCTGTCACTAGTCTTGATGATGACATGACTGAATATGATGCTCCGGCTGGAGCAAGCTCAGGCTTCCTGTAACTTTTCCCGATGCTGATGCTGTGTCTGCTACTCTGCTGTAATGATGTTCTCACTGTGCTGCTGGCTGGCACTCTGTGCTGCTGCTGCAACCACACTTGGCTGTCAGTCCCTCGCTGCTGATGCTAATTCTGTCTATGCTCACCATGCTGCTGACAAAAATAAAATCATATTATTTATTCTCCTTATTGTCTATTTCAACACTAAATAACATACTACAATAAATCCATTGAGTTTTCTGTAGTTTGATACTTTCCATTAAAAATATGCCATTTTATACCGGGACTACCAACTCAAGCACTGGGACAACTACTTTTGGACAAGCCACTTGTCCGTGGACAAGTACCTAATTTTAAAATGTGTCAAGCCCTGCTCTAACGCTCACTCCATTCTCATATGCTGTACACATCTCAGCTTATTTACTGATGGAATGGGGTGAGCGTTAGGGTTGACAACCCCAAGGCACACCCCACAACTGATATGTGAAGACGCAGGAGAGGCCAGTGACAATAAAACCACACGTCTTGACACATTTCAGAATTTCTGCCTTTGTCAAATGAGATGTCTTTTTACATGGGAAGAAATTCTGAAACGTGTCAAGATGTGTGGTTTTACTGTCACTGGCATTTGAATAAAATTCTAGCATGCTTCCAACAGTTGTGAACAGCCTTTATTTTTTGGTGGAGAGTGCAGGATTTTTTTTGTTTTCTGTTAAGAGGCTTGTTTACATTTGTTATTAGGTCGGTTTGTAGTGGTCTGGATAGTAATGTGTTACTAAGGTGTTAATAACACAGTAATATTTTTATTTTCAGATTTTATTTACCAGGTAAGTACAAAAGACAAAACATGTTCCTATTTCAAGCACAACCTGGCAAATCACAACACTGAAGGTCGTCACAACAGTATACAAGATACAGTACATAGACAAAACAGTTGCCTATTTTCACACAACCTGGGAGATCACAATACTGGAGGCTGTCATAACAGTATACAAGATGCAATGCGAGTATGTGTGCAAGTGGGTGTGTATATATAGATATAACTATTCTTTGCAAAAAACTTTGTTGATGCACCAGTTAGGGTAACTTAACGCCACAAAAGTAGGGAAATGTGGTGTTAGTTTCCAGGCCTAACTCCCCACCGCCACCCTAAGCAGCAAAAGGAAAAAACTTTAGGAATTTGGACCTCCGGAGTCTTGGTGAATCAGAAGTGGGGTGTTCCTTGGGGTTGTGTACCCTAATGCTCACCCCTCCTCCTCAGACCGTAGCCTCCAGTCCGAAGCACAAATTATAGCTCCAAGCCAGTGCCTCATTGTGATAGTTTTCAAGTAGAGAATTATGTTTCACCACATGCTGCCAAGGCAGTCTGTTGTAGGTTTCTTCATGCAGGCCTAGAGGGCCTCCATGAAGAAAGGAGATCATGTTTGACATTGTTTTCTCAGTTAAAGGGTTGGGCATTAGGGTTGAGAAGCCCAGGGAATACCCACCTCTGATTCACAAACACTCGAGACCCAAAATCCCAATGTTTTTCTCCTTTTGCTGCTTTGGGGTGGGGAGTTAGGTTTGGAATCTTAACGTCAAGATTCCCTACTTTTGTGGCATTAAGTTACCTAACAGTGCATTAATTACGCTTTTGCAAACAATTTCTTTCTTTCTGAGATAGTGGACTAGATTCTCATTCACGAGGTTCCAAAGGGACCTGCAGGAACATAAGCAGATGCCCTGTGCCAAGGGAAGACTCTGTCCACCTACACCCTGTACTTCCATGCAGCAAAGTATGTGAAGAATTCGTGGGGCTATGTGGTAGGCTGCAGAAACGCAGGGCTCTCTGGTCCCTGCACTTCCATATGGCCACAGATACAGATACACAGGGCAAAGAGTGCATCTGTCAGCCAATGCACAGGGCCCTCTGCCAATCACGGGTGCGAAGGTCCAGAACCCTATGCCAAGAGGACAGCTGTCTTCACTATTTGGTACTCGGCTCATGCGGACAACCTTGCACTTTTCATTCCCTGGCCGGAGAGGAGATGTTGCATAACTGCGCCATCCCTACACCCTCACCCCATCCAGCTGGGTCACCGAGCCCACTGGGATCAAGACTGGCACTACACACACAGTGTGTTTATTTTTTTCCCCCAAATTTTCAAGGTACTCATTTTAAGATTCACCTTATAAACATGACATGTACTATTTATAACAATTTCATTTCACACCACAAGTGCTAAAACATACCTTTTCTGGGCACCCCAAAATCCTAGGTGCCCAGCTTAGCAAGATGAGTCATTTTTCTGGTCATGAGTCGAGTATTCAACTGTTGCACACAACCTGATGCAACGGCTGGAATTTTCAGCTCGCACCCAAAACCACTGAAGCTTACATGGTCCCTCACCCTCCCAGCTTAGCCAGCTCTCCCTTGTCCTTAACAATCCTTTTTCTTTTAACTATTTGAAGATTTTCACCTACTGGGTTCATAAGATAAGGCTATAAGACTATGTTGAAAATTTGGTGGTAAAATTACCAAGTTATGAGTGAACATTAAAATTTCAACGTTCACACGTAATCTCGCTAATTTTCAATCTATTTCTACCAAACCCTCAACATGCCTCTTTGGGACACCGCCAAGAAAAGACAAGTAAAATTTTCAAATCTGGGCAGAAAACATGATTTTGCAGTCGCTCCTAGAACTCACGTGTCAGGCGGGGACATGAAAAATGTTTCACCTACTGGGTTCATCATGATATGAGGTCATGAAAAGACAGTTTAAAATTTAGAGTCGAAGCTAAACCCCTGTGGGAAAGTATTAAAGCTAAACTGAATCCACTGCTTAGTTTGGAAAATGCATTTACCCCAGAAGTGTGTGTAAATAGGCATTGTGATGGTCAGCTTCTTACCACTAAAAGATACCGCACAGCGTAGAGAGCTGCAACAGCTAAGAAGTTGATCCTAAGGCATTGGATGAACAGCTCTATGCCCTCATATGTAGAGTGACATAATGAGATCTTCACTATGCTGCGAACAGAAGAGATAATAGCCAGCACTAACAACTGCTATAATAGTTATCGCAAAAAATGGGAAACCCCTCATGTTTTACTAACCTTCGATCCGGTAATAAGGTAATGGCAGTCTGTGCAGAAAACAACATAAGCTTTTATATTAAGAACTGGTCATCTATGAAGAGGGCCCACTGCTCTTTTTTTCTTCTTCTTCAGAAAATACCAGCTACTAGTAACAAGGGTATTACTGGTATACGATACCTGAAACAAGTGAATGCCTAACTATTCAATTGTCATCAAAAAGCACACGTTTTGTTTTGTAATTCATTGTGTGTAATGTTCTGTGTAATGTGTGTTATAAAATCAAATAAAGAATATTTTGTTAAAAAAGTATTTAAATACTACATAGTTATGACTGTAATCCTAATAGGCGTGTATTCCTTAATGGCATCACAACAGGCTGTAAATGTTGTTTTATTAATTGTACTTGGACATGGAAGACCAGAACAGCAGCATGTGCAGATTTAAGGTTGTGAAGTGCAAGGTCAGAAGCAGTGCAGAAAGTCCAAAAGAAGGGTCTAAGAAAAGCCTTTGATGGTAGATTTTATTTTAACCAAGGGGGGGTGTCATAAAAATACTCCCACTTGGGTAGAAATACCTCCACATCACTGATAGCTCAGAGAGATGGGGAGCCATGCCTCCAGACCCAATCTGAAAGAGCAACCCCAAGATGCAGAGCAGAACCCTGACAGCACTGAGGGCATTCTGTCATCTCATACTCCATCACTAGTGTGGTCCCTTTCAATCAGCGAACTGACAAACTGCAAGTTTCCACTGAGTACCCGCCCCCAGATGGTTAGTCATTGGAAGGACAGTGGGCAACACAGGATAGTTTACATAGTTGCAGCACTGGAAGAATGGTACTTCAACGGGGACTAGCTAGAAGTGCTGAGTGGCATAAGGGAAGGGCAAATGAAGACAGAAAAAAACAGTACTGTACCCAAACTGAAAATCTATTTTAAAGGGCACCAATTGTGCTCACTGTCCAGAAATCCCCAAACTCCCACTCACAGCTGTTCACAAGATTTTTTTTAATGCTGCTTTTCATGTTCTTGTATGCATTTAAATCCTATTCTGCACACAATTTTAATCTCTTCCAAATTAGTTCTACCAGTCTTGTTCACTATGGTTTAATATTCTCATATCTTCATACTACTACCTTCAGCTTAATAACACAAATTCCTCTTTAACAAAGTACCAGTGTTTGTTTACTACTTATTTTTAAAGTTATACCAAAACAGCAAAACTAAACAGTTTACCCAAGCATAACAAAAGTGGAGTATAACACAAATGTTGCACTACTTTAGGTTCAAGAAAATATTAGCATATTTCCAACTGGGACTCTAGTTATATTTTTAGTACAATTCACTGCAGGCAACGGAAGCTTATGTCTGAAGAGCAAATGATCCATTATCAATTACTGCAACTAATTTACATTTACCACTGCTAGCTGATGAGTCATCAAATAGCTTCTCACCAAACTGAGAGGTTTCAGTGCTCTAAAACACTGATCTTTGTATCATGGTCATTAATGCCTCCATTGTTCTCTCTGTATTTAGGAAACTGTTACTAAAAAGCACTTTTTAATCCTTGACAATATAAATGCCATTTCTACAAAAGGCAGCCTTTATCTTACTGCTGAATGAATCTCATTGATGTGCAGATCATACATTGTGGTTCCTAAAAGCAATAACAGCATATTCTGTCAAAACATGCAAGTATGGGTGTTGTACAAAACAGTTCACTCGTTATAAAACTGTAACCTTTATAAAGAGTTACCCCAGATTTATTAAAAAGGCTGCAACCTAAAATCCTAAAGCCCCTTACCTTTGTGCAAATCTTTTTAGCCAGAACACATTTTTTTTCATCAGCCCCCTTGGGAGGGAAGGGATCGTATTTTAGCCCAGAGAGGCAGCCAACTGATCCCTTCCAATCCCTGATGTGTCAGCCTCGCTCCTGCACTCAGATGCTTTATGACGTCTAATTAGGGAAGAGCATGGGGATGTGCCACACTGAAGTTATGGGGCAATTCTGGACTAGTTTTTTATATATTTTAATGAGTATTTTGAAATTAATCAAAGTCACCACCAGTTATCCAGGCCTTCTTAGTTATATGGTAGCTTTGATTAATATCAGAATACCATTAAAATATACAAAAATGTAAATCAGAATCACCAAATTGGAGCATAGATGTCAAAACTGTCCCAGCCCATGTGTGTATATTTTTTTTTTTTTTTGGGGGGGGTGACAGCAGACACATCATGAAGGAGAAAGGATCAGCTGTTCCCCTCCCCAGGGCCAAGATATAATACCCTCCCTTCCTAAAGGGGCTAATTGAAAAAGTAAGGTGCTGTGTCAGTATGTGGGTGAAAACAAAACAAAAAGGTAATATTAAATGAACTTTCAACAAAAAGCTCAATGCACAGATGCAGGACTGTGAAAGCTGATGTCAGTCACAAGATAATATAAATTATTAAACTTCAAGAAGCAACTATAACTCCCAGTGCAGTGCAATATTAAATGCACGCTGAACACAGAAAATACAGTTAAACAGACTTATCAACCACAGGTCTTCTTGGGGAATTATCTATAAAAAGAAAATGGCAAAGTTCACAGACAGATAAGGAGGACGAAGGGATATATATACTGTATATATGTTAGGAAGCAAACTGGAAGTGAAGGATCTAGGAGAAAAACTAATACAAGGCAATTTAAGATTAGAAGATGGAAAACAAAAGGTGTTGGTTATGGAGGAGACATATAGAAGGTATGAATGAGCTGCAGAGTGCCCGGAGGAAATTAAGTGGGCATAGTCAGAACAACTGTGGGGAAGGAGACCTGGACAAAATGAAAATGGATATGCACACATAGCAGGAATGCTGTAACATACTGCCCCTTGGGCCACTCTAGTGTACAGGATGGTTTTGGGAGGGGGGGTCTGATTCACCACTGCTGCCACCACCTGATTATATCAGGAAATGCTTTAGTCCAGCACAGAGACTAGGCTGGACAAAACGCAGTACCTATGGTAGAAAGCACTTTAGATGGTAGACTACTAACAGAGTATTTTCACCTTGCCCACAGTCATTAGTTCTATAAAAATAGATGCTTTACTACTAGATTCTACAGATATTTACAAACAGGATATATTTACAGCAGCCATAAAGATTTACTCATTTACAGGAAAGGAAAAACACTGCAGTTACACAAACTGATGACTGTTAGAATAATCTTAAAAACTAGTCTCTCACTAGACTCTATATTTACCTGCCACCTAACTTTAAAACACACTTACCTAGACTGTTCCTCTCTCCCTCACACAGATAAGCTAACTATCGAGTAGGGCTCTCCACTCATCAAGACCATCAGACCCAGACCCTCTTCAAAAGCTGCCAAAAGTCACAGAGAGCAATTTGGGGTCCAACTCCTCAATTTATGTGCTATGGGTTGTAGGGTGGGACCTCTCCCTGAAGTGACAGTCCCTCCAGTATTCCCCACCATGAGGTAGGTAGGGGTGTGTGTGTGTGTGTGTATATACAGGATTACCCGTGTGCATGTGGCAGGGCTGAATAAGACCCTGTCCTATTTGTTATGCAGAAAGAGTTAAACGCAAGGATCTGGTCTATCCTCTCTTTTTCTGTCTCTTGTCTGTCTGGTTGCACAACCAAATGTTCTTGTGAGACCTAGGAGCTGATCACGGACAGTCTTGCGATTCTCCGCCTCTTGCTATCTCTTTCTGCCTTCACTTACTGTTTAAGTCTTTTCTTCCCCCTTGCTTATCTGTGGTTATAAAAATATATGTGAATCTTTACGTGAAACTGGGATCCCTTGGTTTGAAAATGTGTATAGTTATACTGTTTAAATGACTGCAAAAAGCTATTTGGAATTGGGGGGGTTAACATGAGATGCAGTTTAAGCTCCTCTCAGGCTTGTCTGCAAACTTTTGCAGAGCTATCAGCAGGGGGCCAGCTTGGGACACTGTTCTATTTGAAAACCTGCTCTGTAAAGAAACTGACCAGAACAGTTTGTGAGAACAAGGATGTCTCTTTAATGAGTTTCCAGGCAAAGACATAAAAAGAGCAGCAATGTTTTGCTAGAGAGAGAGAAAGACTGAAACTTGGAACTAGAGATACCCTCAGATGAAGGACTTTGTTTTCTCTGTTTCTGCTGTCTTTGTAAATAGTTATATTAAACTGCTTTTATTTTGCTGTTACTGGTAATAATAAAAGGTTACCTGTGAATTTTACAACTGCTCCTGGTCTTCCTATGTTTCCTGAACTGTGCCTCGATGACAGTGCAGGATTAGCTCACCTGGCTGAATGGCCTTATTCTCACCTAGTACTTCCTCACTTTGGGTTTATTATTTTATTGTGTCCTGCCTGTACAGGATGCCTCTGTGGGAAACTTCACACTCTCCCAGCTGGCACCAGCTGGCAGCTGTTTACCCGGACAGTTGCTGGGACTTTTTGAGGAACTTTGCACTCTACCAGGTGGCGGATGTTCCTCAATATTTCCCAGGGTCTAATGCTAGGACATGTGACCTGGATTCCATTTTTGTCTGCCCTATGTAACTCCAAGCAGCAAGAACTTATGTGAGAATAAATATAAACAAAAAAATAATTACACTAACAAAAAAAGAGATAAAATTATCCTGGTCACATTCCTCCCCTCCCCCCGGGAAAATGGAGGTGCCTCTCTTCTGGGTGACTCCAAGAGACACTACCGTTCGGAAGGGAATGAGAAGTGCACAAAGTATCATGCCATGCACTTAGCCCTGCCTAGACAGCCCATCCACAGTGGCATTTGCAAACCACTGAGGTGCTGGTCATGTTTTATGACTGCAATACCAAAACCCAGCACAATTATTTTGTCTACTAGTCCTATGGAGCCATGTCAGGGATTATGATCTGTGACCACAGTGAACTCCCATCCATACAAATCGGCTACAGATTCTGAAGTACCCACACTATTCCAAGATGCTCTCTCTCAATTGTGGCATATGCCTTCCCTGGCAGAAGCTTCTGGCTCAGATACACTATGGGGTGCTCTTCCCCTTCAGTATAACCTGACTCAGAACAACACCTAGCCTATGGTCTGATGCGTCCACATGCACGATGAACTTGGTCATAACTGGGGCTAGCGAGCATGGTTGACCCACATAATGCCTCCTTCACCTTCCAGAAACTAGATTCACAGTCCACCATCCAGAGAACTTTCTCTGGGAGTTTTCTTTGTGTCAGGTCTATCAGTAGCTTGGCCACATCACTATAGTGAGGAAAGGACGGTTACTCACTTGTAACCATAGTTTTAGGAGTGGAATATGGTGCACATCCACACTACTGGCAGTCTTCCTTTCCCCTTTAAATCCAGCCAGAACATCTTCATCCTAAGCTCCTCTCACCAACCTAGATGGCATATTCCTTGGTTCTACCCATGACATCAGATCTTCCATGCTGGAAGCAAGGGATCCATGTGCCACCTATGAGGGAGCGGTTGGATGGGTTGTGGATGCACCATATACACCATTCCTAGAAAGTGCAGTTATGTAAGATCTTACCATAACAGTAGGTCTTCCAGGAATGTCTCTTGCAGTAGGTCATTACTTCTGGGAGGTTCCAGCAGGTGGCGCTATCAAATGGCAGCTTCTTCCAGCAGTCTCTTCACCAGGGACCACCCACACATGACATAATTTCCTGGTTCTGCTTATTAGTGGGTGGTCCCTGGTATCCTCCGCTTCCGCCGGATTCAGCTCAGAAATGAGGGTCCGAGGGAAACCGAGGTACCAGTGAGTCCCAACCCTAACCTTAGATAATTTCCTTATTAGAAAAGGCAGGAGGATGGAGGGTGAGAAACCACCTACTGCAAGAGACATTCCTGGAAGATCTACTGTTACGGTAAGATCTTACATAACTGCACTATCTTCTACGGAATGGTCTCTGGCAGTAGGTCATTACTTCTGGGAGATTCCCAAGCAGTTATGTCCTAGTGGGGAGGACAACTGTGACAGTATGCCTTGTAGAACAGTGTGACCAAAGGGCCGTTGGTTGTCTGAAGGCAGTATCCAAGCTATAGTGCATAAAGGTATGGATGCTGGACCAGGTGACCACATTGTAATGTCGGTGATAGAAGCACTGGTGAAACAAGCCATAGTGGTGGTTTATGGCCCTAGTGGAATGATTCTGACCAAGACCTGATCAGGGTTTGTTGTATTTGTTATAGCAATACATCCCTTAAGAACATTTTGGCCATCCAGTTTCTGGTATATGAATGGTAGAAATGGAAGGGTAGCCGAGGTCTTCGGCTAATAGTTTTGTGAAATAGTATAGGGCTATTGTGAGTAGGCAGGGATATGGGTCCCACGATTTAAAATGTTACCCAAATGGTAAAATGTGTTCATTTAGGGTTGTATGTGTCACTTGGTGGCCATCAGGCAGGCAGCAAGGAGGATGCCTGCTACCTTGTCAGGTATTTGTAATCCATTTATGAGGGTGTCCTTGGGCACCAGGCCGGAGACTGCAGATCTTTCAGGCTGTGGTGTCTCTAGGAGTTTTTCCCTTTGCATCTGGAAGTCTGGTCTGAGCATCAATCTGTTCGGAATGGCTACTATGTGGTGTTGAAGTCGAGGATGCCAGGTCTGTTGAGGCCATGTGTAGGCCAGTTCCCTCTGTAGTTTCGGTAATATGTTGACTAAGTGTTAGTGATAAAGGGTCGACAGAAAGAATTGTCCAGAGTTAGGACACGTATCAATATAGCTTCCTTTTATGATGTGAATAATGGTTAGGTTTCAGAGCTTGATTGTTATTCTGCATGAAAAACTGGGATGGGTATCCCTTATTTGTTCTGTTGGGTTAACAGATGTCTGAGTAAGTGGTCTGGATGGAGGGTATGCGTCATCCGCATGACAACATCCAGGGCAATAGATTAATGTGATGTTGGGCAGTGGGTTAATCCACGTGCCTTATGCCTGATATGGGCTTAGGTGTGCCTCTTGATTTGTTAAAGATGTATCTGTTGTTTGCATCTATTGTTATAATAGGCTCTGTTGAGGTTGGCGCCAATGTCCACCATGGAAAGGCATGATAAGAGGCAAGAGGGATCCAGATGTGATGGTCTGATTGACCCGTGCTTGGTATCCACTTAAACTGTCCACTGTGAGTGACATACACATTTTTTTGTATAAAACCTCTTTGGGCCTCTGAATATAAAGGCAGGACAACCCCTGGCAGCTTGAGGCCCCATGGAGGGGGCAAGGGTCGGACATTTGAAATCACTGAGAGGTGTAGGCACCAGTGCCACCAGAATGACGGATCCAGGTAGGCCTAGAGGTAGTGTATGTACCTTGTTGTCTGTCCTTTATTTTGAAAGGCACCTCTTTGGTTGTGATAGTTCTCTCATTTTAAAATATTTGTATTGGTTACGTTGTTTGTAGTACAGGCTTTGTACTTTATGTAATTGTTCTGCCTGAGGCTTGTAAATCGTTCAGAATGGTTTGTGTTCCTGGACCAAACAGTTTATCACCTGAGAAAGCGTTAGCCACCATATGTTGTATGACTGCAAGGTCGAAACTAGGCCTGACGGTAGCAATAGCTTGTGGCGTAGAGTTTGACTTAAGTATCCACTATATCGTAACAGTGTTAATTATAGGTATTAGTTGTTCCTTTCAGGTGAAGGAGGTAATTTGTTAATAATTTCCAAGGCAGAAGTGCCCAAAGTATGTTGATATTTTAGCATATGACCCATATTTATTTTACTCATTTGACTCTAGGATTACAAGTATAATATACACATATACATATAATTCAGTATCCAAATATTCAGGGTACTGAGGCAAAAACTTTCTTCCCATGTAATCAAAGCATCTAGATTCTTTGTCTGGGGGTACTGAACTTGTATGTTTCAGGTTTATTGGTGCAATCATGGGCGCCGTGATGATTACAAAGTCAGCGGTTGGCATATTAGACAGATATTGATGGTCTAATGGGGCCTGATAAAGTCTGTCCACTTTTGAAATAGAGCAGGGCAGCTCGAGGTTGGCACCAGGCCTCTGTGATCACATTTTGGTAAGTAGAGATTAGTGGTGGTATAACCATGACTGGCTCCTCTGGGAGTTCTAGATACTCAGTCATGTTTTTCTTGTTTATCTAGTTCTGTTGTAGAAAACCCCATTATTTTTGTATTTGCATCATCATATCTGTAAATGAGGGGTCATCAGGGGTGAGGTAGCCCTGGAAGGTTGGAGCCATCTCGCCAAAGGAGGCTGTTAAGAATAAGGGAATGTATCTCCTGAAAATCCATGTCAGGAGCTCCTCATAATAAATCTCCTCTGAAGGGTCTTCCATTCTGTGTGGTTCAGTATCAGAATAGTATTCCTCCATGGGATCGGAGGTGATAAGGAAGGAGAGTTCCAGCTGCGTGCGTGCTTTTGGAGCAGGCAGAGACAGGGAGGATGGAAGGGTAGGTGGATCAGGTGTATGATCAAACCCCAAAGATTGTAAAACTTTATTAATAACATGCTCAATATTGGGCACCATAGGGTGGCAAGTCAATAGTTTTAGGTTGTGAGCCCATCGTAATTGTTGTAACTGATGGTAGTGGATGTTGCAGAGGATCAATTTGTGCCTCCTGGTAATATAATCCTGAATTCCTTTGATGAGGAGTTTCTCACCTATACAATGAATGTGGTGTATTCATAGGGGTAAAATATGTTGGTTTGCCCCTTTATCTCATGAGGAGTGACCCCACGGTGTGTGGTGAGGTGTCCCCACGAATACATGCAGGAGGGAATGAGACGTCTTTATCATAAAGTCAGGGCCCCCGAGGGGCCAACGTCGAAACAGCAGTCTCCACTGATAAAGAAATAGTCTTTAAAGGTATTGTTTTCATGATGAAAAACATACTCAGGTGAGCGAGGCCCATCGACAGGGGAGCATGAAAAAGGTGCTCTGTCGACGATAGAGGCACTCCCCCGTCAACGGGGGAGTTACAAATGCATGTTCCGTCGATGGAGGAGGCAGCCCCATCGACGAGGGAGTTAAATACATGTGCTCTGTCGACGGGAGAGGTAGCCTCATTGACAGAGAATGCTCCCTGAGAGCCTCCATCGACGGGAGAATGTGCCTCGTCAATGAAGAATGTTGTATGAATGTTGTTGATGGGAGAGGTATCCTCATTGACAGAGGAGCATAGAAATGATGCTCTGTCAACAGGGAAAGCACTCTCATGTATGAGGAGGCTGGTTTCATGTGCCCCGTCAACAAAGAAGACAGAGAAGAGCCTGCTGTCAACGGAAGGGTATCCATCATCAACGAAGAACGTCTCCTTGATGAGACAATTTTTGTTAAGGTTGTCGCTGAAATGCGGCATGCAGGACTTGAGAGGAAGGTTTTTCCTTGTTCTTTTGTGTTTTGGAAGAAGACTCAGTAAATCTGGAGCCCTTGGTATGAGCCCCGAGTCTGTAACATGGAATTTTTGTCTTCCATTAAATGATTCTAAAGTTGTTGTAACCTTCTTTTCTGGTTACAGAGTTAAGTTTCTGGCAAAAAGCACAAGAATTGGTGCCGTATATAAAGCTTGTGCAACTCAGGCTGTAGAAATGAAGGTTCAGTTCTCGCCAATGACTGCTTACACAAAAGACTGAGCTAGCTGCTGTGCGAGCTGAAGCTGGCGGAAAATGAACGGAGGATACCAGGGACTACCCACTTTATAGGCAGAACCAGGAAATGATGTCGTGTGGGTGGTCCCTGGTGAACAGACTGCTGGAAGAAGCTGCCATGTGATAGCGCCACCTGCTGGAACCTCCCAGAAGTAATGACCTACTGCAAGAGACCATTTTTTTTATTGATTTAAAATTTTGGTGACCGGTAGGCTCACTGAGACCATTACAGTCCTTTTCGGGGCAACCCGGATTAATTACAGGTTACAGGAAAATAAACAGCAGGAACAACTCAAAGGCAAATTGAGTAATACAGACATTACAATCAGGACATGTTGTACGATTCACAGGCAGGTTAGGTACAATTGAAGATCATGAGGAGTAAAACAGTTTCACAAGAATGACTGTTACAAATGGCTCATCCAGCGTTAAAGGTCCCAATATGGGAGTAAAGGCATGCCAGGTGGCTGACAGTAGCTACAGAGGTAGCCCAATGGAGTATACTGATCCTCAGCGGTAGCATGCACAGAGGCTTAGCCCCAACAGGTAGGTCTTGAGGCCTTTTTTAAAGTCACCAAGGGAGCTGCAGTCTTGGAGATTACTAGGAAGGCCATTCCAGAGGGACGGAATGTAAGCCATGAAAGACCGAAGACCTTGACATGTTCGGACTCTGGGGACAGGGAGGAGTTGCTGATTAGAGGACCTTAAGGTTCTTCAAGGCTGTTTAAGTGTTAAGGTACAACTCAGTCTGGGGGGGCATTCGTTTGTAGAAGCTTGAAGGCCAGACATAGGGAAGGGTACATCAGTCTGCCCTCAAGGGAAGGTCAATTTAGTGAGCGCAATACTTTACAGTGGCGTTCTAGAGGCAGAGCACCCAGGGCAAAGCGCCTGAGACTGTGACACAATATTTTCAGTTTTTGCATCTCCGTGTTTCATAGTGAGTGTAACACTGGAGCCCCGCAGAACAGGGTGGGCAGGAACATGCCGGGTGGCTACCCTTAACTTAGATGTCTGAGTGAGAAAAGGCTTCAGATGATACAGGAGACCAAGCTTCTGGTTCAGGGTCTTGGTTAGTTGATCAACAAGAACCTTGAAGGAACAGTCTTGATCAGTAGACACGCCCAGGTATTTAATGCAATCCACAACCTCTATAGGAGAACCACTGGACAGGAAGGGGGACAGTAAGCATGATCTATCAGGGCCTAGCCTTTTGGGTCCAAATAGGATGGCTTTGGTTTTTTTCACATTGAGGACTAGCCGATTAGTCAGGAACCAGTTTTCCAATATGGAGAGGTCCTGGTTCAAAAGTTGATTTAGCTGTGCTGCATCCAGAACTGATCTGTACAACACGGCATCATCGGCATAAAGGGTCACCTTGGCACCTCCACAGTGCTTAGGCAGTTATTGATGAATAGGGAGAATAGGAGGGCCCCAATATTGAACGCTGGGAGACCCCTTCAGAGATGGAGCTGACTTTGCCCCAGCCATCTGGCTATTTGAGATCTACCATGCAGGTAATCTATGAACCACTGCACTGAGTGGCTGTCCAATCCAAGGGATCTGAGCTGCTAGATGAGCAGTTGGTGGTCCACCAGATCAAAGGCCTTGGTAAGGTCTATAAAGATTGCATCAGTTAGTTGGCCGTTATCTTGGGCTGTGAGGATGTCAAATGTAAGGCTAACCAAGGTGGTATCTGTGCCATGTAGTTTTCTAAATCCATGTTATGTTGTTCAACATATTCCTGGACTTGTTGGTACACAATTCACTCTAGCATTTTGCTTAGTGTGCAGAGTATGGAAATCAGTCTGTAATTCTACCAGCTCACTTGGTCCCCTTTGGGGATGGGGTAACCAGGGCAGTTTCCCAGGCTGCGGAATTTTACCTTCCATCAGCGACCATTGAATAACCACGTGATTGGTGTGGCAATTTCTTGGGCTGCTAATCTGAGTAACCTGGGTTCTAGTTTGTCACAACCTGCAGAACCAGTAATCTTAATGTTCCTGATCAGCTTTAGGACCTCAGTTTTGGACACCAACTTAAGCTGGAAGTTAGGTGACGAGGGAGGATCCTCTGTGTCATCAAGGGATGTCTGGCTAGGGCTGCAGGGGGTGAACCTTATATTTGTCAAGATCAGTGAGAAATACATTAAAGGCATTAGCAGCATCTTGTGGGTCCGTGTAGCGTACGCCACCCACAACAATGTCACAGACATTTTGCATGTAATGTCCCTTCAGAAGCGTATTAATTTGAGACCAGAATTTTCTGGGGTCAGACAGATTTTTTGTTTGCAGGTTCTTGAGGTAGTGTCACTTGGCCTGTTTTAAGTCTCTCTTCAGTTGTTCCTGAGCATTCGGTACAGGACCTAATCATTGGCCAGTTTAGTGGATTTCTACCTGCCCAAGGCACTGTCTCTTCCCCTCATTAGCTTTTTTAGATTACGTGTCAGCCACCTAGACTGTTGTCCATTGACGCTCATTTGCTTAAGGGGGCGATTGCAGCAGAAAGGAAATTCTTGGTGAAAGGTCCAGGGCTATGTCTACACTAGGGGCGAATTTTATCTGAGCCCAATCCACTGCCGATAGTGTAACTCGGAAAGAATTATCATCAAATTTAGAGTAGTCACACACCAGAAAGGTTCTGGGGGGTGGGGTTGGATAATCATTTTTCCATATACTAAAGATAGGGGTATGGTCACTTAAGGAATCAGAAAAAGTGCCGGCAAGCTTGAATCTACTGGGGTTGGACACCAGGATACAATCCAGAGTGGTGTGGTTACCAGATTTCAAATTCAGTCTGGTAGGTTCCTGGATAAGCTGGGCCAGGTTGAAACTTCTTGCAAATTGGACTTAATGTCACTTTTAGTTGAGGGGCCCCAGTGGAGGTTAAAGTCACCCAGGATTATTTTCTCCCAGGAAGGCAGGTCAGGGATAAGTTTGGTAAGGGCCTTTAGTGCTTCCACTGAAGTCTTTGGAGGGTTGTATACATGACCTATTAGTAGGGGCTTAGTACCACTCAATAGGAGTTTAACAAATAATGCTCGCAACCCGCCAACCATGGCTGGAATCGCTACTATAGAAACTGTTAGTGATGCCTTAACATATATGATGACCCCTGACCTCTTTTTCCAATTCTGTCCTGCCAAAATGTTTTAAATCCAGGGATCTCAATCTGCATGCTTAAGATGCTAGGTTTAAGCCATGTTTTAGAGATGGCTAATACATCAGGGGAGTACTGGTCAACCCAGGCCTCAAGTTCTTGTAGTTTGGGTCAGAGACTATTTACACTGATATGAACCAGTTTCAGTCCTTTTATATTGCCCAACTGGGCAAGGAGGAAGTTACATTTGGGATACTGGTGCAGGAAGGACCCGGGTTAGTTTCAATATCCCCTGCTAGCAGAAGCTTTAAAAGGACCCATACCTTCTGGAACGACTGGAGTGGGAGATGAAAAAACAAGCGTTTTTGTAGTCTCAGGTATATAGTACAAACATAGCAATTCCCTCCTTTCCTGAGAATATTCAAAGTAAATAGGCTGGGGTAGGAGTCTAGTTGAGGGTAGACACATGGATAATGGGCTAGTGTGAGATCAGGTGGCCAGTTATTTTCCACCCGAGATTTCATCATCAGTTGGTCAGTGCATAATGTAAACAGGACATAACCACTCCCCAGAAACATGCCCAGAAACATTTTCAGTCTAGTACAGCAGGCAGCTAATGTACGGAAGGGGCTTGGTGGGAGTAGCAGACGCTTAGAATAGAGTAAATTGAGCCCCAGTCAAAATAGATTGAAACAGCAATGTTATCACCTGGTAGGAAGGAGGCAGAGCATCAGCACAAATTAAAGCACTCTGGTGGCATGGGAAGGGGGGACAAGTCTAGAGGCTGTAAACTAGCAAGACCAATAAAAATCACAGTAATAGCCCCTAAAAACTGCTATACTGTCCCATCGACAGAAGACTGATTATTCCACAGAGCCCCCCAAAATAAACAAAAACACTTAGCATAAGAGTCCTTTGTTTCTTCTAGCTCCTGCCCCCTTCAGATAGGAGAGTCCTGCTGGATGTGGCTACACAAGACCATTTAATTATGGAGGGGGTGCGGGTGGAAAGAAAAAACCCTTTGATTTCTGTTCGGCTGGGCTCTGCTTAAATAGCCCAGCCCAGAATCTTTGGTTTTCGCGCCCAACAACCTGGCGCTGGCTGGCTCCTGCGGGAGCCCTCCGACTTCAGTCCTTGGCCACGGATGCAAGCCGTGTCGCAGAATGGCCCAACCTCCAGGTCCGTGGCAACGGCCGCCCTTGGTAAAGCACAACAGCAGCCACCGATGCGGCAAGGGAAGAAAAAAACCTTTTTTTTTTTTTAAAGAAATGAGGGTTACTCACCTGTAACCATAGAAGATCTACGGTTACAGGTCCAGAACCCTGATTTCTTGGGATGTGGACATTCCAAACAGTTCTCCAGGAGGAGGGACAAGGTGTACATCCCTACTTGGCAAACAGGGACTGGAGAACCGAGTTCCCAAAACCAGCATCCCAGCATGACTCAAGGTCGATGGTAGTGGGATATGAAGGTGTCTGCCAGCTCCAGGCAGCCGCCTGCAGATCTCCTGGATAGGGATGTCCCTAGAAGCAGCCACCAAGGCAGCAGTATGCCTGGTGGAATGAGCCCAAAGCCTTATGGGAGGCTCCCTACAAGCCAACCTATAGCAAAGGTCAGTGCAGGAGACAATCCACCTGCCAATCATCTGCTTAGCTGCTGGTCCGCCATGTGTGACTTCAGCATAGGTGACAAAGAACTGGTGAACCTCTCCCCAAACTCCAGCCACGTGCTCCTTACAGTAAGCAAGCGCTTGCCTTGTGATCTGCTCAGCAGCAGTAAATGCAAAAGTCTGGGTCCATCCAGCACATCTTTTCTCTGCAAGTGACACAACATTTAAAGCCGGGACCAGACCAGGTTTCTTCATGATTCATGCTGGTAATGCTGCAAAGAAACTGAAGCCAGAAGGCAAAGTGAAAGTAGAAACTACTTTGGGGCCTACACCGTGCACAGAGCTGCGAAGGAGGAGTCCTGACTCTTCTAGTGGAAAGGAAGTGCTAACATCATGGGGCGGCGCCAAGGAGTATACCACCCGGGTGGGTGGGAGGAGCTTAGCTTGATGACAATCCATCTTGATTTAAAGGGGAAAGGAAGACTGCCAGTAGTGTGGACACTGTACCATATTCACGCACCTACAGCAAACCTCCTGCAGTACCCAGCTGTCCCCAGAAACATCCTTACCTGTCTCTTCATGGTAGGGGTGGGCTATGCCTGGATGATACTACCTTCGCAGGCTTGGATGGAAGCATTCACTGCCCACTCGGTGCCTAAGGTAGGAACTCTGCCACGCCAGACACTTTTTCTGCCTTAACTGTCAGCCTTTAGTCAGCAGAACACCTCCCTCATGTGTCTGATGTGATCCTCCTCATCTGGCTGTAACTGGCTGTATCATCCATGTACACCAGTGCATATTCACTTACTCCAGAAAGAATGTGATTCACAAGCTGCTGGAAGGTTGCGGGCACATTCTTCATCCCAAACAGCATTACTCGAAATTCAAATAAGCCAAATGGGGCCAACCTCTCCCTGGCTGCAGGGGTTAGAGGTACCAGACAGTAGCCCTTTGTAAGGTCTATTGTGGTCAGGAACTGAGCTCCCAAGCCATTCTAAGGTCTCATCCATTCTGGCATGGGATAGGCATCTGAGTCCATGCAGCGGTTGAGCCTCAGATAGTCAATGTAGAACCTTGTTGTATAATCCTTCTTGGACATCAGGAGCAAATGCAAGGCTCAGGGACAGTACATGTTTCCGTCTCCAAATACTACTTGATATATCCTTAAATGAGGGAGTAGTCCCCGTCAATTGGAGATCTGCTAAAATGACCCCAGTTTACAAAAAGGGAGCAGAAAGGACATCAGTAGTAATCGACCAGTTAGTTTGACATCTGTCCCAGGAAAAATTCTAGAGTCTATAATCAAGGACAAGATTCATTCTCACTTGAAGGTAAACAATGGTGTAAACATGGGGCAACATGGTTTTACAGTCGATCATTCTAGTATCACAAATCTTGTCTGTTTCTATGTAAAAAAAAAATCAGATTTTGGATGGGGGGTAATTGGCGGATGTGATACTGTTGGACTTTTGCAAGGCCTTTGACACTGTGCCACACTGGGCCATAGCTGAAAAAGAACAGGTTACTCACCTGTAACAGTAGTTCTAGGAGTGGTATATGTTGTTCATCCACATTTATTGGCATGTCCCTTTCCCCGTGAAGAATCACCGGAAGTCTTCAAGCTGGCTCCTCCCACCCACCCAGGTGGTATATACCTCGGCTCTGCCCCGTGACGCCAGATCTTAGCCCGCTGGAAGCCAGGTGTTGTGCATCCGCAGCCAGGGAGGTCGGGTGGGTCTGTGTGGATGAACAACATATACCACTCCTAGAACTACTGTTACAGATGAATAACCTGTTGTTCTCGGATTGTGGATATGTTATTCATCCACACTTATTGGCAGACTCCTAGCAGTTCTCTCGGAGGAGGGATGCAAGGCGCACACCCCCTACTTAGGGAACACTGATTGGAGAACTGAGGCCCAAAACCAGCATCCCAGCGTGACTCAAGGTCGATGTGGTAGTGGGTGATGAAGGTATTTGCTGACTTCAAGGTAGCAGCCCGACAGATTTCCTGGATAGGGATGTCCCTGGAAGCAGCCACTGATGCAGCAGTATGGCGAGTAAAATGAGCTTTTATCCCTCTGGAAGGCTCCTTGCCCGCCAACTCACAGCACAGACCTCACGATGATTAATCCGCAGCTCTGGTAAGTTCCCCGCAGTTGCACTACCCAGGGTCAACGATCTTTCACCCATAGGGCTCCCTGTGGCTGAATGGACTCAGCACCACCATCTCCGCTGCTCCCAAACTTGGCATGTTTAAAACCAGGCTCTGACTCCATCTTACTGCCTCCAGCTCCTGTGATTGCCTCACCTAATCAGAAATACTTGCCACCACCCTTTATAGCACTATCTCCTATTTTACCTCTGCTACCACGAACCTCCCCTCTTCCCACCTCCCCTACTCACCCTCTCTCCAGCACTTCTCCGGTGATGTCTAACAATGCCTCCGCTGTTACTACTCCCATCTTACCATCCCGTTCCTACTCCATTGTTCTTTACCCTCTCCTGGTTGATGCTGCTCTGGGCCATTCTACATCCGAGCTCTCTAAAGTGTTGCTTCCTCCTTAATTAATAACTGTATAATGTGCTGTTTACCTGCAATGTTATTTCTGTTGTATCCCCTGTATTGTACTTCAACCGACGTGGAACCTTTGTAAAAGAGCCTTGGCTCAAAGGTATTAGTAATCCTAGAATCAAACAAAAAAATAAAATAAAAAGAATCCATCTTGCAATAGTCTGCTTCGCTGCAGGTCTGCCAGAAACTGCTTCAGCGAAGGTGACAAACAGCTGGCGAACCTCACCACGAATTTCCGCTGTCCTCTCCCTATAATCAAGCATGTCTCAGGTCCAAATTATGGAGCCTGTACTCGGCCTCCGAAGTGTAATTAGGGTAGTACACTGGCAGAGTCAATACCTGGTTAAGGTGAAACTCTGACACCACCTTCGGAAGGAATTTCAGGTGGGGGCGCAGGACAACTTTGTTCCTGTGGAAGACCAGATAAGGGGAGTCCACCGAAAGCACCTGGAGCTCCCCTATCCTTCTGGTTGACATGATAGCCACCAAGAAGGCAGTCTTCCACAACAAGTGTGACAACTCACACTTGTGCATGGGTTCGAATGGCTTGCCCATGAGCTTTGCCAGTACCAGCAGTAAATCCCACGGAGGTGGAGGTTCACACACTGGAGGGGATATGGGATCCAGGCCTTTGAAAAAGTGCCCGACCACTGTCTCCTGTGCCAACTTCCGCTGACCGTCCATGCCCGATAAGCAGAGATGGCTGTCAGGTGGCACCCTAAGGGTCGATGAATGTAGACCCCTTTGGACAGAGACCAAAAGTAGCAGAGAATGTTGTCACGGGCAGGACAGAGGGTTCAGGCCATTGTTCTGACATCAAATGGAAAACCGCCTCATTTGAAGGCATAACACTTCCTGGTCGATCAGTCTTAGATGCCTCCACCACAGTGTAGACATCTTCGGAAAGACTGAAAGCCTGGAACTCTAGCCACTCAAGTACCAGGCTGTGAGGTGCAGGGATTGAAGGTCCAGATGGAATACCTCCCCCTGATTGAGAGATATCAGGTCCTGGCATGTACAAAGCCGCTCCGGGGGCCTGCAGCTGAGGCTGAGGAGATCTGGATACCAGAACTGGCGCGGCCAGTCTGGGGCTACCAGGATCACCTTCGCCTTGTCTCTCCTCACCTTGAGGAGCACCTTGTGGATCAAGGGAAATGGAGGGAAGGCGTAGAGGAGGCCTGGGGTCCATGGCCTCGAGAGGGCATCCCCCTGCAGCAAACTGCTGAGGGGGGCGGCATGAAAGACTCAGCTTGGTGTTTTACCTGGAGGCAAACAGGTCCACCATCGGTTTGCCCCAACATGAGAACAAGCTGTAAGCTACCACTGCATGAAGAGACCATTCGTGAGACGTCTGGCCTAAACGGCTGAGAGCATCTGCCAGATGGTTCAAGGCTCCTGCCACATGGATGGCTAGGAGATCCGCCTCCAATCGGCCCACGAGGGTCCAGATACGGAACACCTCCTTGCACAGCAGACGGGAGTGTGTGCTGCCCTGTTTGTTGAGGTAGTACATTGTCATGGTATTGTCCGTTTGGACTTTAACCACTTGACCCCAGAGCTGAGGAGCGAAAGCGGACAGTGCCAGTATGACTGCTCTGAGCTCCAACAGGTGGATGTGGCATCAGGACTCCAGAGCCCGTGGGCCCTTTTGTCCCCCATGTGGGCTCCCTAGCCCATCAGAGGGGCATCGGTGGCGAGAACAACCGGGATCCCTTACTGTAACCGGTCTGGGGCAGTCCACCATTGGAGAGCATCCCATATCTTCTGGGTTACAGTGACCAGCTGGTCGAATTGACCGTGGTGCTGAGTGCACTGGGTGGCCAGCTCCCACTGAAGGGGGCGCATGTGCCACCAGGCCCAATGGACCACCAAGATGCACGCCACCATGTAACCCAGAAGGCACAGAAAGTCCCGTGCAAGGCGCAACTGCCCAACCAGAAATGATTGGGCAAAGGAGGAAAAGAACCTCCACCCTTTCCACCGGGAGCCGAGCTCTGGCTTGACAAGAGTCGAGCTCTGCCCCGATGAAGTCCATCACCTGAGAAGGCACGAGTTCCGACTTGGCCTCGTTGATTTGGAGACCGAGTTGGAAGCAGGTCTGGAGGGCCAGATCCCTGGATCTCTCCACCTCCTGTAGGGAGTGACCTGCTAGAAGCCAGTCGTCAAATTCTGACACCCCCCCAACGTTGTAGATGGGCTGCCACCACTGCAATGCATTTGGTGAAGACCCGTGGGGCCGATGACGGGCCGAACGGCATGGCTCGGAACTCATACAGAGTCCACTCAAACCTGAAGCGGAGGATCTGCTGATGGGACGGATGGATTGGGACATGAAAGAATGCGTCCTGCAGATCCAGTGAACAAAACCACATGGTTCGCTCCAAGGATGGAATGATCTGGGACAGAGTGACCATTCGAAAGGTACGAGACCTGAGATATTGATTCAGGTCGTGGAGATCTAGAATGGGGCGCCAGCCCCCGCCGCCGTCTGCTTGGGCACCAGGAAGTACCTGGAGATAAAGCCTGGGTCTGCTGGAGGATCCACCACAGGAGCTATTGCCTCCTGGAGGAGGAGCTGTGCAACGTCGTCTCGAAGAGCCAACTGGGTGTGAGCGGATATCTGTTCCTCCTGAGGGGCGTGGGCTCAGCTGGGAGGGTACTGCTCGAATTTCAGAGGCAGTCCCTGACCGACCACTTCAAGAACCCACCTGTCCAAAGTGACAGCGGACCAGGCAGAAAGGAAGTTGCGGAGCCGGCCCCCCACGGGAGGACCCAGAGCTGTAGTGACGGGAAATGGGGTGGCAGCCCCCACCCAGTCACTGAGCAGGCTTGGGCAGGAAGAGGCCCAGGACCCGAGCCTCACCCTCTTACGGGCTTGTTGGGGTCCAGGCTTAGGCCGAGGGCCCAAGCTTGAGCCTGCTGCTGAGCCACAGGGGAAGAGTGCCAAAAGGTGGTCTTCTTCTTCTTCTTCCCCAAAGAACCCTTACCAGAAGTGGTGTCCAAGGTGGCATTGGACTGTTCTATGCACTGAAGGTGACCAACCACTCCCAGGCCAAACAAATCTGTCCCAAGGAAGGGCACATCAGCTAATTTGTGCTGAGTATCCGCCGGGAAGGAGGAGAGCCTCAGCCAAGCCCTGCAGCGACAGGCAACTGTGGCAGCCATCGAGCGGGCACAAAAGTCCCCAGTGTCCAGGGCCGTCTGGAGCTGCTGTCTGGCAACAGCTCGGCCCTGGTCTTGGACCTGCTTGACCATGGTCTGCATGTCCGCAGGAAGATGTGGGAGGACTTCATCTAATAACCCAAGGAGGGCATGAGAAAAGTGTGCCATGACGACGGTCGAACTTGCCTGATGAAGACCCAAGAAGGAAGCCGCGTAGACCTTCCTCGCCGAATGGTCCAAGAGCTTGGACTCTGTCGGGAAGTCAGTCAGTGTCAGCAGAACGGCCAGTATGCCTGAACACAGAAGTGGTCACCAGGCTCTCGGCCGAGGGTGCTCTGTGAACCCCACAAGGGACCCTAAGGAACCGTGATACTTGTAGGCCAAGCCGGGCAGACAGTGCTGGTCAATATGCAGGACCCTGCCAGAGTTCCAGTGCCGGACCAACAATGGCCTCAGCCACAGGAAGGTCTCCATCAGAGTATCCCTCTTTAAGGATGTCTGTAAGAGGGCATCGCCTTTTTCTGGATGGGTTCCAGGGCATCCTGTGGACTCAGATGAGGCGAAGGATCCCTTGGAAGTAGGAAGGACCTTCCTCCATCCCTAGGCTAACGGACGACTCATCATCCCCAGGATGAGAGTGAAGCCTGGTGACATCCGAATCCGAGGAGTCGGGCTACAGCTGCCTGCTGCCCAAATCAACCTTGACAGGCCGAGGGTGGTCTGGGATGATCGTGACCGATAAACGCCAGGGAAGCCCTGTGTCTGGTCTGTTTCTTTCGAAGGAGTCCCTCCCACGGGTTGCTCAGGCGGCGGTTCCACCATGATTGGTGGAGAGGCAGTTTGAGCCAAGGAGGTTGGATTTGCAGCAGGCCCATGAGCCGGACAACCTCAGAATTTCCGCCCAGAGGGCCGTCTTTGGTCTAGGAGGTGAAAGCCAAGTAATGGCGGGGAGGGAGCAGAGCCAAGGTGCCCAGACAAGAGATCAGCTGTCTCATAGTGCGGAGTTTCCATCAAGAGCCTCTCCTCATCCGGAGGAGGATGAGGACAACCAATGGCCCTTCTTAGAGCGCTTATGGTCTTTCCTAGGTCTGCTGGGGTCGAGGAGGTTCTAGACCTAGACTGACTGTCGCCACAGAGACACCAGCGGAACGGTGACTTCTGGGGGTCCGGAACCGGGTCCTCAATGGGAACACCAGTGGGCTGGGTCTCCTCATCGGAGAAGACAAGGACCGGAGTCCTTTCCAAGGAATCGTCGGCCAGAGCCAGCGACAGTGGGTCAATGGGGTCAATAATCTCGACCTTGTCGACCGCATCCTCAGTCGTTTGGCCTGATGGAAGATCCGAAAAGCCAGTGGCCGAAGAAGTGATCTCGACTGAAGTTGAGACCAAGATGTTTGGGGCTGGGACCTCTCATGGTCCCAAGAGCACCCTCGCCAAGACGAAGGTTTACTCGGTTCCTTCTCCCGCCTATGGTATGGGAAGGAGTGCGAGCCTGCAGGCGCCTCTCCCCAGGTGGGAAGAGACTGGCACATCTCCCGGAAGTAGCCCGAAAAGGTACAGCCTAGGTTAAGAGGAACTTAGAGGCCCCTGAGAGTTGGCGGCACGAGTCGCTTCTTCCTCGAATGTTTGCATGTGTTCCAATTGTTCGGCGGAGCCCACAGCCGCAGAAACCGCCCACCTAGCCTCATTGGACTTCACCGGAGGGTTTCTTTTCTCCATTCTCCCCAACTTTAAGTATGCCAGGTGGTCATCCAGAATGTTGGGATAGAAGGCCGAGCAAAAACTTCAGGAGGAGGTGTCATGGAGTACACCTAGGCAGACGCTGACAGATGGGGATCGGGCACGACATCTTCTGGCTGCAAGGACACGCTAAATCTGGTGGAAGATTTTTCTTCCACGATTAAGACGTCAAAAGTGCGATTGCTAACTCGAACGAGTTTTAATTCGGGAACCCAAGTTTTGAAAGCCAGGCCTCAAAATGCGTGAGCACAAGGGAGGCAACCTTAATCTTCCAGTGGAAAGGAAGATCTGGCGTCACAGGGCGGAGCCGAGGTATATACCACTCCTGTGGGTGGAAGGAGCCAGCTTGAAGACTTCCGGTGATTCTTAAAGGGGAAAAAGACATGCCAATAAGTGTGGATAAACAACATATCCACGATCCTAGAAAGTAAAGTTATGTAAGAATTTTCCGTAACAGTAGATCTTCGAGAGGAGCTCTTGCAGTAGGCAACACCATTAGGACTAAGCCGCCAAGCACCAGGACCACACAGAAAATTTCTAGCAAGCTAGCAGTATACAACGGGGGACCACCCCCTGACATTGGCACATCGACGTCCATTCTAGTATAAAAAGGGCAGTCCCCATACCAACCTCAGTTCCCCCTGCCAGAGACCCTAAAACAAAGTCCAACAGCAGAAAAAGAGGATTCCTGGAGCTGAGAGAGGTCAAGATGGAAAAAGAGCAGTGGGGTGGAAGGAGTGAAAATAATGTCTTCTGCAAGAGCGCCTCTCTAAGATATACTGTTGCAGTACGTTCTTACGTAACTGTAGTATCTTACTTCAAGGGAGCTCTTGCATTACGCAACACTGTTAGGACCGAGTCCCAAGCAGTACCCAAAAGGAAAAAACTCCAGGAGGAGGAGAGATGATTGCAATAAGCAGAGGGCAAAAGATGCCCAAGCAAATCCTCAGCCTAAGGCTGGCCTCCAGAAATAGGAGTGTGTTAGGGAAAAAACACCTGGGCAGATAAGCTGTAGCCAACAAAAGGAGGACAGGAAAAAAAAAAAAAAAAACAGAAAGGTGGGAGCCAAAGGCTACCAAAATATGTGGGCTCGCCTTTGCCTAAGGAGTGTACCCTCTCTCATTCGCTGAAAAAAATAGAGAATCACAAACAGGATGAACCGTGTCCAGTTAAGAGTGCCAGACATCAGTCCTTGTCCAAAACCAGAAGTGGGCTTCCCTTGGGGACAAAAGCATCCCCGAACCCTGGAAAGGATTTGAGGGGAGAAGGAACAAGAGGGTCCTGAGAGGCACCCGGAAGGAAGGAAGCTGAACTCTAAAAGGAGACAGCCAAGAGGGCAGCTAGGAAGACACTCACCTGCGCGTGAAAGTCCAGGTGAGAGGCCAACCAAAGAGAAAGAGTCCACTGGCAAAAAGAGCCCTCGACTTCCCTAGAATGACAGGGAAACTCTGGTAGGACCAGACTTCCTGGTGTCTCGAAAGAGGAGAAGGATCAGGGTGTCCCAAGAAAAGTCTCAAAACAGAGCGAGGTAAAAGGAAAGCACTCGTTTGACTGTCCCTTGGAGGAGAAATATCACCATAGGTAAACTAATCCCATCCCTCTTGGGAAAGGGAAGGAGGAAGAGAAGAAGCCCCGTGGGATGTTATAAACTGAAGAGGCGCAACTGTAGCTCCATCAAGACAAATAAGGAGGACTCAGGCCAGAGGAGCAAAGGCCAATGTCCGGTCTGGAAGAGTATAATCTCACTGTCATCGGACAAGTCTCAGGCGATATGGTGACACACCCCTGCAGCAAGAGTTAGGAACTTCACTTAGGGCCACTCTACATCCCCCCCCCCCCCCAAAACACCTGGTTGGGGGAAACGAAAAGGCAGACACAAACAGATGCAAGAGAAAGGGGGGATGATCAAGAGATACGTCCCTGCCCCAGACAAAACCCTCGGGGGGGGGCTAGGGGAACAGCCTTGGTTGCTCGCCAACAAAATGGCCAACATGTCAGGAAGGAATCCTGGGGCCAAAGGCATAAATCTGCCTGTCTACAGTGCAGAGGACCTGAAACCGGCAAGACATCTCTCAGAGGGGCTCTGGAGCTCTCTCTCACCATCTAGGTGTCCCGAGGTGCAGGGATCGACAAATCCCATAGCCCAACGTCCCGGGCTACCAAATTGCTGAAATGGACAAGCAGGTTTTAGTGGGCCACTTGCCCACGGACAAGCATCAGTCTCTATAATAAATCTGTCATATGTACTTGTGATTTGTCATCTGGCCAGGAGGGGTCGCAGCATCTGACGTTGTGGAGCCGATTTTTGCTTAGAATGGAAGTGGGCATGCGCTGCGCTGTAGGGGTGAATTCACCGGAGAGATTGTTGGAATGTAGCGTTGGCAGCTGAATGAAAAGGCGCGTACCAGGGTCGGGAGATGGCGAGGGTGTTTGCCGCTCCTCTTGCACTAGCAGGTAAGGGCAAGTGCAGGAGCCGCTGAGGAGTGAGCCGCATGCCCAGCGATGGCTGTAAGATTGACAAAGGAGTCACCAATTAGTAGCACGACCGCTTTCATGGCTTCACCTCATTTGCAGAGAGTGCACGGGGGTAGGGGGTGTGGAGTCTTCTAAGGATTTTTTTGTTGAAAGGGACTCGTTAATAAAATTAAAAAAAAAAAAGGTTTGGTTCCGAAGTAATATTTATTAAAACAGGATTTTGTGCCATCTTTTTATTTTTTTTCCACCGTCGGTTCAGCAGTGCTTCAGTGTGAGGCAACTTTGCAAGCAAACTACAGTAAGTGATGGAGACAGCAGCAAAACTTAGACTCAGCATTGCAGCTAATGAAGAGAAATGACAAGGGAAAATAGTTGGAGAGAAACACTTGCAAATATATTGTAACGGTATTGTTTTTGTGAACCCTTTGTGTGAGGAGAGAATCAGAAAGGTACAGAGTTGCTGAATAAAAGTTGAAGCACGAGGGGGGTGGGGGAGCCATGAACTTTGTGTAAGGCAGTACTGATGGCAGTGTGAGTGTGGCTGCTCTTACAAAAGAGAGAGAAAAAAATCCTGGAAAATATAGTGTATTGTTGGAGTGTTTTTAATTTTTTAGGGTAAGCTGCTCTGTTCTTTTTGGGTCGTGGCTGCAGGGACAAGCTTTGAAAAAAAACACTTGGCTTGGCCATGGGCCAGCTGTTTGGGCAGTTGGCAGCTTGGGCACTTGTGTTAAAGTACAGAGGAGCTGTGATGGGGTTGGAGAAAAGGTTACAAGGTAAACAAAGAAGCTGCTCTAACAAAGTATCACTTCTTTTATATTCATTCTTCATTATGTGAACTCTAGACCAGCATGTTTTAGTGAAGGAATACTGTGGGAGTAAATCAGAAGCAGCCAATACTGTGTTAAGCTTAAGGAGGGCAGAAGATCCGCAGGCAGGGCACCTATGACATAGAAGTTGTGTACATAAATGGTGGTGACATAGTAACTGTGAACATAAATGTAAGATTCTACATTTATACACACAGTTACTGGTTTGTCACACTCCATTTACGGGCCCACACCTGTTGCACACACATTATAGATATGAATGTATGTATATACTGTACATACCATAAGTACGTGTCATGACTCAGACTTCAACCTGTATTTAATAGAAAATGCATCATTTTCCTGTTTTCCAGTGGCCCACAGCTACATGCTAATAATACAACCCCACACCATGCACTTGCTGTTATGTAATGTTTTTCAGATTTTCCTTAAAATATAGCCTTCCGATCATGGACTACCACCTGCAACACTGGGACTACTCATTTTGGCTAGGCCAGTTGTCCTGACTACACATAAATTTAAAATTTGTCGATCCCTGCTGAGGCGTGGCCCCGAGGTGACAGAGGCAAAAACACACTGATGCACGCAAAAACTTCATGTCATGGAGTATCTGGGGAAACCCCAGGAGACCTGACAAGAAAAGGCAGAACTGGTCCCGGTCAAAAAAGGAGGACCCATGATCAGAGAGCCTGGAGGAACCCTCCCGAAAGAGAAAATGGAGGGAATCCTGCAGGGGTTTCAAAAACAAGGAAAAGGCACATCCTGCACCTAACATCAGGGGATGTCAGGCAGGTCATCCAAGATGGCCAGTGATGGGGGAGGGTGGGGGGACGGCTCTTGTAGCGAAGTCTAACAAAGGGCAAAAAGCCAGAAAAGGATAAGGACCCGAGACGGGTATTCATAGTCTTGAGTGAGCCCCGAGGCCATCCGCAGTCAGGGTTCTCAGTAAGATTTTTTATTTGGGGGTCCGGGACTGGCTTTAAAAAAAAAAAAGGGGGCCCACAGACCAAAATTGGGAGTCCTCGGAAAATTTCCGGGGCCGGGGGTCCCCATCTGAATACATAGGAGCCATGCCCTCATAACCACAGTGCTAGATTCTGTACAGCGCCGGGGGTGGGGGGGGACGCTCCATTAGTTTCCATGGGGGCATTTTAAACGACATTTTTTTTTATGTTTCAGAGGGTGAATTCAAACAAATTACGGCCACCGCGAAACTAACAAGGGCTTTGTTAGATGAGCACTGTCCGTAATTTGCTTGAATTCACCCTCTGAAACATAAAAAAAAATGTAGTTTAAAGTGCCCCATAGAAACTAAGGAGCGTGTCCACCCCCACCCTCAAGAGACTCTACTGAATTACAGTACAAGCCGTGAGACCACGACTCAAGTGACTCCCGGAGCTCTGGAAAGGTGCGTCTCGGGGATGTTCGGGGGGAAGAAGAAAAAAAAAAAACAGCGTCCCGCACACAAAATGTGTGTAAAGGATGCGGGTACCTGCATCCCAGAGAGCCCTGTGCGGCACAATGAAGGAGGCCTGTGGTACCTGTGCTGAACTTCCCATGGTCCTATCTCTACCGCTAAAGTACCCACTGGACCGTTGGTAGTCTGGCACTGCTTGAGCCTGAAAAGGCCTGAGGAGGATCCCCACCCCTGCCTCCTGTACTGAGACCTGTAAGAAGTGAGGACTTATCCTTAGCAGCGCTTGCCGGCAGGTGGATTTGTATTCCTCCAGCTTTTTCATGTATGCATCAGTTTGTCACCAAAAGAGAATCGCCTCACAGGGAAATCCACTGCTTTGGTCTGAATGTATTGGGTCAAGTTTGTGGCCCTAAGTCATGCAAACCACCTCACAGAGAGGGTAAGGGCCACAAGCCTGGCTGGGTGTCATTTGCATTCACAGCCATGTGGAACTGGTACTTGTTGGCATCTAGTGCTGTCCTGGCAGTTTCTGCCAGGTCCACTGCCACCTCTCCTGGAATTTTGTCCATCAGTGCTAGGACAGTGTTCCACAATGCCTTCTGATATTGGGCCGCATAAGCATGGGTTAGCCTGCCTCACTAGAAGTGAGGCTGCCAGGTACCCCATTTTCCCCATCCCATCAATTTTCCTAGAATCTTTGTCTGGTGGATGGGATGACAAAGGTATCCTGGTCTTGTCATACGCTGCTGCCTGAACCACCCCTCATGATCAGGATGGTTAAAGAGAAATGCAGCATTAGATCTGTCAAGATGATATTTCTTATCTACCTTTTTATCAACCTCTGGGACAGAGCTAGGGGTTTGTAAACTTTTTAATACTGCTTTCCTTAGTGACTTAAGCACTGGAAGCATGAGCGTTCTTGTGGGGGCTAGCCCATCATTTCAAGGAAGTCTGCTTCCTCTTCATCCTTCACAGTCTCCTGGATTGGGAGGTTTAAGGTTTCTACCATTTGTTTTACAAATGAGTAATGTGAGGTGTAATCATTGGGACCTCTGAGTGGGGAACCAAATTCCTGCTCTGGGATAACTCGGTTCAATGGATTCCCCTCTTCCTCCTCTCTTGCTCAGGGTTCTCATATACACAACGTTCCTGGGCAGCTTGACTGGGGCAGGAACCGGTGGGGGTCACTGGGACCACAGCTTGCAGTGCCTGCAGAATTTGCAGGGCCTTTGCAATTTCCTCAGCAGAGGGAATAACTGGTGTGTCAGCTGAGGCTCCTTAGCCTTCTCTGCCAGATGTGCAGCGACATGATTTTCTTTATGTTTTCTTTTAGCTGGACCTGCTCACTAGCCGGTTCCACAGGCATCTTAGCTTTTGAGGAGTCAGGTTTTTTCCATGAATTTTGGATCCACTGACTCTTTAAGCCTATCTTTTTTAGAGGAAGAAAAAGATGAAGATGCCTCATCAGAAGGCTTAGAAGGAGATGCAGAAGTGGCCATTTCTCCAACTTCTCAGCCCTTTTCTTAAGCTGCTGGGCAAAATGTTTTACAAATAGCACAATTAGTAAAAATATGACTGGGTCCCAGACAAAAATGCACAAATCATGCCTATCTGATTTAGCTACTAAATGGCCATAGCTAATGCAGTTCTTGAACACAGTCGGTTCTGTCTTTTTCTTAGGTTTTGGTACTTCTCACATTGATGTCATACCCACAATAAAAAAAAAAAAAACAATTTATCAAACAGTCTGTTCTGGAACCAACGAAAAGTAAATAAATAAATACCCCAGAGATCGGTTCCTCAAAAGGAAAGGGAACCAATTGTTTCCGGACATGAAAGGAACCGCGTTTTAAAGTAAAATAAAATAAAAACGAAATAACAGTATGGATCCAAGTTGGAACCAGAACAATAATAAAATGAATGATAAACTTTGAGGTAAAAACAAAAAAAAAAAACAAAAACTTACAAACAGCCATTCCTCGAGGCTCTGCAGAACTGATGAGGAACTGAAAAACAAATTAAAAAACCCAAATAACTAACTAAACTATTAATTCAAATAAAAGTACATTAGCATTACTTATCAACAAATAAAGTGTTATTAATTAGAAGAGAGCTCTCCAAGGCATTTGAACTGGCAGGCGGAGTAACGAATCTGAGCACTTCAGAGTACCGCAGTTACTAGGGGCAGCAGATTGAAATTGGCACGAGTCAATGAGAGTTCCATCATTTGCACAAATTCTGTCTCTCCGTGGCAGTTCAACACTGAAGGCTGACTGCATTAGTTTAATCATAGTGTGCGATTCCTGGGATTAGAAGGACACCCTGCCCTGTCTTTGTGAAAAAACAAATATGACTCCTTACACATAAGAGCCTGGAGCTCTGAAATCCTTTGAGCAGAAGTAACAGCAACTAAAAAGAGCACTTTCCATGACAGAAAGCACAGCTCACAACTCATGACTGGTTCAAAGGGAGGAAAAGTGAGTTTCTCCAACATAAAATTGAGCTCTTATGGAGGGACCGGGTCCTGGATGGGAGGCTTCAAATGCAAGACACCCCAAAGGAAGGTTCAGGACACTTCCAGCTGGGCAACAGCTTTGCCCTCAATACGTGCATGATACACAGAGATGGCAGAAAGATGCACCTTGAGTGAAGAGTACCCCATGCCGGAATCCGAAAGAGAAGGTACTCCCAACACCTGATTCATCGAGCAGGTGAAAGGATCCAACTAGCGTGCAGCGAACCAAAGGGAGAAATACTTCCATTTCATAGCTTACGTGGCTCTGGTGGAGGGCTTCCTAGCAGCCATCAGGATGTCTGCGATCATAGAGAACACTCTAAAGCAGGCGATGACTAGGTCCGCAGAAGCCATGTATGGAGATGCAGGGACTTGAGGCCCAAATGTACTAGGGTGCTCTGGTCCTGGGACAGCAAGCCAGAGCACTGGGGCAATGGCACTGGAGGTTCCACCACCAGTTGTTGCAGCAAGGGGAACCAAATCTGACACAACCAGAAGGGAGCTGGCCCCTTCCAACTCTGAGCTTGAGCACAACCCTCTGTTGGAATGGGAAGGGAGGAATGGCATACAGAAACCTCCCCTTCCAGGAGAGGGACAATACGCCTCACCAGAAAACTCCAGCCCCAGTATCAAGCAAGTAGAAAAACGGCAGTTTTGCGTTCAGTGGAGAAGCAAACAGGTTCAACTTTTTTTTTTAAATCATATTTTTATCCACCCCACCTCACCAGGCTCATCATCTTCGGCAGCACCAATGGAGCCATCCCCCACTTCTGCCACCTAGCTGGACCTTCCCGTTCACCCCATGGAGCTGCGGTTCTTCCCCCTGGGTGGGGATGAGGTGGGGCTACTACACCCTGACACTTCAAGTTTCATCGGGAACTGGACAGCCAGGCAAGTGCGAACAATGAGGGGTCTGCTCCGGTGCTCCACCTTCCCAGAACCTGGAGAGCATTTTTCCTTGTTCTGGGGGAGTGGCACGCACCCCAACATCATGGCGTCACTGCAGTCACCATTCCCCATCCCGTACTGTATGCTCTGCTCTTGCTGTACCTCTGAATTCCACCAGAGGCCAGTCAAATGCCGAGCATGAGCCTCCCTTCTGGGAGAGGACAGCTGTCCTCCAGATGCTCAATCCTCTCCCTCCCCACTGACCCCCGATGGCTTGGGCTCATTCCTGAACCCAGGTCGCTGGCGTGGCGCGAGGTGTGGCGTCCAGCGCCTTAACCCTCAGCGCCACTGGGCCGACTAAACAGGTCCAACTCTGGACGACCCCACCTGCTGAAGAGATCTTTGACCACCGAGGTTAGAAGCTCCTACTCGTGAGCCTGCGACCAGGAGCAGCTGAGACTGTCGGCCAAGACGTTTTGGATGTCTCGAACATGTACAGCAGAGAGCTCAGGACTGTGCTCGATGGCCTAGTACCAGACTCTTATCGCCTCCCGACACAGGGGATAAGAATGGGTACCCCATGTTTGTTGATGTAATACACCAAAGACATGTTTGTCCATCCGCACAAGCCGTGGACCGGGGAGGAGAGGAGTCTGAAAGGCCTGCAGTGTGCAAAGGACAGCTCGCATCTCCAGGATGTTGATATGGAAACCCTGTTCCAATTCCCTCCAGGTACCCTGGGTCTGGTGGTTGGCCAGATGTGCACCCCAATCCAAGCCAGATCTCGAGGAATGGGTCCAAACCACGACAGACAAATGGGTCCTGGACATCATCAGCAAAGGATACCTAATAGAATTTGAGTCAAAGCCCCTGCTACCACAGGTGGTATCCTCCCCTATTTCAGGCAACCCAACCAAAAGGCAGGTGGTGTTTCAGGCCATCACAGACCTTATTCAGGCAGGCGTTATTTTACAAGTTCCCCTCACAAAGATCAACTGGGGGTATAGTCCCTATTTTTCGTGGTTCCCAAATGCACAGGCAGATTCAGCCCAGTCCTAGACCTCAAATTCCTGAATCGCTTAGTTCGCAGCAGACCCTTCAAGATGGAACTCTTTGCTTCAATCAGGGAATTACAACAAGGGGATGTTCTAGCCTCAGTCGACTTGCAGGATGCTTATTTGCATATTCCGGTTCAAGAGCTGCACTGGCAGTATCTCAAATTCAAAGTGGAGGTGCATCGTTTCTAGTTCAAAACGCTTCCATTCGGGCTGTCTTCAGCCCCAAGAACATTCTCAAAGGTATTGATAACAGTTGTCGCTCACCTCCGGAACCAAGGAATGCAACTGTTCCCTTACCTGCATGATATTCTAATCAAGGTCCCGTGTCTCCATCAAGCAGTGCAAGCAATGGAGGTGATCCGGTGCCTCTTGGCAAACGGATTTGTCATCAACTGGAAGAATAGCTTCTAACTCTGACACAGACCTTGAATCATCTGGGGGCAGACTTCAAGACACAGGTGAACAAGGTGTTCTACTTGAATGAAATTTGTATTTGCAGAAGCGCATCAAGAATTTTCACAACGCCCACCAGCTGCTGGCTCACAACTTTATGCAGCTCATTGGGACTATGGTGTCTTTGGCAGATTCAGTCCCATGGGCACTAATTCACATGCGACCCATTCAAGTTCACCTACTCAGACTGTGGTCCCAGTCCAGATACAGCCAGACCCAACGGATCCCAATTTCTCACCAAATAAGCACTGCCCTTCGTTGGTGGACTTGAGGACCAATATTATGAGGATGCAAGTTGGGCCATCCTTACCAAATTCGAATCACGACCGATGCCAGCCTCGGGCTGGGGAGCATACCTGGATCAGAGGTCAGCTCATGGCAGATGGTCTCTGCTGGAAGCAAGGTGCAGCATTAACGTCCTCAAATGAGAGCAGTGCGCCTGGCCTTCTGCACTTCGAACAGCAAGTCTACAACCAGGATGTGCCAATTCTAACGAACAGTCAAACGACAATGGCATACATCAATTGGTGCATGAGAAGCTCACGGATGCTCAGGGAATCTCTTCTACTGTTTCAGTGGGCCGAGTATCACCTAGCAAGCATAAGGGCGGTGTACATTCCAGGTCAAGAAAATGTCACGGCAGACTGGCTCAGTCGCAAGGATGTCCTGCCGGGGGAATGGGAGCTGATGAACAGCGCCTTCCATACCCTAACCGAGCATTGGGGCAAACCTCAGATCTTTTCACCTTCCAGTGCAATTCAACGGTCAAGCAGTTCTGCTCCCTGGCCAAGGATGAACTAGCAGTGGTTCAGGACACCTTTCCCTAAACTGGGGTCAGTTCAGTCTCCTGTATGCCTCTTCCCCGCCTCTACCGCTTCTATCCAGAGTCCTCCACAAAGTAGTGATGGATTGGGCAGAGCTGGTCCTAGTCTGCCCACAATGGCAGGCGACTCATCATGGTACCCGCTTCTGATTTGATTAGTCTGTCAAGGCAACCACCTCTGTCTCTTCAGATTAGCCCGGACCTTCTTTGTCAGGGTCCTGTACTACATCCCAATCTAACAACCTATCCTCTCAGTCTGAGATTGAGTGGAAACTTTCAAAGAGCTCGGACACACAGCTCCGGTGATCAAGATGATGTCTCACTCTTGTTGCCCATCCTCCTCTAAACTGTATTACTGGATTTATAGAAAATTCTTATTCTGGCTTCAATTAAAACAAATGCATAACCAACCAATATCTTTACCTATTTTGCTCCAGTTTCTCCAGGACAGATTTGACAAAGGTCTGCAACCGGCTACCTTATGAGTTCAGCTTTCCGCCTTGGAGGCGCTTTTGTTAGTGGATTCATGGGAGTCTCTGGGTTCCCGTGTCCATGTTAGAAGATTGCTGCGGGCAGCAATATTGAAACGCCCACCAATCAAACCAAGGGTTCCCCCTTTGAGATTTAATTTGGTTCTCAAAGCCTTGTCCAAAGCACCCTTCGAACCTGTTAAGGAGGCATCCCATATTCATCTCACAATGAAAGTCACTTTTCTTGTAGCTATTACTTCGGCAAGAAGAATCAGCGAGGTGGGTGCCTCGTCCACTAAAGAGCCTTTTACAGTCTTTCATCAGGACTCTGTAGTCCTCTGGACAGATCCAGGTTTTTTGCCTAAAATAACGTCTCCTTTCCATTGCAACCAGGATTTGATTCTGCCTTCCTTCTGTCCATACCCAAAAAATAACGAGAAGGAATTGCATATGCTGGAACCCAGAAGAGCGGTGAAAATGTATATCAAAAGAACCAAATCCATAAGAAAGACTTCTAGTTTGTTCATTCCAACTGCGGGACAGAATATGGGCAAAAGGGCTTCCAAAGACACTATAGCCAGATGGATCCGTTCCATTATCACCACTACCTACAATCAAGCTGGAATAATACCCTTGCCTGGCCCAGTGAAAGCCCATTCCACCAGGGCTATGGCCACTTTGTGGGTGGACTTCAGAGAGACTTCTCCAGCAGACCTATGCAGGGCAGCCACCTGGTCATCAATTCACACGTTCACAAAATTCTACAAACTGGATGTGACTGCCTCGGCGGAAGTGTCCTTTGGCCGCAGAGTTCTTCAGGCGGTGGTGGACTCTTAAGGGCATTAACATTCTTCCCACCCGGGATATCTGGGGATGTACTGTTTTTGTATATCCCATTTGTGGAAGCCGGAGACCAGCTTAGAAGGGAGAAAACAAAATTTAAATACCTGTAAATTTTTCTTTCTTTGGTCTGGTCTCTCTCCCAGAATGTATAAAGTTGGCCTTTTGGCCGTGTGTTTTGGATAATGTTTCTCTTTTGTTTCCAAGTTCATGTATTTCAACATTTGGACTGCTTTAGGAAGAACAGGAGGCAACAGGAAGTGGAGGGATGGATATCCAAGCTGTCAGAATTCTGATTCCTGCCTGCCTGTGCATCAGGGAGGTACAGCCCATCTGTGGAAGCCTGGAGACCAGCTGTCAGAGAAAGAAAATTTACAGGTATTTAAATTTTGTTCGACTACCCTTATCTGTTCCCCAGGATGGGACACATGGGAACAGGTAGATTTAAAGGAGTACGGTGCTGAACATACAAGTCATTTTACCGGGTAGAAGCTGTTTTTGAGTACTGGCTCCAGTTCTGTAATTGTTCCAGCTATAAGGGCCTTTTGTAACCGCAGTGGGTGTTTCAGATTTACACTCTGGTGGCAGGTACCATTTAGAACTGTATGATGTAGTTTATGTCCCCTTCAACCACAGAGTTCTGTAATAGACATCTGAAGCTTTGTGCCAACAATAGAAGATCAGAGCAATGACATAAACTGTATCATAGTTCTAAAATGATCGATAACATCAGTGTGTAACCCAAACCCACTGGGATAGAAAACTACAGAAGCCTGTATAGCTAAAACAGAATTTTAAAGCTTCTGCTTGGAAGAATGACATGCAGATTCAACACAGTTCTCTTTCCAGGGTAGAAGCTACTTCCTTGAGCTCCTACTGGCTTCCCTCAGTCAGATGGGTTCCCTCCGGCCTTCACCTCTGACTGCCTTCACTAAGATGGAGCTGGGTCATGTTCCGACTCGGAACAGCTACAGGAGAGAGAAAGAGAAAAAATGGATAGATTCAGTGATTTGTGCTGGAAAATAGCTCAGACTTAAGTATGCTAACAAGCACGAATCCTGCCTTGATCGTGTTGGCGCTGCTCGCCTGTGTTCCAGTTATAGCCTTAATGGGGATTTCTTCTGTATTCCAGATGTGTGTGGGGAAAAGCTGTTATTGTTGTGCTATGCCTTAGCTTATGTGGATGACCTTGCTGTAGTTTCACTATCCTCATTTGAACTGCAAAGGCAGCTAAATTTAATGGGAGAACAATACCCTTGTACAAAAATTTAAAATGTAACATAAATACTGACAAAAGCAAAATATTAGTCATGAGACACGTAAACTACAGATTGGTACGTTGGGAATAGCAAGTTGGAAACAGTAACTAATTACCAATACTGGGATCACTGCAGATTGAGATACTCTTTATGGAACTAACAGAGTACGTAGATTTTTACTGTACACAAGCTTTAGGGGCCAATACTTGGGAGTAACGTTTAGATTGTATTATACAATGGCAAGAAAATTTCCTGGACTCTGATTGGTCAGTGTGTGCCTGAGACAGTGATGATGCTACACAATAACATCACTGTGAGGATTTGTCATTGGACTATACTCATCTTCTCTTAAGAAACAGAAATATTGCCACACTAAAAATCTACTAAAACATTTTTTTAAATGTTTTTTATTTTGTATAAGAATGAGCCACAGTATAATAGCAAGAAGGCACTCCAGTGTGTGAGTGTGTGAGTGTGTGAGTGTGTGAGTGTGTGAGTGTGTGAGTGTGTGAGTGTGTGAGTGTGTGAGTGTGTGAGTGTGTGAGTGTGTGAGTGTGTGAGTGTGTGTTGTGTAATAATGTCACTCCTGGGGTGGTGGAAGCATTTGGCTTTGCCTCGTGCTTCAACCCACCCCAGGTAATGTTATTGCGATACACACACCCTGTCGTGCTTATTGCTAAATAACCGAAAGAAAGATGAGCAAAGTATAGTATCTAAATTAAAAAAAAAAAAAAAAATCCTTACTTGAGCTACTCAAATTCAGTTTAAAAAAAAAAAAACACCCTCCCTTCTGATACACTGCCACCTCCATCCGCTTCCTCTCCTGTCGTCTTCATAAATTCTCCGCTCCCTCCTTGACCTGCCCCTGAGCTCCCTTCTCCTACTCCTCCACTCTACCTACTCCCTGATTTCCCTCCCTTTCGCCACCCCTACCCCACCTTTCTACCTACCTCCTCCCTCTCCTCCTTCTCCTTTAACTCTTCCACTGCCACACCCATTTAAAGTGATGTTCCGACTTAGTGCTGTAAGGTATTAGGCTCATAGCCCAGTACCTTGTGGCAGCGTGAACTGCAGGTGCAAAATTTTAATTTTAAAGTGCTTACTTTTGATGTGGAAGGATTGTAACTGGTGCGAAACCTCGCCAGACAATCCCTTCCAGCTACCTCAGATGCTCTGTGTCTCAGAACTTAGACGTGTGGCCAGAGAGCGTGGCGAGTTTCATACAGTGTCTAAGGGGGCTATTTTAAAACTGAGCTATTGTCATTTTAATAGTCCCAGAGAAAATTGAAAGCAGTCGCTAACTAGTAGGGTCCCTCTTAGTTAAGCGACTGCTTCGGTTTTTCTCTAGGGCTGTTTAAAATGACTAAAAACTGGCTTTAAAAATAACCCCCATAGACTTGTATGGGGCTTGCCCCCATGCTCTCCCTGGCCACATGTCACAAATTCTGAGAGCGTGGGGGTGGAGTTGAGGCAGAGCGGGGGCACCAGGAAGCTGGAAGAGATTGGCTGGCCATGGCTTTGGCACCAGTTATGAGCCCTTCCATAGCAAAAAGTAAGCACTTTAAAATTTAAATTTTGCCACCAGTCAGCTCAGGACGATGCAAAGTATTGGGCTATGAAGCCCAATACCTTATGTCAGAAATTTACTTTAAACACCAGCTCAATCCCTGACTCTCTCTCTTCTGCTCTCCTCCATTGCATGTCTGAGCAATGCCTCTGCCTAAATGGTTGGTTGTTCTATATACTGCACCTGAGTCTGCATAGTGCAATGCTGCTGTTGTTTTGCTCTGTTTATTACACATTGTAGTTGCGATATACGATCTCGTTGTATAATTATCTGATTTAAGTTCTGTAAATACTGTGTATTTATCTCCCAGTACCCCTCCTCCCAGGACGCATCTGAAACAAGCTGATTCTCAGCTCAGTATATTTTCCTGGTGAAACTTTTGAAATAAATAAATGGGGTAACTGAGTTATTGCACCAGTCAGCTTGTAAGTAGATGAATGCCTCCAGTTCTTTTATGCTTCTGAAATGTGAGGCTATTACACTATCCAAGGTGCAGATGCAAAAATTAATCAGTTCCACAAATCTATTTTAAAACGACCTCAAGGCATCCTAAGGTATGTGGCAAGAGACAAATTGGGGCAAGCAAGAATAAATATTCTAGCACATATTAGAATGCTTTGTTATTGGCTTAAATTAGTGATGAAATACAAAATCTCACATATGCTTATAATGCAAAGCATCATGTGATGTATATGCAAATCATCATGACATTTTTTATTATTATTATTATTCTTTGGTAATCGAGTAAGGCCCTCTAGGCACGGTGCCTTTTTTCAGGGGCAACCCAGGAGCACTGGGGAGGTTCCAGCCTCATTCACAACTTGTTAGTCGAAGCGCTAGGCTATACTGCCAGACCCAGTTTAGTCTGGCACTATGCATTCCTGCTTAAAGCAAAACCAAAGGCCCTCTAACATAGTCTGCAAAGGCTGAGATTAGAAGACAGAGATGTGTTTTGTCCCGCTCAGGATTCATCAGTGTGCCTCATCTTCATTTCACCCCAGGGGAAAAACAAACCAGCCCATATGTGGTCTTACAGTTTTGGGTCACGATTGGGGTCCCCCACCAAAAAAATAAACAAGCACACTGAAAAGTATTTCTGTAAATTAGTAAAGATGGATAGCCCTACACTTTTAACCTGCCAGGTTTTTTTTTTTCTCTGCGTTTTGTTATTGAAGCATGGTTGGACGGGTGGGAGGCCTCTGGACTAGCAGTGATGTATGTGCAGGGGTTGGAACCCTAGCAGAGCCAAATATTTAATGTGTAACCTTAGCAAGTCACTTATCCTCTAGGAGCTTCAGTCCACATAGCTGCATCTCTGCTGGACTGTCCTGGGTCAATATGAGGGGGCAGTATAGCAAACGGGGTTAGGCGCACTGAGCTGCGGGTGCATGCACGAGCTGCAGACCAGTATGAAAGCTTAAGCTGACAGCTCTGTGCCACTGAACCCTTATTCATTCATAACAGATAAAGCACACTGATATGGTCCAAAATGGCATCATCTGGTAGACTAAGCTTTTTACTTGGAAAATGTACGCGTTCATATTGAAATTCACTTCCAGCACAGAGAAACCTGAGGAAATCATCGTGGCTGAAGGAGAGAAGCTGATGGGCTCGGGTCTCCTCAGGTGACATGATAGAGTTCAAGAGTTTACTGTAGCAATTCCTGAAAGAGATTACACATTTTAAAACCTCAGTGGCTGCTGTAGAAGAAAAAGTTAAAGAAAACTGCAGCACAAAGCCAGAGATTTGCTATGAAGCTCGTATCTAGGAGCTAGAATGGATTTTTCTTTCTTTCTTAAGACGTACTGAATCGGTAACGACTCGTTCTCTCTCCTAAGCTGGTCTCCGGGCTTCCTTACTCCTGAGCTATACCTCCTGATGCTGATAGGTAGGCAGGAATCGGACCTCTGCAGCAGGGGACATCCAGCCCTCCACTTGCTGTCTTTCTCAGTTCACTTCCTGCCTTACAGGGAGCAGGTACTCTGCAGCAGAGCTCTGTCACTGTGGTGACAGGGCTGAAGACTTCAAGACTGTAAGTTTGGATTTTTTGTCCTTTTCTGGATTTGCTCAGAGAGCAGGGATGGGTGGACCCACACAGCCCCTCTCTGTGCCAGTAGGGGTCCCAGTCTCAGCCCTGCATGCTGAACAGATTGGCCCCTCTCAATCATCGCGATCAGGATTTTCTGCCTTTGGGTGGGGGGTCCCAGTTTCAGCCACGCATGCTGATCAAACTGGCACCCCTCCACCCTTTCTCCCGCATGGCCTCTGCCATGCGTGCGCTTCAGGCTGGCATCTCAATTCTTTTCCCGCACTAGTGGGTCCTCTGCTCTGCCACCCCCCCCCGCATTCAGGTCGGCTCACAGGAGAGCCGCCAGTGGACGTCAAGGATCAAAGCGGGAAAATACTGTACGTCTTTACCATTCAGGCAGCACGAGCCTCCAGTCCGGATATGTCGCCCTGCCTATGGAAGTGCCGCCAGCTCCTCATTGAGCTAAAGCACCACCGCCAACCGGTTATGCCACCCTGCATATGGAATGCATGGCGCCAGCTCCTCCCACAGAACCCCATTCCGAGCAGCTCGGCCAGGGAGGAGCTTCACCGCAGTGGGCGCTGGCCCTGCGTTCGTTTAGGTGCCTCCTTCACAGCTGTGTGTCGGCAATGCGCCCAGGCGATTTACCTACCCTAGGCTCAGCATTTATGAATTTGCCGCCAGTGTGCAGACACCTTCTGAATTAGCTGTGCCACTACAGGCCACCCAGAGGCATGGCATCAGAACTTCTTGGCTCAGTATTATTTGGTTGGCGCTAAGGGCTGCGGACTCCTTACTAATTTAGGTGGCTTATTTTATTAAATTGGTTGATTTGGCAGTGCCTCTAGAGGCTGTCCAGATGCACAGTGGTGCCACTACACAGGTCGCCCAGAGGCATGCCCGACAAATGTCTTGGCTTATTATTATTATTATTATTATTATTATTTCATTGGTGCTAAGGGGCACAGGATTCCTGCTGATTTAGCTGGCTCATTGTTATTAAATTGCTGCTAGCGGTACCACTACAGGCAGCCCAGAGGCTGGTTGTCGACGAGCACCCAGAGTCACGTACTGCGTGCGAAGGCCACTATCCATTCAGCCTGAACCAGGCAGCATCCTTGGGGTGCCTTTCTGTCGACCAGCACCTCAGAGGATCAGCTCGTCGCTGAAGGGCCAGGTATGGCACAACTAGCCAGGTGGCAAGATACTTAGGCTGTCGGCAGGCTCCTTGGACTTTTAGCTCATCGAAGAAGCCTTCTGAACTTGCAGCTCTTTGAGCAGGCCACCCAGGTTCACAGTTAGTCACCGAGCAACTCAAGGTGTCACAGTGCTAGTGGTCAAGGGTCACTACTGCTCCTGGAGGTGACAGCAGAGGCTCTGGAGGCTACCGGGAGAAGCTTCCTACAGCTAGTTTAATGGAAGGCACTCCCTGCATTTCCTTCAGCAATTTCTCTCTTCTCCCCTCTCCCCGAAGGATCAACCATTTCAGGCAGTGCTGCTTAGTCAAGCCAGGAACTGGGAGCCAGGAGTCCTTGGACCTGGAGGGCCTATTCTTTTTCCTAAAGAGGTCATAGTCAAGATTTGCATCGGATCTGCCTCAGAGGCTCTGCCCAAACAATACAGGTTTTTCATCGGGCAGTTGCCACCAGAACAGCCTCAGTCTTCCTTATCCCTCCAGCCATAGGGAACTTTTAAAGGAGGAATGGCAAGGTCCAGCGGCTCTCCAAGTTTTCTAAGAGTTTGGCAAGAAACAATCGGAAATGTGGTCAGACCACCTTAGAATCGATCCTTCAATTTTTAAACCTAACCAAGCAGTCCATCACCCAGGATGAAGGAGGGACTTCTCTCCGGGACTCAGGGCAGAGGAAAAGCAGGTGCCTCGCTCAGCATCAACAACGTCTCAGGGTGGCATCTGCCAATCCTCTCTCCCTAAGCCTCTCTATGAGGGGCCCCAGTTTGTGGTCTGACTTCGGCTTATGCAGTAGATGTATAAGAGAAGGTGGCCAGATGCGCAGGTTGCACCATGTTTCTTCTCGCCTCTGCTTGCTGCAACCTCTGGATTCGGGCCTGGCAAGCAGTTGTCTCTGTAAGAGCCAGTTGGTTATTGTACCCAATGAAGGTAATCTCCTTTTTGGCCCAGCCATGAAGGAGGCAGTGAGGGATTCCAGGGGAGGTGGCCAAAGGTGCACATGCCATTTCAAGAGGCAGGGACCAATCTTCAGTCCCCAGATGACTTCTGTATTACCAAGATTACCTCAAGAGTTAAAACACTAATGTCTTGGAGGGGAAACAAGAACACGCTATTAACACTTCCTCCAGTAGGGGGCAGGTTTTCAATAAACTCTCCATGAATGAGCCCAAACCGAGTTGGACAGATGGGCCCAAACCAAGTTGGATAGAGGGGTCGCAGACATTACCAGCAAGGGTTACCTAATCCAAGCCCCCTTTGCTGGCAACCCATCTGAATGACAGACAATCGCACAAGGGGAATTTTTACAGTCTACTGCAGATTTTCAGCAGCTGGAGGTTTTTTCTTCCCTCTCCATGTGCCAAAATGCAGGGGACTCAGGCCAGTCCTAGAGCTCATATTTGCAAACAGTTTGTTGCAGCAGACCCTTCAAGGTGGAAGCCTTGTCATCAGGGAATCGCAAAGGAGATTTTTCCGGCTTCAATAAATCTGCAAGATTCCTATTTGCATATTCCCATCCAGTAATTGCACACGTTCTATCCCAAGTGTAGCGAGAGAGAGCAGTACTTCCGTTTCAGACTCGGATATCGTGGTCTTCCTCAGACTCGCGAACAGTATTTAGGATGCTAGTAGCGGTCATAGCCTGCTTAAAGGCCCCACAGCTTAACCAAGCATTACAAGCAGTGGCAGAGGGAGTCGGGTGCCCGTCGGCACACTTTTGTTTTTTTAATCATCCACCGGAGAAAGAATTCCCTAATTTCAAATCAGACCTTGATCCTCCGAGGGGGGGCGCACACCCATCAGGACACAAGGTTTCAAAAAACATGAAGTCTTGCTGTATTCTGACTAATGCAGTTAGCCCCAGCCTTTAAACTGCCCCAGAGAACAAAAGGTTAACTTTCTGTGCAGAGCATAGAATGCTGAGCTTGAGCTTGGTTGATGCCTCTGTCTGTTTCCCTTTGAAATCTAACCTTCAGATTCTTTACTGCCTCACTGAACAGTCGCTCCGGAGATTTCTCCTGCAGCTCTGTTCAAAAGTCGGTTGAAGTGTCGGTTTACTGTCGGTTTTTAACCAAGATTTATTTTCCGCATAGTCGGTTCAGTCTCTGACTGTGGTACCGTGAGTACTAGATAGGTTTTGTACTGTTTTTTCTGTGTGGAACTTGTTAAAGTGTGGATCGGTTCGGCTGAACCGATCAGTTGTTAAATCTTGTATCTTACTTTAGTGTGTGGTTACAGGTCCTTTATCGGTTCTAAAAAAATGTTTGATACGTTTTTTTTCCAACACCCGTGACATGGTTAGGAACCGATAAGGGAGTCTTGCCTGGCGGTTGCCGAAAAAAGGGTAAGTTGGTTAGGTTGGCCATGTCTGAGAAACCCAAGAAAAAAACCGGCCCACTGGGTTTCATCACTGCAGTGAGTGTGGGGAGGTCTTTGCTGAGGCCAATCCCCATACCACCTGTGTTTATTGTCTGGGGTTTGAACACCTTGATTCAGACTGCCAAATTTGTAAAAACTTTCCCAAATCTATCCTTGAGAAGAGATTAGGTAGACTGAGGGAAAAGGAGGCCGAGAAGTCCGCTGATCCGGATGGCCAGCCTGGTTCGGTTCCAACTGAACCAGTAGTGCCCTCTGACCAGGCGATACTTCTACAGGCAAAGGAGAGCCCGATCCTGGAGGGTTCAGTTCTGACAAAAAGACGCAAAGAAAAATCATCCGGTTCGGATCTAGAAGTCCATGTCTGACTGGCCGAGGAAATAGCCAGAGTGATTCAGATTGTGGAATTGCTTCGCCCGGTTCCGACCGATCTGGCACCTTTGGCAGGGGCCTCCTCCGGTTCACGTTTATACCCCTGAAGAATTTTATGAACTGGAGTTTGAGGAGGAGGAGGAGGGAGAGTTTGAGGATGACGATGGTGAAAAGTCTGGATGTGCAAGTTGAACCGGATATCTCCCCAGACAGACCTTCAGGTGTATTCCCCCTCCTAGGCTTTCTGAGTCCCCTTCCCACTTTATGTTCTACAGAAAGGTGGCTGAGAGCCTCCAGCTTCCTATGGAGGAAGCATTCGAGAATCAAGAGGAGCTTGATTTTGTGGAAATGATGGACATCCCAGAGTCCAGGAGACTGTCTGTTCCCCTTCACAAATCTTTTGGGAATCAGGCACAAAAAATCTTGGTCTCCCAATTCTATACCTCCTGTTGATGATAGAAGAATGGACAAGAGGTATACACTTTCAGGCACAGATATGGAGTTTTTATATCAGCAATGCAGCCATGTTGGGGTTGTGCAGGCTGCTGCCTGTGATAAGGCAAACATTCCCTTGGCTTCACACCCCCCCAGACAAAGACTCCAGGAAGATTGATGCCATGGCAAAAAACAGTACATGGCATCTTCCTTGGGACTCAGGCAGGCGAATTATATGGCTACACAGCCAGGTACCAGAAGTCCAGGTGGGACACTGTACTGGCACTGGCTAAGCAGGCCTCCCCCCAGCTAGCCAAGGAGCTGGAGGAGGTGGCTGCAGATGGAATGGAGGCATCAAAAGTTCAGTTTCATGCTGCTGTGGACTCCAGTGATGTGTCAAGAGTCATGGCTACATCTGTGGCTCTTCGTAGAATGGCTTGGCTCAGATGTACTAGCCTCTCACAGGCTACCCAGGCTACCCATGGATTTTCCTGTAGTGGGTAATTCTGTGTTTGGGGAGCAGACAGAGAATTACATGAAGAAAATGGATGAGTACAGGACCACTTACAGGAGTGCTCAGGCCAAAGAAGGCAGGCAACTCCTCAAAGGCAGCAGTCTAGGGAGGGGCAGGCCTTTTCATAGGCCTTTTTACCAAGCACAGGCCTCTTCTCCCTTTTCACAGAGGGGGTTCTTCAGAGGGAGAGGCAGAAGGGGGATGAGCAGGGCTGCATCCACTCCTCAGCCTAAGGCTTCTGCCAAGCAGACACCCTGATGGGCCTGCCCGGGTCTACTCTCCTATACCAGGAGGGGGCAGGCTGACTTACTTTGTCCAGGACTGGTTGTCTATTACATCAGACAAGTGGGTCCTGGAAGTAGTAAGCCAGGGACTGGTTCTCGGCTTCAAAAAATTTCCAGAGATGAGAGCCAGATCTTTCCCACCAGTAGGTCTCTCAGAAACCCTTGTCCTAGAGGCAGAGGTTTCATCTCTGGCTTTGAGAGCCATAGAGAGAGTACCTACCCTACACTGGGGCAAAGGCCTGTACTCCAGGTACTTCCTTACCCCAGAAAAGACAGGGGAGTGGCGACCCATTCTAGACCTAAGATACCTAAACAAACATCTTTTAAAACCAAAGTTCAAGATGGTAACTCTGGGAATAATCCTTCCCTCTCTAAGGCCAGGGGACTGGCTAGCCTCCCTGGACCTCAAAGATGCCTATTTTCACATTCCCATCAGGTGCTCCCACAGAAAGTACCTCAGGTTCGAGTTGCCCTCAGGCCACTATCAGTTAAGAGCAATGCTCTTTGGCCTAACTTCAGCCCCAAGGGTCTTCACAAAGTGCCTGGCAGTAGTAGTTGCCTTTTTAAGGAGGCAAAATGTTTCCATTTTTCCATACCTGGATGACTGGCTAATAGTGGGTCAGTCTCCAGACCAAGTCAAGTCAGACCTGCAAGTGACCCAGCAAGTGCTCACTTCTCTAGGAATTCTTCTCAACCATCCCAAGTCAGTTCTCGAGCCTGTCCAGCTTCTTACCTTTATAGGAGCAGAGCTGGATACAGTCAAAGCAAGAGCCTTTCTTCCCCTGGACAGGGCAAGAGTTCTTATAGAGCTGGCTTCTTCCTTCAGCCTTCAGGTGTCCTGACCAGCAAGGCATTTCCTTCAACTCTTGGGCCACATGGCAGCCTCTACAGCAGTGGTCCTAGGGCAAGATTCCAGATGAGGGACATTGTTCCATCTGAGGGCCTTTTGGTCCCAGAAGAAGGATTCCCTTACCAAACTGATTCTAGTGGCTCAGACCCTGATCCAAGCCCTTCAATGGTGGCAGGATCAGGACAATTCAAGGCAAGGGGTTCCATTTGCCACTCAGTCTCATTCAGTGGTTCTTACCATGGATGCTTCTCTTTTGGGCTGGGGAGCCCATCTGGGGGCCCTCACTGCCCAGGGACTGTGGTCCCCTCAGGAATCCCTTCTCCATATCAATCTCCTAGAACTCAGGGCAGTTTTTCTGGCCCTGCAAGCCTTCTCTCTGTCAGTACAGAACAAGGTGGTTCAGGTCAAAACAGACACCACCACCACCATGTGGCACATCAACAAGCAGGGAGGCACTCTGTCTACGGCCTTGTGCACAGACGCCATGAAGTTGTGGTCCCTGGCGTATTCCCTACAGACCTCTCTGATAGCAGTTCACCTTCCAGGGAAGGACAATGTGCTAGCAGATGCACTGAACAGGATTTCACAGGGCCATCACGAATGGTCCCTGGACCCTCTGGTATTGAAGGTGATTTTTTTCAAGGTGGGGCACTCTGGAGATGGATCTTTCTGCAGCCCCAGACAATCACCAACTTCCTCTCTTTTGTTGCAGACCCCAGTCTTGGGCTCAGTCCCCCTGGATGCTCTGGTTCTGAACTGGGAAGGGGAATTTCTGTATGCCTTCCTTCCCTTCCACCTTCTGTTCAGAGTTTTAGTCAAGATAAGGTCACAACCTTGCAAAGTGATTCTGATTGCTCCAGACTGGGCCAGACAGCCCTAGTACCTCCTGTTGCTGTCCCTAGCAGTCCATCATCACCTGTCTCTTCCCAGGAATTACAACATGTTAACCTCCTCTCAGGGGAGAATTTGGTACCCCAATCTTAAGTCTCTTAATCTAAAGGCATGGCTCTTGAAGAGTTAGAGTTTGCAGATTTGCATCTGCCTCAGGGGGTTCTGGATAGTCTCAAAGCTTCTCGAAAGCCCTCCACCATAGAAACATAGAAACATAGATTTTGATGGCAGATAAGGACCGCTTGGCCCACCCAGTCTGACCATTTCCCTACCTAATGGATAAGCTGCAGATCCTAGTTAACCAGCAGCCTACTTCTTCCTGCCCCCACCCCCTAGAATTGCCTTATGACTGTCCCATGCATGCTTGAATTCCACCACTGTTTCTGACTCCACAACCTCCTCCGGAAGGCTGTTCCATGCATCCACAACCCTCTCTGTGAAAAAATACTTCCTTAAGTTGCCTCTGAGCCGCCCCTCTTCTATCTTCAAATTAAGACTTATAACTCTAAATGGAAGAGATTCAGCATTTGGTGTTCTAAGAAGCATATTTCTCCAGACACTGCTGAATTCCCTACAGTTCTGGACTATATGGTCCATCTTAATGGCCTAGGCCTCAGACCAGCTACTCTCAAGGTACACTTGTCAGCTGTTTCTGCTTTTCTCTCAGTGAGGAAGTCTTCCTCACTATCATTGCATCCTATATTCTGTACATTTTTTAAGGGATTGCTTCATACCAATCCTCCCTTTAGAGACCCTGCCCCTGCCTGGGATTTAAATGTTTGCATTGCTCAACTTATGCAACCTCCTTTTGAGCCTATGTCCTCAGCAGAGCTTAAGTATTTGACTTGGAAAACTGTGTTTTTGGTAGCCATTACCTCTGCCAGACGTATCAGTGAACTGCAAGCCCTGTCAGTGAAACCTTATTTTATCTCCTTTCACAGAGATAAAGTGGTCCTTAGAACCAATACAAGGTTCTTGCCCAAAGTGGTTTCAGATTTCCACTTGAATCAGTCTGTCTCTTTCTGTTTTCTTCACTGATCATTCTTCCTCGGGAGAGAGGAGGCTACACAGTTTGGATGTTAAAAGAGCCCTTAGCTACTACATAGAGCGGAGCAAGGGTCACAGGTTTGAGTCCCTCCAGTTGCTCCTCACTTATGGAGAAGTGGGAAAGGGCAAACCTGCCACCAAGAGAACTATTGCCAGGTGAATTGTGTCTTGTACACAGTTCTGCTATGAGAAACAGGTAAAGATTCCACCCGCAGGCCTGAGGGCTCACTCTACAAGAGGTATAGCTGCTTCCCTGGCTGCTGCCAGGGATATTCCTCTCTTAGAAAAATGTCAAGCAGCCACCTGGAAAACAGTCAATACCTTTACGAAGCATTACTCTCTGGATATCCAGGCTAGAAGTGATCCTTGGTTTGGCACAGCAGTACTTCAGAGCCTATTCCCAAAGTAGGTTCTGTCCCTCCTCCATGAAGGTACTGCTTGGTAGTCTGCATCAGTCAGAATACATCAAGACTTCAAGTTGTTTGAAGAAAAAATTACTCACCTTAGTAATTATGTTTCTTCTATTTGAGTCTTGCTGTATTCTGACCTCCTCCCCCCCGCCTCCCCTCTCAGAACCTAGTTTTTGGGAAGTGGGCTGGCAGGTGCAGTGTTGCACCTCAGGGTGCTCCTTTACACCCTTGCTTTTTGTTTGGGTGTTTCTCTTGTTATTCTCATTTGAAGGTGTTTTTTTTTTTTTTTTTTTTTTGGGGGGTTCCTGACTTGAGTCTTCCTTGGGAATCTAAAACTCTTTGTTGCCAGTTGGCTAGTAAAAATTTTACAATTTCCACATAGAATAGCTAGTGAATTTTTGCTCGTAAGAATCTGACGGTTAGATTTCAAAGGGAAATAGACAGAGACATCAACCGAGCTCGAGCTCAGCATTCTGTGCTCTGCATAGAAAGTTAACCCTTTGTTCTCCGGGGCAGTTTAAAGGTTGGGGTTAACTGCATTAGTCAGAATACAGCAAGACTCCAATAGAAGAAACATAATTACGAAGGTGAGTAAATTTTTTCTTCTTCCCCCGTAAATAAAATTTTGGTTATCTGCTAAAACTCTAAGAAGTTTCACAGGCTGCTCAGCTAACTGCTTATTTTTTCACACTGCTCATTGAGACAGATTAAACCCTCTCTCCGGTGACAGTCCCAGAGGTCAGACGTCACGACGGGATGCAAGGTGGGCCATCCACACTAAGTCTGGAACACGACTGATACAAGCCTCAGTAGCTGAGGAGGGCTCACCTGCGTCAGCTGTTGGCACCGGGCAGGGGATCGCTGTTGGACACAAAACACAGCATAAACTTCCCTGAGCAGTGAACAATAGTCCATGCCCAGAGGCACACTGAACAGCAATTTCTCAATCAGGATAGCCTGCTTCCAACTGACAGTCTGTCAACGCTGACATACACTGACCTTCAGGGCGACACAAGAAGCCCAAAGATGCTAAAGTAATACCCTCTTTCAGTGGCTTGAGCATCACTGAGCGATGTGCATATCAGGACAGGAAAATGCCACAGCAGAATAACTCGGTCACAAGGTTGGCCAGCCAAGGAATAGCAGCTGAAGGGCAGTGCCTCCCACACCCAGACAGAACAGTGGGGCAATACTCAAACAGATCTTTTCGCCAGTTTGCAGAACTCCAAGATAAAGCAATTCTGTTCCCTGGTCAAGGATGAACCAGAGGTGACTCAGGGCACTTTTTCCCTGTAATCTGGGATATGTTCAGTCTCCTGTAAGCCTTTCCTCCAATACCGCCTCTATCAAGAGTTCTCCACAGAGCGGCTTTGGAGAGGACAGTCATGATTCTAGTCTGTCCCTTATGTCTTGCCCACACTTAGTTGGTTATTGTTCACTGGTCAAGGCGACCACCTCTAACATTCAGGTTCAGCCCGGACATTCTCCTTCAAAGTCCAGTTCTGCATCCCATGTCAGCAACTTGGCCTGGAGATGGAGTGGAAAAACTTTCAAGGAGCTATGCTACAGAGCACCTGTTATTGACATGATGGGGAACTCGTGTATCTCTTCTTCCCCAAAAGTGCATTATAGAATCCAGGGAGGATTTTGGTTCTGGCTTCATTCCAGTCACTTATAGAGTATTCCAATATATTGGCCTTTACTCCTGCAGTTCCTTTACGATAGATGGACTGCAACCAGCCACTTTTTCAAGTTGGAGTTTTCTGTATGGGGGACACTGTTCACAGACTGTGGGGAATTGTCTGGCTCATATCCCCACGTCTGGTGTTTCTAACATTAAAACGTATTCCTTTACACCAAAGCTACCACCTTGGAGAAGTAATATGGTTCTCAAGGCCGTGACCAAGGTCCCCCTTTACAGCCTTTTAAGGCGTCCATCATGCATCTCAAATAAAGGTTGCCCTCTTTCCCAAAGCTATTGCTTCAGCCAGGAGGACCAGCAAACTAAGAGCATTGCTTACCCAAGAGCTATACTCTTGTTCCTCAGGCTAGAACAGTTCCAACTTTTGTTTGCCAAAAGTTATGTCTCCTCTCCATTACAATCAAGGGTTCATTCTTCTTTCCTTATGCCCACTCTCTAAAAGCAATAAGGAAGGAAAATTTCATACACTAGGCCTGGGAAGAGGGAGGAAAACGTACATTAAGAGAGAGGAAGCTATTAGCAAAACCTCAAGTTTATTCATGCTAGCTACGGGCAAAAATTTTGGGTAGCAAGGATTTGTTGGGCTTTATAGCCAGATTCTATCTGTCACCTACACGGCTTATGATCAGGCCAGAGTAACTTACCTAGCCCAGTGAGAGGACATAGCCCCTTCGCAGGCGTAAGTTAGCGGCCATCTGATCATCCATTCACACATTTTATTAAAAATAATTTTTTCACTGGAGGTGATGTCATCGGTGGAGACGTCCTTGGCCTCAAAGTGCTTCAGTGGTGGGGAACCCTTCTGGGTTTTTGACATTCTTCCCACCTGGGACATCTGGGGACATACTGCTTTCATATATCTCAGGAGCAAGGTAGCCCGGAGACCAGCTTAGGAGAGAAAAATCGAAATTTAAATACCTGTAAATTTTCTTTCTCCGACGGCTGGTATCCGGGCTTCAGATTCCCTCCCAGAATGTATATAGTTGGCTGGCCTCTGGGCCCTATATGCCTTAAAATTCTTGTTTTCTGTTTCCAGGTTCTTGTAGTATTGCTACATTGGACTGCTTTAGGAAGAACTGCGGAAGACAGGAAGTGGAGGACTGGATGTCACCTGCTGCAGAGGTCTGATTCCTGCCTGCCTATCAGCATCAGGAGGTACAGCCCAGGAGTAAGGAAGCCCGGAGACCAGCCGTCGGAGAAAGAAAATTTACAGGTATTTAAATTTTGATTTTCCAGATGCATCCTGGGGGAGGGGACGAGAGGAGGAGGAGAGAGCAAATATAAAATATAGTTTAAAAATACATAGAATGAAAATAAATCTGTCAAAACAAACAATGCTTAAGAGTAGAAGATTGCCAAACAATAATTTGCATACAGCAAAATAAGAACTGATGAAAGAGCAAATAAATTACCAACATATTGGAATACGGAGCAGAGGGGTTTACATGATGCAAGGGTTTGACAGGGTTGAATACGGCTCTTTCCTATTTGTTGTGCAGAGATAGAGTTAAAAGCAAGGATCTGTTCTGTCCTCTCCTTTTCCGTCTCTTGTCTGCCTGATTGCGCAATCAAATTTTCTTGAGACCTAGGAACTGATCATTCTGACAGTCTCTCAATTCCCCCCCACCCCCGTTGTCTCCCTGTCTTCATTTGCTGTTTCTATCTTTTTTTCACCCTTCTTACCTGTGGTTATAAAGATAAATGTGGATCTTTGTATGAAACTGGGTTCTCTGGTTTGAAAATGTATATAGTTATATTGTTAATGATTGCAAAAAAACTATCTGGAACTCATTGAGATGCAGTTTGACTTCCACAAACTCGTATGCAGAGTTTTCAACAGGAGATCAGTTCTGGGACACACTATTCTATTTTGTTGCACCTGTAAGGAAAGAAACTGACAAAGATTTGAGATGTATGAAAACTGGACATGCATCTTAAGCTCAGGGTGCGGAATTAATTGCCAGGCAAGATGTTTTATGTAGAGAGCAATCTTCCGTTGGGGGAGAGAGTGAAATTTTTAATTAGAGATACCCTCAGATGAAGGACTTGGAACTGCCTGCGTAAGAGCTATCCTACACAATTTTATTATTTTTATATTATTGTTATTGATGATAATAAAACACCTACTTGTGAACTTTATAACTGCTTTGGTTTTCCTATGCTTCCTGACCTGCACCTCAGTGATAAAGGGGAATGGGAAATGCTGATAAACATACAAAGTCAAAAGCAGCTGCAATAGTGGGAGGAGAACTCGCAGAGGAGAGCTTTAAAAGTAGAATGGATGGTTGGTCTGTTGTCTGAAGGGCCGAGAACAGTGATAATGGAAGCAGGTGAAATAATCTCAGATTCATCAGCTTCCCAGAGGGGGGTGGAGCAGAGGGATGTGTCTGTGTTTTCTACAGAGGGAACTACCCCACTTCTTAAAACATTCTTGGAAGCAGCCCTTGGAATTAGAGCAGGCATACCAGAATCAGGACCCCATCCCTAAGGCAAGAGACAGACCATGGCCCATCATTGCTCAGTTCCTCAGATTTCCCGACAGTGCAGATCCTATCCTTGGAAGGGACAGAGGTCAACTCGGCAGGAAAAGCCAAAGGATCTATATCTTTGCAGACTACTCTACAGCACTTGCCCAGGGAAGGGAGGGCTACGGTGGGGCAGAAAGAGTGATGCAGGAGGTTAACATCCCATATGAGCTTTAATACCCAGCCAAGCTCTGCTTTCATAGGAATGGGTTCCCACATATGTTCTACATACTGGAGGAGGCTGAGCACTATATCACCAAGAACTGGCTAGAAAAGACCCAGATGCTGCAGCATGATGGCAAAGGATATCATCCGAGAAAGATTTAGCCGAAGCAGTTGTGGCATCTACACCACCCTCCTCAGTACCAAAGCCCGTCCCAGGCAGACCCCATGGACTGGCAGACGTAGAAAGTGTTTAAGATCCAATCCCAGTGGCAGGGAGAGAGAACACTCCAGACACCCGGTAGATACACCCAGAAACAGGAGCAGAGCGAGACTTTGGACATTTGGTGGCTACCTCCGCCTACTTGGTGGGCCTGCCCCCAAAAGGACTGGGACTCTGAAGGCACTGATGCTCACCACCTCCCTGCCAGACTCCCTGGTTAAGTCGGTGGGACTTTCTCCACGCCAGCAAAAATATCGAGAGGAGTGATCGTGGGCCGACCATGTTTGGGCCTGCCCTGGCAATGACTGTGTGGAAGAAACCAGAAAGCCTGAGCAGGAGAAGGTGTACACACAGGTGGCATTAGTGACTTGAAGGGACATCTTCTGCAGCAGTTATGGATTGCCACATATCCTTTTGATTTTATCAGACTAGGGCTGTACTGCTCTAAGTGACTTCCTTCTCTTCGGACTCCCACAAGTGACTCGGCAGGTATAATGATGCCCCCCCCCCTTTTTCTTTTTGTTACTGTGTGGTTTTGAGCAGGGGTCTGAGGCAGAGACTCCTTCGCTGCCATGGCTTCAGTCTTATAACCTCGTGGAGTGCTTGGTATCCTCCTTTCCCAGCCTACTAACACCCCATTTCTCCTGCTTAATCCCTATGATAGTTCCTGATGCTAACCGATCCTAACTGACACGTTCTGCGAAAATCCTCAAAACTAATCTACGTCCATACTACTTTCCCGATCTTACCCGTTCACTTGCATAGTTCACTAATATTAGGCATTTAAACTGTAAATGAGTGTGCAAATGTTTTGAACTGTTGGCTTTGTTCCTTTCATTAGAGGATCAAGGTTGCAGGGTAGGCAATCTGAGAACAGTCTGAGGTGCACCTGAGGTTGGGCTTTTGAAACCTTGCCCTTTTACTTCACAGATGCCGGCTTGCCCAGGCATTGCACCATCTGAATTACTTGGCCATCGTTTTGCTGCCTGATTGGCTGCCCTGTCTCCCTCTTTTGCCTCCCCTCACAGGCAGTTGTAACAACAGGGGAGCTTATTCCTCTTGGAAGGGCTCTTGCCTGCTATCCCATGCAGAACGAATGTGCTCTCTCTTACACAGTACTCCCTCCTTGCGAATGTTCAAGGAGGGTGACGTGGACCCCACGGTCCATCTAGCCATGTATACAAGTGGAGCTGCAACATCTCAGTGGGCAGTGCTAGGCACTTCTCCCCCCCACCCCCCGTCCCCATTTAGCACCAGTCACTGAGTCTGCATTTCAAATTTATTTATTCTCCACCTTTTCCATATTCATGTGATAATGAGTGCTGTTACTGTCCCTCTCCCATGACAGTCTTGACACAGAGCCTGCACAGAGTGTCCCCCGTAGGCATCACCGACATAAGGTATGGATGATGTGACTGGGAACATGAAGGCTTGATGACATGACCCGAGTAGGATCCTCACCAGCATGGATGCGCAGGGGTGGGAGGTTGACTAATTAGGGGGTCTCCACCTTGGCATGGGCCAAGCACCCCAATTCCAAAAGAGTGTTGCCACATACAATTTAAGGTTAGTTTAGTGAATGTGAACTTCTTGGATGCGAGTTTCTTATTAGAAACATAGAATTTGATGGCAGATAAGGACCGCTTGGCCCACCCAGTCTGCCCATTTCCCCTACCTAATGGATAAGCTGCAGATCCTAGTTAACCAGCAGCCTACTTCTTCCTATCCCAACCCCCTAGAATTGCCTTATGACTGTCCCATGCCTGCTTGAATTCCACCACTGTTTTTGACTCCACAACCTCCTCCGGAAGGCCGTTCCATGCATCCACAACCCTCTCTGTGAAAAAATACTTCCTTAAATTACCTCTGAGCACCCCCCATCTTCAAATTGTGCCCCCTTGTTCTTGCACACCTCTTTTTTTGAAAGATGCTACCCTCTTGGACTTTGTTGATTCCCTTGAGGTACTTGAAAGTTTCTATCATGTCCCCCCTTTCCCTCCTTTCCTCGAGGCTATACATATTAAGCTCCTTAAGTCTCTCTTCATATGTCTTCCGGTGCAGACCCTGCACCATTTTAGTTGCCCTCCTCTGGACAGCTTCCATCCTGTCTATGTCTTTGCGGAGATTGGGTCTCCAGAACTGCATGCAGTACTCCAGATGGGGTCTCACCAGCTGTCTGTACAGAGGGATAATAACTTCCTGTTTTCTACTGGTGATGCCTCTTCCTGTGCATCCCAGTATCCCCCAACCCTCCTTGCTGCCTTCTCACATTGCTTGCCCACCTTTAGGTCATCTGATATGACTACCCCAGGCCCTTTCCATTTTTTTTGTTGTTAGTATCTCACCCCCCATTGTGTACTCTTCCCTGGGTTTTTGTTTCCCAGGTGCATTACCTTGCACTTCTTAGCATTGAATCTAAGCTGCCATACATTTGACCATTCCTCTAACCTTGCCAAGTCCCTTCTCATCCTTTCCACCCCACCTTGTGCATTAACTCTGTTGCAGATCTTTGTGTCATCTGCAAAGAGACATACTTTTCCTTCCAGTCCCTCTGCAATGTCGCTTATAAAGACATTGAAGAGGACCGGTCCTAATACTGAACCCTGCGGTACCCACTAGTAACCCCCCTTTCTTCAGAGTGGACTCCATTTACTATTACCCTCTGTGTCCTATTCTCCAGCCAATTCTTTACCCAGGCTGTCATCTTGGGACCCACTCCCAGGCTGGCTAACGTATATTAATCTTTTGTGTGGGACTGTGTCAAATGCCTTGCTAAAAGTCTAGGTAGGCCATGTCCACAGCCCCTCCCTGATCTACTACTTTGGTCACCCAGTCAAAGAAATCTATCAGATTTGTCTGGCATGACCTTCCCCAGTGAATCCATGCCTTGGGTCCTGTGCCCCTCTGGCCTCTAGATACTCGACAGTTCTTTCCTTCAGAAGTGATTCCATCATTTTCCCTACCACTGAGGTTAAACTAACAGGTCTGTAGTTTCCTGCTTCTGCCTTGCTCCCACTTTTGTGAAGGGGAATCACATCTGCCCTCCTCCAGTCCTCTGGTACCACCCCATCCTCCCATGATTTGTTAAAGAGGGTAGTCAGTGGTGTCACTAGTTCTACCCTTAGTTCTTTTAGAATTCTGGGATGAACCCCATTGCTTTGTCCACCTTCAGTTTTAAGAGTTCTTTCAGAACCCTTTCTTCTGTAAATGGGCTGGTATCAACTTCTGTATCAAGAGTGTTTCTACTGTTTGTTTTAGGTATCTCCCCCTCTTCCTTTGTAAATACTGAGCAAAAATATTTGTTTGGTATCTCTGCCTTTTCACAGTCACCCTCTGCCCACCCTCCCTCCCCTTTATTAAGCCTCACTATCCCTCCTTGGTCTTCCTGGCTCCCTGATGTACCTATAAAGGTTTTATCCCCCTTCTTAACTGAGTTGGCTATCTTTTCCTCGGTTTGGGCTCGGTTGGGTCTTGCTGTTCTGACTGCCTTCCCAGCTTCCTTTTGCTTTAACTGATACAGTTCTCTGTCCTGTTCCTTCTGTGATTCCTTGTACTTCCTGAATGCTTTCTTTTTCTCTTGAACCTTCACTGCCACTTCCTTTGAGAACCATAGTGGTTTCTTACATCATTTCATTTTGTTTATTTGCTTCACACAAAGGCTTGTTACTTCTGTGATGGCAGTTTTTATTATTCCCCATTGTTCTTCCACCCCTCCTTCCTGCCCATTTGCTAGTGCATTCCTTAGGCACTCACCCATTTTGGCAAAGTCAGCCCTCCTAAAGTCCAGTACTTTTGCCTTTGTATGGCTTGACTCTATTGCTGTGTTTATTGTGAACCATACTGTTCGATGGTCACTAGTTCCCAGATGGCTACCCACTTCTACATCTATGATCCTCTCTTCATCTCCATTTGAGAGAACCAGGTCTGAGATTGGGCTCCAGTACTAGTTGTCTAAGGCAAGCCCCCTGTAGGGCATCTAGAATAACCCCACTCTTCGAAGTGGCTGCTGCAACTGCACTCCACTTAACATCTGGCATATTCAGATCACCGTCAGCAATATCTCCCCTTTTTCTGCCATTCTAAGTATACTTTCTATCATTTCCTTGTCCATTTCCTCCCCCTGAGAAGGGGGTCTGTATACAACCCCTGTGCGGATTGTGGTGCAATTGCCGGTCTCCAAATTTACCCACTGTGCTTCTTCTCCTCCCTGTTTACCCTTTTGTTCTGTTGCTTTGATTCCTTCCCTTATGTAAAGAGCTACTACTTCTCCTCCTCTTTTACCCTCCCTCTCCCTCCTGTAGATAGTGTATCCTGGTATGTTTACATCCCAGTCATGGTTTAGTGTGTACCATGTTTCTGCGACTGCCACGGTATCCAGATGTTCCTCCTCCATCAAGGCCACTAATTCAGGAAGCTTGTTACTCAGACTACGGGCATTGGTACTCATTGCTCTCCATTTTTTGATGGTTTTACCTTCTGTTGCACCATTCCCCACTGACCTTTCTACCTCGGTCTTTTCTTATTTAGTACCCTGTTTTGTAGGGAGGCTGGGATTTTCTGCTGCTTATCAGTGCCTCCCCTTGACTAGTTTAAAAGCTTGCCAATGAAGCATTTAAACCGATTGCTCAAAGACTTGTTCCCTTCCTGGACAGATGCAGACCATCCTGCCAGTATAGGCTGGTGTTCCTCCAGGTGGAACCCCAGTCCCAATGAAGCCAAACCCCTGTGCTCCACACCATTTTTCAACCATTCATTAAACTGCATGGTGCAAAGTACCTCACCTCACTCACTCATGCCATTGACAGGCAGCACCTCTGAGAAGGATACTGTGTGTGCTACTTCTCTTAGGCCCCTCCCAATTCTACAAAGTCCTTCTGCACTGCTCTAATCTCATGATGAGCCAAGTCATTTGTCCCTCGGTGGACAATGACGTCCAGCTCAGACTCCCGTGCAGCTGTTCTCGTGATCCTGAGGATGCGCTTCCTGTCCCTCCAAGCCATGGCACCAGGCAGGCACCTTACTTCAGTTTTCCCTGCTCCCCCCAGTTCTATCCCCCTAATAATTGAGTCCCCCACCAGGAGCTGCTTCCTTTCCTTGTGGTGTCCTCTGCCTCCTTCCTGTGGGCCTCCCTTGTGACTGTTGCCCTCAGCCTCCTTAGTCTTCTCTGCGGGTGCATCCATAGGGGAGTTATGCTCCCCCAGAATGGTGTATGAATTGTGGAGTGGAACAACTGACTGGGTGTGCCTCTGTTCCACCATTCTCACCCTCCCTGAGCCCACTGTGATCCAACTGCTGTGCTTTCTGCAACCTCTGAGGTAGTGGTGGTGGCTGTGGTGCTCCCTGGATGGGGAGGTTCCCTTCCTCCAATGTGGCCTGGGGGAAGGTTCCCTTACTACTGTCCAGTGTGGCCTGAAGACGGGCAACTTCCTCCCTCAGGGCAGAGAGTTGTCTGCAAATAGGGCAGCATCTCAGCCTCCAGAAAGACTCCCAGAAGACTGCTGCCCCACAGCCATTACATTGCACTACTCCCCACATGTTTATCTACTTTTTTTTTTGTATGTGTGATTGGTTTGTTATATAGAAATATATGTATTATACAGTGTGTATGCTTATATTGTCAGTGCAGTGTGCTAGAGAGGATATGACAGTGATATGCACCTTGCACTCTTGAGGAAATGATGTCAGAACCCCAGGTATAAAGGAACTATTTCCAGGGGTGGGTGGGGTGAGGGTGGGAAGGGGTTGGGCTTAAACTGTGCCCTCACAAAACAATCAGCTAAAAGCTCTGACCCACCGCTGCGATGAGTGCCTTCCTGTCAGCAAGATGCCCTACACAACAATTTGACAGAGCAAATACCCTGCTAATCAAACAGAGAAAAATCCAGACATCCAAGTCACACAGGTAAACCTCCCCAGCCCCAAAACAGCCTGGTGGTTTGTGCTCTGAAAGCAGTCTGCCCCAAAATGTCAGCTGTGCTTTAAACTTTTCCTGCACTGAAAATCTTAAGAATTGTAACAAAAGTAAAGCTAGATCCACCTCCCTCTGTTGCTTGAAAGACTGTCTCTTCCTGATAATTCAAAGTTCCTTATTTCACCTTTCAGTTAGAAGTAGCCTCCACCTGCAGAATATCTGCTACAAACCAAAGACAATTGTAAGGTTCACCTCCCTCTGTTGTGAGCACAACTCGCTTTCTTGCAAATCCTATGTTCAGTATTGCAGCTTCCAGCCAGAGGTAGTTTCACTTGAAGAATATTAGCTGTTCTAATGAGTTTGCTATAAAACACTTGCTTATAATACTATTGTTCTCAGGTCTGTTACCAAAGCTATTGTATATCTCTTGGCAAGTTGCTGTTTAAAAACTGTACTACTGTGGACAGCTGTTATAATTTTAATATATCCAATGAACTGGCATAGAGTGGTATGCACGGTCCTAGTACTAGGGCACAGCAAGTGGAAAGGTGAGGATTACAGTATATGAACACAGAATGAGAAGCTTGCATCTCTGCTTGGAACGGGTGGGGTGCAAAACCAGGCAGCCAGCCAGGTGGTAAACTATGCACAGTTTTTAAGAGTTTGTACTCCCCAAATTAACAAAGGCAGTAGTTTGCAAGTGAAAAACTTCTTTAATTGTGCCAACTTACAGTAATACAAAAGACTGTGGTATCCAACAAAAACCCCTGCGCTTTGACTGTTGGGTAGTTTTAGTGCCCCCCTAGGTAGGCCTACCCCTGTGGAGTTGAAGCGGTACTGCCCTTTGCGAGATGTAAATTCTCAAGGCCTAATGGCAGTGCTGGATCTCTTGTCCCCCTCAGAGGCAAACAGTGACCCAGAGGCCCTCATAGTGGCTTATAATTCTGCCATTGCGGCGGCCCTGGATGTCATTGCCCCTGTCCGTGTTCGTCCTCTCTCCCCTTTGCTCTCGATCCCCTTGGTTTGATGGGACTCTGAGGGAGTTGCGGCGATTAGGACGAAGGTTAGAGCATTGCTGGCAGAAATCCGCTCTTGATGCCGACCACCTTAGATTGATGGACCACTATCAAGTCTATCAATCTGCAATCTCCTGTAAGAAGGCAGAATTCCTGTCCGGGGAGATTGTACAAATAAGGTGGCTGACACCAGATCGGCTTGCCATTCAGCATGCTGTATGGGTGTTGCTGTGGATCAGTGCGGGTTCACTTATCCTCGGTCTTCTTGGAGTACCTTTTTCCAACCGGCTTTCATGGATGTCATTCGGATTGTCCAGAGTGTGCGCCCTACATGCTGTAGTTTGGACCCAGGATCTACTTCCCTGATTTTGGGTTGTACTGATGTTATCGGTCCGGTCCTAGCTCGGATAGTCTAGTGCTCCTTGGAGACCGGTGAGTTTCCCAAGCTGACTGAAAGAGGCGGTGGTGACACCACTCTTGAAGAAAGCTCCTTTGGATCCAGACTGCCTTGCAAACTACAGACCAATCTCTAACCTTCCCTTTGTAGGGAAGGTGATTGAGAAAGTAGTGGCTTCACAGTTGGAGGACCATTTGACCGTCCATGACATCTATGAACCCCTCCAGTCCGGATTTTGAAAGAAGCATAGTACTGAGACAGCGCTGGTTTGGGTGCTCATTGATCTCCTGATGGCTAGAGATGGGAGGAGCCATTCTATTTCGGTCCTCCTTGATCTCTCATCAGCATTTGACACTGTGGACCATGGGGTCCTGCTTGATCGCCTGAGGTTCATTTGCGGACTGTCGGGTACAGTCCTTAAGTGGTTTACATCGTTCCTCACGGGAAGATCTCAGAGGGTAGTGTCAGGGTTTTTTTCCTCGTACCCAGTCCCTCTGTCATGTGGGGTTCCTCAGGGTTCAGTGCTGTCCCCCATGTTGTTCGCAGTGTATACGCTGCCCGTCGGAGACATTGTAAGAAGGTATGGACTGAGGTTTCACTGTTATGTAGATGATACCCAGCTCTACCTTTCTTTTGCACCCGACCAGAGTAGAGCTGTCTTGGTCTTTAATAGCTGCCTCACTGAAATCCAGGAGTGGATGGATGCCAGTTGGTTAAAGTTGAACTCCGATAAGACTGAGGTACTGGTTGTGGATCCGGGTCACCGGACAGGGGGGTTGAGTAGGGGTTCACCCTCTGGTCTTTACCGTGGGGGTGCGCCACTCCTGACCTCTGAATGGGTGCGGAACCTGGGGGTAATCTTCGAGAGGCTGACCCTGCATTCGCAGGTGTCTGCTGTTAAATCCTCGTTTTATCATCTAAGGAATATCTCCAGGATTAAGCATCTGGTTCTATCTGGCGACCTTCCCACTTTGATTCACGCCTTTGTGACCTCGCGTTTGGACTACTGCGACTCCCTGTACCTAACACTACCTGGGGTGGAAATCCGTCACTTGCAGCTAGTGCAGAAAGCTGCAGTACAGCTTCTGATGGGATCCTCCTGGTCCTGTCATATTTCGCCTGTGCTGCGCAGACTGCACTGGCTGCCAGCTCAGTGGTGGATCACCTTTAAAGTCGGTCTTCTGACTTTTAAAGCCCTACACGGACAGGGCCTGGCCTATCTGAAAGAACTCCTGGTTCTTCACTGCCCTGGGCGATTGCTCCGCTCAGCCGATGAGGGGTTGCTAGAGATTCCAAGGGTATGTTTGAAATCTTCTGGAGCGAGAGCGTTTATGTATGCTGCCCCTACCCTTTGGAATTCTCTACCCTGTTGGTCACGTGAGTGCTCGACTGTAGCGAGCTTTAAACAAGCATTACAAATTTATTTGTGGAACCAAGCTTTTGATGATTGATTAAGGGATGCAATCAGTACTATTATTTTGTTTCATGCTGAGATGTTTTGTATGTGTATTGTGATTTTAATTATTGTTAATGCGCCTTGGTTTTTTGAAAGGCGCCATACAAATAACATTTATTGTTGTTATTATTATTCCTAAGGGGGTAGTTCCTGGTACAAACATGAACTGCTTAAAGATCAGTTGCAGTGTTTTTTAAAAATGCGTTTAACATACTTTATTTGCTCACCATGAGATCAACCACTCCACATATATTGCAAGTAATGTTCAGGAACGGTCATTTCTTATGTTCAGATGCTATTTTACTGCCTGTCTTTTTTTGAAGCTTTCACAGAAAATCCCTCAGTCATTTTCTGACCAGCTGGCGGAATTTTGGGTGAGTGCTGATTCCATTCAAGCAGCAGTGACATCATTTTCCTCAGATTTCTGATACTGATCTGCCAGTACCTTGAGGAAAATTATGTCATTATTGCTTGAATGGAATGAGCACTTGCACAAGGTTCCGCTAGCTTGTCAGAAAATGTCAGAGATTTTCTGTGAAACCATCATATAGGAGCGCATTAAAATAGTATCTGTGTATGGCAAATGGCAATTTCTTCATTTCACAGGTAAAAAATAAGGCCTGGTTATCATTGTGTTTGGGAAAAGGAGTAACGTTTGTAATATGTTTATAATACAGCTGCAGTTGATCTTTAAGAACCCCAAAGCAAGGTGATGTAATGCATTACATGGTCAGATTTGATTTTTTTTTTTTTCACTAATTAATGGCTTAATTGCCTAATGTGGCACGAGAAAGTTTGCAGCCACAAACAAGTCACAAACAAAACCTACTAGATAGGAAAAAACGAAACGGGTAAACAGACTGTACATTTTGGCTGGCATAAGTGAATATTGGCATCTAAACAGTAAATATATACATGATTTACAAAACATTTCAAATCATTAATCTATATTTGAGGTTAGATTTCAAAAGGACAGAAAGCAAAGGACAAAAGTGTGTGTGTGTGTGTGTGTGTGTGTGTCAAAAATAAAGTAGGGGGAAAACACATTGTGTGGAGAACCTTGTATTGGTACATCAAAGAGATGTTATGTGATGGGAGCAGATCCTTGTGTAAATGTTTTTTATCACTTAGGAAACAGGAATTTTTTTTTTTTTTTTAATCTCTGCTCACCGAAGCACTGTAGCACCTGTAGGAGGAAGAAACGGAGTCGGTATCTTTAAAATCAAGCAACAATGATTTTTAAATCCTATAAGGAGGGGGATGAGACCACATGTCATTAGGGCCGGCATCTTTGGGAGGGTGGTGGGGTGCACAGGGTGTGGGGTAGCCATGATACTGGACTGGGCTTGGAAGTTCGGTGGTTGCCAAGTGTGCTACCAGCTGGCACAGTTTAAGGAGGAGATTGAGGGGATTAGGAGACAGCTGGGGAAGGGGAGGTATGGTTGGGGAATAGGGCAGGGGTTGCACCAACCACTAGGGGCGGGGGCATAGGGAAAGGAGTGCAGGAGAGTACTCTGGGGTCACATAGGGACCCTGGCAGATGGGGCCTGAAAGGAGGATACTGCGAAGGAAGCAGGCAGGTAACTGGGGACCCTCACAGACTGGGGCCAAAGGGAGGTCATTCTCGGGGAAGTAGGCAGATGGCTGGGGCTGGACAGAAGGAAGCAATGGGGGGAGGTGAATTGGACCTTAAGCTCAGTAACTGCTTCAGTTCTCTTCTTCTGCTTGAGGATGAGGGCGTGATGTGGCCATGACAGGCGGTTAGAAGTGGAAAGGAGTAGGGGCAGAGGCGGGGCTGGATAGCAGGAGGCAGGGGAACTTGGAATGCGGGAAATAGGGGAGCAGGGATCCGAGCAGGAGGATGAGTGGGTAGAGGGAGGAAAGTGCAAGGAAAAGGACCAGTTCGGAGGAAGGGCAGGAGAAGGACCAAGTACAAGGAGAATACAGTAAAGGAGGTGAGGGTTTAGGCCAGGAGCACGACAAGCAAGGAGGGCTGAACAGAGGCAGGAAGGAAGGGAGGAGGGCGAGCCAGGCTAGTTTTAGCAGATGTGGGGAAGGACCAGTGCGAGCAGTAATGGTGGGGGTAGCGAGGTACAGAAGGATACTCAGGAGGACGAGAGGCATAGGATCGGAGGGGAGGGGGTGGCCAGGGTAAATAAAGAGGGGATGGCAGGTGGCACCCAGATAGGAGGAGGGGCCAGTAGAAAGGATGAGGGACATGGAAGGGGGGGAAATGGAGGAAAAGGGACGGCCAGAGTGCTCTTGTTGGGTGATTCAGTGATCAGGGGGATCAACTGGGATAGGGAGGGAGAAGCCTGCCCGGTTAGAACAAAATGCTTCCCATGACTAACGGTGCACATGGCCAAGCATGAGGTATATCAGTTGGCAGAGGATTGTGGAGGTTTCTTGGACATACTGGTCCACTTGGGTACCAATGACATTGAGGGAAATAGTGAGCTAGATATACAGGCAAGGTTCAGGGAGCTTGCCAGGGTCTGTCATGATATAGAATGCGCAGTTTCCTTTTCGGAAATCCTGCCGGTGCCAAGGGCTAGTGGGGAACACAAGAGGAAGATTAGGGTGATAAACCAGTGGCTCAGGGAGTGGTGTGGGGCCATTGGGTATGGGTTGATGGGGGATTGGGGGGAGACCTGGGAGGATAAGGGGTTGTATGCTAGAGATGGGCTCCATCTCAATTCGGAGGGGAAGGAAATCCTTAAGTTGAAAATAGAGGGGTTCATTGGTGAAAGGTGGGGTTTAAACTTGTGAAGGGGGGAGGGATGGGAGAAAAGGCTGTTGAGGGGGGTCCGATAAAGGAGGGACTCTGTCTCCACCCCCACCTGGGGAGCTGGAGGAATGCAGGAAAAGGCCGACTGGTAAGGTGCGGACCAGAGGAAGACAGAATCCCCACGGGAATACGAGCAGGGGAAATGGAAGTATAGGGAAAGGGTGGAAGGTAGTCCTGCTAAATGCCAGGAGCTTGGGCAGTAAAATGCCTGAGCTCCAGGCGATGCAAACTGTGGGAGAGGTGGATGTGCCAGCAGTCACTGAGACCTGAGCCACCGCAGGGCACGACTGGGACCTGAACCTGGAGAGTTACACCATGTTCGGGAAGGACAGGGGGGAGGGAAGGGGAGGAGGGGTAGCAATAATAGTCAAAAACTGCATTGCCATAGAAGGAGTGGAGGAGGCGGAGGGAACTGTGCAGGCGATTTGGATCACCTTGGTAACAAGGGGGGGGCAATAGAGTAAAAATAGGAGTAGTGTGCAGACCCCCTGCGCTGGTGGAGGAGCTGGAGGAGAGTCTGGTGGCAGATGTTGGGAGACACTGCAGTTTGGGAAGGGGAAGGGTGGTGGTGGTGTTGGGGGGCTTAAAGATGCCAGGAACAGACTGGGAGACTATGACATCCTCGGTGGCCAGGGAACAGAGGTTGTTGGATGTCTTTCAGGCCGCGTTCCTAACTCAGCAGGTGGGGGAACTGACCAGGGAGGAGCAGATACTGGATGTGGTCCTGGCAGACAGTGACCAGATTGGGGCCTGGAGGTAAGGGACCCATTGGCGGGGAGCTACCATGCCGCGGTCTGGTTCTGCCTGAACCTACGAGGAGTAGAAGGCTGCACAAAGACGGAGGTAACTGACTTCAGATGGGCGGATTTCAAGGAAATGGGAAAGATCCTTAAGGAGCACTTGGAGGGGATTGGGCCAGACATGGATGCTGACAGTAAGTGGGAAATCATCAGGAGGGGGGTGCGGGATGCTACCAGCACCTGCGCTAGAGTAAGACGAAAATGTGGTAGGGCCAGAAAACCCTGCTGGTGGACCAGGGAGGTTCAGGAAGTGGTGAGGGGAAAGAAGGCAGCCTATAGGCAATTCAAGTGCTCAAGGAATGAAAGGGACAGAGGGGAGTACGAGCTGATGGCCAGAAGGGCCACTAGGGTGGTGAGGGCGGCTAAGGCAAGGAAAGAGCAGAACCTGGCCAGGGAAATTAGGAGAGGGAACAAGGGGTTCTTTAGATACACTGGGGAAAAATGAAGGGTGAAGGGGCAGATTAGCAGGATTAAAACAGGGGAGGGATGGGCGCAAGACCTGGGGGAGGAGGCTGAGGTACTAAATGAGTACCTGCCTCAGTTTTCCTAAGGAAAATGGGTAGGGGCTGCATCATACATGGGAGGAAATGGTGAAACTGAGGAGGGGACCCTTACCAATTGGCGGTCAGGGGCATCACTGCCAGGTGGGGAAGGCAAAGCAGGGGACGAGGTAACAGAGGTGGAAATCACGGCAGAGAGAGTGAGGGAAGCCCTTGGGTCCCTTAAGACGGAGAAAGCACCAGGGCTGGATAAATTACATCCCAGAGTGCTGAAGGAACTGGCGGATGTCCTAACGAAACCCCTGGCGGAGCTCGTCAGCATCTCTCTGAGGACAGGGTGGGTGCCCCAGGACTGGAAGGTGGCGCATATAGTGCCTATCCACAAGGGGGGATCAAGGGAGTTGGCAGGGAACTACAGGCCCGTCAGCCTGACATCGGTGTGGGCAAGGTGATGGAGGGCATTGTCAAGGAGAGAATGGGGGGGACCTGGAAAAATGGAAAAATTGGGGTGCCTGAACGATAGGCAGCATGGATTTGTCCCGGGGAAATCATGTCAGACAAACCTTGTGGAGTTCTATGATTGGGTGACGAGAGCCTTGGATCTGGGTAGACTGGTGGACGTCCTTTTTCTTGACTTCAGCAAGGCGTTTGACTCTGTTCATCACGGGGGCCTGTTGGATAATCTGGGAGAAATGGGGGTGGAGAACCAGATGATCAGATGGATTGGCAGTTGGCTCCAGAACCGGACTCAGAGGGTCATGGTTGGCGGGATAGTCTCATTCCCAAGGAAGGTCATTAGTGGAGTCCCTCAGGGATGGGTCCTTGGGCCCCTCCTGTTCAACGCCCACGTCTCTGACATAAGGAAGGGTATCAGGAGTGAGATGAGTTTCTTTGGATGACTCAAAACTGGGGCGGTGGTGGATGGGGAGGAGGGAGGTGGCCCTACAGGGGGACCTGGAGGCTCTGAAAAGGTGGTCTAGAAAGCGGAAGCTGAGGTTCAATGCAGGAAATGCAAGGTACTGCATCTGGGAGCCGGAAATGCTACAAGTCTCGATGGCAGAGAGGGACCTGGGGGTGGTGGTGGATGTCAAGATGAACAACTCGGAGACTTGTAGGAGGGCAGTGGCAAAGGCCAACAGGATGCTTGGATGCATCGCTAAGGGGCTCACCTCCAGAAGGAGATAAGTGATACTCCCACTGTATAACTGCTTGGTGAGGCCGCACCTCGAGTACTGCGTGCAGTTTTGGAGGCCACACTTAAAGAGGGACATTAAACTCCTTGAGAGAGTCCAGAGAAGGGCAACCAAAATGATTTGGGGCTTGGGGGATGGGACCTATGGGGAGAGGCTCGAAGAGCTAAATATGTACACATTGGAAGAGAAAAGGGACCGGGGGAACATGATAGAGTCTTCAGGTACATGAAGGGGATAAATAGGGGAGGAGCATTCAAGGTGCTCCGAAGGAAGGGGGGCAACTAGAGGTCATGGGTGGAAGCTGGAGGGAGATTCAGGAGAAAGAGGAGGTGCTGCTTCACTGAGAGGGTGGTGGAGCCATGGAATGCGCTGCCCGGGGGCTGGTAGAGGCAGAAGCGTGGGGGGTTCAAGCGGGGGTAGGACAGGTACAGGGGAAGGGTTCTGGAAGCAAAAACCAGTGCAGCGAGAATATCCGGGACTGGGAAGGGAGAAGCCAGAGAGGGAGAGGGGGGGCACAAGGTCAGCTCCCAGGGTGGGGGCTGACCAAACGAGCAGACACGAAAGACCGTTAGGCCTATTCTGCTGGCATTTTAGTATGTTAGTAAGTAAGGCTTAATATCCAGTTCATTATTCAACCCTTCTGGGTTGAGGCTACGCAGGGTGAAAATCCAGACTGTCTGTTGTTGAAGCAGTTTATTTAGTCTCATCTCCCCATGTTTGCCTACATTGACCTGCTCTATTCCCATAAAGTGAAAGCTGCTGGTGTCACTGTTGTGGCGCTGCCAGAAATGTTTAGCCACTGGGTTTGTCAAGTCTACGTTTTTTATGTTCCGAACATGTTCTTGTATGAGTTGCTTAAGATTTCTAGTTGTACGTCCTATGTATAATTTGTTGCAACCGCACCAAATGGCGTAAACTATATATGTTGACACATGTAATGAATTGTTTAATTTTCACTACTTTGTACCCCGGTGAGAATGTGTTACTTTGAATGCAACATTTGCATATATTACGGTCCCTGCACTGGAACATACTGGGCAGTTTGACTGGCAACCAACTTGTAGTTTTTGGTTTTGGTTCAGTTTAGCAGCTAGATACTAGACTGTCTTAAGTTCTTCCTTCTTTTGAATGTGACACGTGGTCTAGTGCTAGTCACTCCTGATAGATCCTTGTCATTCGAGAGAATGGGCCAGTATTTGCATAAAACACTCCCAATTTTCCCTGAAACTTCATTAAATTCAGTACTGAATGCAATGTTGTTGGAATCCCTGTTGTTTCTAACCTTGGGTACCAATAAATCAGTACGTGCTGTTTCTTTTACCCTGGTGACTGCTTCATCTATAATTTTTGAACTGTTTCCCCTCGCCAGAAATTTATCCTTAAGTTCCATTGCCTTTGTCAGTCTGTATCCATTTTGCAGTTTCGTCTGAGATGAAGAAATTGGCCATTGACCATAGGGTATACAGAATAGATTAGTTGCCGTATTGGTCCTTGTAAGACCAGATCCAGAAGCAAATGGTTTGATACCTTTTATTGGACCAACATAGATGTTACAAAAAGAAAACAATGTCAAGCTTTCGGACCAACAAGTCCTTCCTCGGAGACTCGAGAAAGGACTTGGTTAATCATTATATTTATCTGTGTCCTATCATCAAGCTATTCATCTAGATCTAATCCATAAGTATAAATTCTTGAGACTTCAAGGGTGTGAACTGGTAACATGAAGGAGGCTATTAGTTGATGTAGGTTTCCTGTATGCAGTACTAACTACATTCTGGTACTGATCTATGGATAAAGTTGCTCTAAAAAAATTCAGACTTTGCTCCTGTATTTTGCTCTAAATCTTAGATTAATGTCATTTTGGTTCATCCATTCCACGAGTAATAGTGCCTCATCTCTGCTGCTATGCCAAATGCAAATGATATCAATATATTGAATCCGTTCCACAGTGTTATTGTGGAAAGGATTGATATTGTGATTCTTAACATTATTCTCCTCACACAGCCCCAAAAATAAGTTTGAATAGGACTGTGCCATGGCTGCACCCATGGCTGTCCCACAACACTGCAAGTAAAATTCATTATTAAACATGAAATAATTATGTATCAACACAAAGTGTAACCCCTCTAGAATTCGCCTTTTTGGTGTACTGTCTCCAATTGGATCTTTTTTGACAAAATAAGCGCATGCTTTAAGTCCGTCCACATGTCTTATGGACGTGTAAAGGGACTCTACATCAGTCCCAATCCATAAGTAGTTAGGATCCCAGACAAAGATTTCAAGTTTCTGTAATATATGCATTGTATCCGTTGTGTAAGAGTGTAATGATGTAATGTAACGCTGTAAAAAGTAGATGAATGTGCAGAGATTGTCAATAAGAGAATCGACCCCGGACACAAGGGGATTCTCTAAATTTTTATGCACCTTCGGGAGTATATACAGTACTGGTGTGATGGGGAACTGGTTCCATAAAAATTGAAACTCTGTTTCAGTAATTTGTTTACTAGCTTTAGCATTCTCCAGTAGTTTTAACAGCTCTTTTCTGAAGCAAGGGAGGACCCTATAATTACCTTCTTGATTCAGGAGCTCCATCACTTTAGTTTTGTAAAAACCCTGAGTCAGAATCATGACATTGCCACCCTTGTCAGATTGTTTGAGTGTCCCAATTTTTCTGTAAATCCTTTAGTGCTTCACGTTCTTCAGATGGTAGGTTTGTATGACCATGCGTAAAATTCTCCAGATTGGTAAGTACTTCAGTCCACACAGTTTTATGTTGTAATATAGGAATTAGGCAGGTTTGGAATAAAATCCGATTTGGGTTTAAACTTCGAGACTCCTTTGTTATTCTCTCTCTCACTTTCAAAATCTGGATTCTCAGAAGAAATAATATTGCCATTGTGTATTTCATTCCACAACAATTCCAAGGTCCTTAAATTTTCAACATCCATGTCTGTCCAGATTAAGTTCTCCACAGTAGGGTCATTCTCCTCCATGTTGTGGATGTAATCATTGCCATCCAATATTGACGGTTCCAATATGACGTCATCTGCTGGCTGTGCAAGGGGGAACGTAGGTGTATGGCGTCCCATGTTTGGATTTTTTAAATAAAAAGTCTTAAGTGAATCTTTCGGAAGAACTTTTGTAAGTCCAGGAAAATATTGAAATTGTTTGGTCTGGCAGAAGGCATGAATGAAAGACCTTTCTTCAGGAGCAAAGTCTGGGCTGTTGTTAATACAGTGTCTGTTAAATTTAATGACTTGCCGCTCCCGTGTGCGTGTTCTACCATCTGTTGCCTGCTGATTTGTTTCGTCCTTCCCCTCTGCCCTCTACTGGTCCTTTGCCTTTGTTTTTTTTCTCTTGATTTGGTGCATTTGTTTGCTTGGGGAGTACAACCTGTTTTGACTGTGCAGAGGAGTATATGAACCCCCTGCAGCTGGCTTTGTGGACCTCTATTCCTGTATGTGAAGCAGGGTCTGAATATGCATGCTGACTGGACAATCGTTGCTATGGATGCAACCCCTCTGTTCGACCTTTTAGGACCAACATTATGGGTTATCCCCTTAAATGGCTGTTGTGGAATGCCAAGGGCATTTATTTCCCTATCAAAAAGCACATTCTGGACCACTTAAAGGAGTAGTACATCCAGAATTTGCAAAAAAAACATATGTTGTGCAGAATGTTTTGATTTGTGTGTGTGAAGTCCTAGTGTGTCCTTCCCTCTGTCTGCTATTAAAGAGTTTTTCTTAAATTAGCCTGCCAGCTTTATGGTAGTATTACAACCACTGGGGTTCTCCATCTGAGCCAGATTTATTGCCTTTCTTGTTCCTACAATGCACCCTGTCTCATGTGACAGTGATGTAGCCGAGACCATAGATTCAGCTGCAAGCACTGCTTTAGAATTGGTACATGACAGCAGAGCTGTGTAACTTTTCTTATCCAGTGTGCACAAATGGCTACATGTACAGTTTAGCAGATACTTGAGAGCTAACTGAGTAGGTTTTCTGTAAGAAAACTGCTACTAAATAGCTCCAGTTCAGTATTTTTGTTTGCTTTGTGTGTCCAGTCTGGCTAGCAGGAGTGTTTTGATTTTAAACTTGCATAGCAGTCTAATTAAATAACTCGCACATATATACACACACTTATCTTTAGTAGGAAAAAAATACCTAATTGAAATATACTTCACATTTGTAAAACAAAAAAAAATTAAAATCCTGTCATAGAACAAAATCAGCAGCTAGTTCTACCTACTAGAACGCTGGTACCTACATTTGCAGTTTAGCAAATACTTGAGAGCTAACTGAGTGGGGTTTTCTGTAAGAAAACAGCTAGAGTTTTTACTAATTATATCATTAATGATCTGGGGTGATTTCTGTGTTTTTTATGGTTGTGTATAGTTTGATGAACTTAAAAGTTTTCAAATCAAAACACTCCTGCTAGCTAGACCTGACATACACAGAAAACAAAAATATTGAAGTAGTTATATAGTAGCTGTTTTCTTATAGAAACCCCACTTAGCTCTCAAGTATTTGTTAAACTGTATATGTAGCCATTTTTGCACACTGGATAAGAAAAGTTATATATGTGCTGATGCGTGACATTGACATGTGCAGCCTCAGCTTGGCAAAAGTTTCTGTGTGGTCCTGTGCCTGATGGCTGTTGTTCCAAAGGTGTGGCTTAAGGGAAGAGATTTTCTCGAAGATCTACTGTTACAGTAAGTACATAACTGTACTTTTTTGCTCAAAAACTCCACAGGAGTGTCGTGTCCTATGTGCTGACTGCTCCCCCTTTTTTCTTCTCTATATAGCTATTTGCCCCCCCCTCCTTGCCACCTACACCTGCCATTGGTCCCCCTTTGCTCCCAACCCTGTCAGCCTCTTCCCCCCCACCTTCTTTTACTGGTGGGAATCCACAAAGAACAGGGTTTGAGAGCTTCGATAGCTGTCACACTCGGCAATGGGGAGATGTACTGTAGGCATTTTCTGCTTTTCTTCCATCCCTGCCGAGAACAGTGGCGTGCACGGCAGGTGCATGCTTGTGGAGGTGCACATGCGCTGCCAGAACCACAGCTCCCTCCACCCTCCTGACGTAACATCAGTCCCCCGTACCTCTTCTCTGGCTCCTAGCCTCCATCAGGTGTTGGTTGAGAGCAAGGAAACTCGCCTTCCCAATCCAGGAGATGAGAGCAGCCCAGCGACCTCTACGATCATCTCCCAACCCTCCCTCCTGCCAATCCCTGGCGACTCGTGCTCACTCTTAAATTCGGGTCGCTGGCATGGCACGAAATGTGGCGTCCAGCACATCAACGCTCAGCACCACTGGGCCCGCTGTGACTGTTCCCCTTTAAAAAAATGGACTGTTAAATGAAGTGAGAACATTGTCCTGCTGCCTGATGGCTGCACCTGCTACAGCACTAGTTGGAGGAGCTGACAGGGTAGAAACCTGTACGGTCACATATCAAGTGTCTTTAATGGTATTTATTGAAATCGATTTACATACGAACATACGAATTTGCCAGCAGATAAAGGCCTTATGGTCTGTCGAGCGTGCAGCTAGCAACCCTTATACTGCAGCTGCCCCCCCCGACCCTCCCTCTTACCCTATCCCATCCCATCCCCTTTTGAAGCAGTCCACTGTTCTACAGGATGGCACTTCCATGAGGCAACGTGTTCCACCCAGACACCACTCTCTCCGTAAAAGTGTCTTCTCATTTCCCTCCTGAACCTTCCCCCATCTGAGATCATGACCTCAAGTGTCCCTACCCCCTTAACTTGAATAGTTCCTCCGTGCCTGTCTTGTTTATTCCTTTCATGTGCTTGAAGATTTCAATCATATCCCCCCCCATCTGTCCTCTACTTCAGTGAGTGCGAAGATTTATTAATTTATTCTGAACACCTGAAATTAAGGGTATAAAAAAACAGATGGGGATATTGGTAGTCACGCCCCCCCGATAGAGGTATCATACCTCTGAGTGCTGGGACTGGTTTTGTGTGTGGGAGCCTCTGTATACCTATATCACTATGTTTGTAGTGCAACAAAATTTGTAACTATGGTAATTGCACAGTAAAAGGACTGTATTCACTACCGATTGCCTGGAGTGCTGGTTTTCTTCTCATGCCTGATGGCTGCGCCTGCTACAGCACTAGTTGCTGGTCGGGCTCTATCCAACTGCATGATGGCTGCACCTGCTACAGCATTAGTCACTGATCAGGCTGTCTTCTCTTTGACGTAATCATGTTGTACGTCAGCTGCTATTTTTTAGAGATGCTGAATGAGACAAACTTGAATCGGGAGAGGCTGTTATATAAATTTTTTAAATACTGCAAAATTGCATTTATCTTCATTCGTTAATCTTGTAAACAGCAGCCTTTCCATTAAAAGGCTATGAAATCAGATTTTAGAAAATGAACATCTGCAATATCTGTTAAGGTGTTCTTTAATAACTAAAACAACTGTTCTAATGAATCAGAAGAATCTGCAACTACTTTCCATACAACAATGGAAATACACTGAACTTGCTCATTTAGAGCCACATACAAGGGGAGACACAATCTTAAAGTATGAAGAGTGCTGTCTGGTTCCGAGAGCTTAGTCCTCGTGGCGAAGCTGTCCTGGGTGAAGGTGGGGTCGGGTGCCATACTGCAGCATGTACGGCTTCAGTTTGGAAAGCCACAGACTGAAAGAGTCCAGCTACAAACGCTGGAAAACTGGATCCCAGCTGCACTGTCCGAGCCTGTACTGAGGGGAGAAAACACAGAACTGAGAAACAATGTCCCAAAAAAAAAAAAAAGTTTTGTCAGCACTGCTGCAAGGTACCTGCTAGGCTGCAGGCAGGAAGTAGACTGGCATGGTCCCTGGTGGGAGGAGCTTACCTCCCAGTGCTGCAGTTTTGGTTTCCTGTTTGCTCCTGATCAGGAAGGATATCCCAGTGGTCCTAGAGCCCTACAACTGGCTCAAGGAATGAGAAATTGCTTTTTTTTTTTTGCCAGTGCACAATGCCAAAATCAGGCTTCAGCGGGGTAAAGGAAGTGCTGCTGTTTACATTGATACTAAAACTGCATTTATAAAATTAAGATGAATGAAAAACCCACCATGTCAGCTCTATGAAATGGCTGGCAGATGTCGAACAGAGTGACGTCTTAGGAGTGAGTGGCAGAGCTACATATCATTCTGCAGTGCTAACTGGCTCCTTTTCATTTCAATGTAAACTTCATTCAGCAAAATTACACATGTAAGGCCATGATTTTGTTTATTTTTGTATACATAAGCAGCCGAAAATTTTCATTTACTTGTCATAAGAACTGAATAAGTCAGAAAATACCTGGTAGTCTAGTGGTTCTCCCGAAATGCAGCATATGGTCCACTGCAAAGTTTGAAAGGCTTGCTGGCTTAAATTGAAATATTCTTCTCGATCTCCAACTTTTGTGTCCCTGTTCCTGATGTCTGTCTGACATCTACGTTGGACACAACCCCCCAGCCCGCATGCAGTAGCACACTCTATTCAAGTACCATTCTTCTGGTTCTTAATGTAAAAGTCTGCTGCCAGTCTTTGATCCCACTATAAAGAATGCTTACTTATTTCTAAGTCTATACTGCAGTCTGAGCGTACACCTTCCAAATCAGGTTCTTCTTTCTTAGCTGACACTTGTAAATGATGCGCTGTTGCATCAGTTACTGGTCCCAGCTGCCAGCAAGGAAGAACTTGATTTAGAAGGCATGCACTCAGACTGCTGTCCAGTACGGATTTAGAAATAAGCAGATGTGCTTCATAGTGGGACTGGGGACTACTGACCAACAGTTTTACATTAAGAACCAGAAGAATGGTATTTGAATGGCGTGTGCTACTGATAGTCAGAGATGGCATTGGTATAGGAGGGGTGGAGGAGGCAGAGGGGACAGTGGAGGTGATTAGGGTCACCCTGATAATGAAAGGGGCAAAGAGAGTGAAAATAGGAGTGGTGTACAGACCTCCTGCTCTGGCGTAGGAACTAGAAGAGAGACTGGTGGCAAATGTTGAGACACCGTAGATTGGGCAAGGGAATGGTGGTAGTGCTGGGTGATCTAAACATGCCAGGGATGGACTGGGGTATTATGACGTCCTCGGTGGCCAAGGAGCAGAGGTTACTGGATGTCTTCCAGGATGCATTCCTAACCCAGCAGGTGGGGGAGCCAACTAAGAAGGACAGGATACTGGATGTAGTCCTGGCAGACAGGAACCAGATAAGGGGTCTGGAGGTGAGGGACCCATTGGCAAGGAGTGATCATGCCACAGTCTGGTTTTGCCTGGACCTGAGGGGAAGGAAGGACGCACATTGACAGTGTGTCGACTTCAGGAAGGCAGACTTCAAAGGGATAGGAGGGATCCTCAAGGAACATTTAGATGGGATAAGGCCAGACATGTACACCGACAGTCAGTGGGAAATCATTAAAAGGGGGGGTGCAGGAGGCTACCAAGACCTGTGCAAAACTGAGGCGCAAGTGCGTTAAGGCCCGAAAACCCTGTTGGTGAACCTGGGAGGTTCCGGAGGCGGTCAGGGAAAAGAAGGCTGCGTATAGGCGCTTCAAACGCTCAAGGAGCGAAAGGGATTGAGGGGAGTATGAGCTGACTGTGAGAAGGGTCACTAGGGTGGTGAGGTCGGCTAAGTCAAGGAAGGAACAGAACCTGGCCAAGGGAATCTGGGAGGGGGAAGGGGTTCTTTAGATACATTGGGGGGGGAGGAGGGTGAAGGGCAGATTAGCAGGATTAGAACAGGAGAGATGGGCACAGGGCCTGGGGGGTGGTAGGCCGAGGTATTAAATGAGTACTTCGCATCAATCTTTGTGAGGGAGAATGGGGAACTACATCATGCAGGAGTGGGGACTGTGTAATTGAGGAGGAGGACCATTGATGATGGGAGCCCGGCAGGCGGGGACATCCACAGATAGGATGGGAGAAGGCTGAACAGGGGCAAGGGGAGGAAGTGGAGGAGGAAATCACGGTAGAAAGAGTGAGGGAAGCACTTAGGACAGAGAAAGCACCAGGGCCAGATGAATTGCATCCCAGGGTACTGAGGAAGTTGGCGGATGTACTGGCGAAACCCCTGGTGGAGCTTTTCAACATCTCACTGAGGACGGGGTGGGTCCCCCAGGATTGGAGGCTGGCACATATTGTGCCTGTCCACAATGGAGGGTCAAGGGAGGAGGTGGGAAACTACAGACCCATCAGCCTGACATCGGTGTTGGGGAAGGTGATGGAGGGTATTATCAAGGAAAGGTTAGGGGGGTTACTGGAGAAGTCCGGGTACCTGGACGATAGACAGCATGGCTTCATCCCGGTGAAATCATGTCAGACAAACCTTTTGGAGTTCTACGATTGGGTGACAAGTGCCCTGGACCAGGGTAAGCCACTTGACATCCTCTTTCTTGACTTCAGTAAGGTGTTTGACTTGGTTCCTCATGGGGGCCTGCTGGATAAGCTGGGGGAAATGGGGGTAGGGAAACATGATCAGATGGATAGGAAATTGGCTCTTGGAACGTATCTAGAAGGTAGTGGTTTGGGGGGGGGTTAGTCTCATCCCCAAGGAGGATAATTAGTGGGGTCCCTCAGGGATCAGTCCTAGGAACCCTCCTGTTTAAGGCCTATGTCTTGGACATAAGGGAGGGCATCAGAAGTGAAATGAGTCTCTTTGCGGATGACGCGAAGCTGGGAGCGATGGTGGATGGGAAGGGTGGCCCTGCAGGGGGACCTAGATGCTCTGGAGAAGTGGTCAAGGAAGTGGGGACTGAGGTTCAGTGCAGGAAAATACAGGGTCCTGCCCCATGGCACCCGAAACCCAGGCCAGGTGTATACCCTTGGGGGGGGGGGGGGAATGCTACAAGTCTCGATGGTTGAGCGGGATCTGGGGGTGGTTGTGGATGTCAAGATGAACAACTCTGAGACTTGTAGGGGAGCAGCAGCCAAAGTCAACAGGATGCTGGGTTGCATCGCTAGGGGGATTACCTCCAGGACGAGGGAAGTGATGCTCCCTCTGTATACCTGCTTGGTTATGCCGCACCTTGAGTACTGTGTGCAGTTTTGGAGGCCACACTTAAAAAGGGACATTGCAGTCCTGGAAAGGGTCCAGAGGAGGGCAACCAAAATTATCTTGTGCCTAGGGGAAAGGACCTATGCAGAGAGGCTCGAGGAACTCGATATGTATACATTGGAGGAGAGAAGGGACAGGGGGACATGATAGAGGTCTTCAAGTACATGAAGGGGATAAATAGGGAGGCTCAGTGGGGTGTTCCATAAGAAAGGAGGGCAACTAGAGGGCACCGTGGAAACTGGGGAGGCTCGGAGTGGGAAAGGAGGCGGTGCTACTTCACTGAGAGGGTGGTGAAACCATGGAATGTGCTGCCCAGAGGACTGTGGTGGCGGGGACTGTGGAGGGGTTCAAGAGGGGTTGGGACCGGTATAGGGGAAGGGTTGTGCTGGCAGAGCTCAATACAAGGGGAACATCCTGGGCTGGAAATGGAGAATCCAAGGGGGTGGGGGGGACTGCAGGGTCAACTCCAAGGTTGGAGGCTGACTAAACGAGCAGACATGAAAGACCATTGAGCCTACTCTACTGACTTTTTAATATGTTAGTATGTTGGTGTGTGCAGGCTGGTGGTGGGAGTTGCGCTTGACATCAGTAACAGAGACATAGAAGTTGGAGATTGCGAAGAATATTTCATTTTCAGCTTGCAGGCCTTTTTAACTTTGCAGTGTTGTACTGGACTGACGCACTCCACTTCAGGAGAACCACTAGGTGCCAGATATGTGCTGACTTACACTGTTGTTCGGTTTCTATGACAAAAAGAAACTTTGAGTTTTCGGCTGCTTATGTATTGAGAGAAAAAAAAAAATATGACCTTACATATGTGTTTGCTACAAGTAACCCCCCCCCCTACAAATGGGGGTTCCTGAAAAGTCTTTCTTGGGCTTGCCTAAATGCTCACTGCCAGGCTGGAGTCCTGCGTTTTAGCTGTTTAAATGTTATTACCTGCAAGTGCCTGTATATCCTCTGTGTATTGTCTCTTTAAGAGCTGCCTATATTGTAGTTATAATTAATCTGGGTGTGGACTGAGTGTTTCTATGCTAGAGTTCCTCTGCCGCTAGACGACGCTTCCTCGGTTTCCACATCACATGCGAGAGGAAGCCTGTTAGAAACTGTGCTTATTTGCTGAGTATCTATTAGAATAGTAACGATATTGTAGTTTGTTTAACCTGCCTTTTTTGCAGCATGGACAGTTCTATTTATCACCACCATCTTGGTCCTGGACTGCCAGAATGGGCCAATCAGTACCTTTGGGGACTCTAAAATGGAGACTGTCCCCAGGGGTCTTGGGGGAGCAAAATTCTGTAGGAATTGTAGTTTTGGAACTTTGGTGCCCAAATGGACCTGGAGGGGGAGCCCTTGTTGTGACTGACAGACAGATCAGCCAACCGAATCTTTCGGATCTTGGGGAAAGTACCAGGCTACTTGCAGCTCGAGTCAGTCTGAGTTGGGAAGTGAGAGTGAACAGCTCGAGATAGTAGAGCAGCAGTCCTGTGTAGTTTCGTGCTGGAGAACTATGGAAGGACTGAGTTTTGGCCTGCTTGCTTGCCTGCTGTCCCTGAAAGGGAACTTGGGACTGAATCCGATTTGTGAGAACGATTAAAGCCACTGAACTGTGACCAGGCTTAAAACCTGAAGAAGACCGAAGATTTGCTGAACGTGATCGGCCTGTCAGGACCTCCAGCCACCTCTGAACTCCTGGTTTGTGCGGAGACTCTGTAATTGTGACTGGATAGTAATCTGCCTGGTACAGTAGAATTTCCTTGCATGTAAATGTACTGTGTGCTGCTAGTAGGTTGTGATTTGGTTCCCCATAGTGTGCTGAACTGTGTTCTGCTTGCTGGAGGCTGCATCCAGTCCCACTGGACTGAATCTGCATTCATCTTCACTTGGCCTGGGCCTTGCCATACTGGCCCAGCCAGATTACTCACATCACAGAGAAAGCCACTGACGAGAGACCTGCCTGGTGATCAGTCTCCTGCTCAACGCCTTGCACGGGAACGATGCCTCAGTGATTTGTGTGGGGCCTGCTTCTCCAGGCACTCCAGCTCAACAATCTGCAGTCTCGATTTCGTCCTGCCTGTGTTCTGTATTGGGTATTGTGAGTAAACATCAGGGTAGCTCCCTGCAACAACAGCTAAATCTAAAGTGTTGTCATTTGATTGCCTTGTTGTCTTTTCCTTCACGAACTGAGCCCTTTGGCTCCGGATTACAAATAGTGCGTGTTGTGCATGTTGTATTCTTCCATCACAGGGCCCCAACCAGCTGTGATGCCGGCCTTCCCTGGGCATCGATCCTGGCTAGCCCACCTTACTCCCACCTGGGTACCCAGAGTGTGTGACTGTGTAGGGGCTCTGAAGTGCATGCATGACTGTCTGATTCATTTAGCCTTCAAGCCAATTAACTTGATTGCACCCCTTCACTGTTCAATCCCCCTAAATAAATCCGATCCAACTCTTTTTGCATTTAACCTGACTGTGGTTCCAGTTTGTATCGAAAGCACTGTACTGTTGTTGTTTGCTGTGCCTAACCTTGTTTTACAGGGGGTCTCCAGGTTCAAACTGGTGGAACCAGCCCTGGTGGTAATTGCGAACAGTGTGGGTAATTGCATGGTGAGTAACGGTAATTGCAAAAGTGATTACTGCATATTGTTTAGGTCACTAGAAGGGAGAAAGGGGGGGTTACAGTGTCCCGGAGGGCTGTACCCAGATTAGCTTGACCACTAACAACCTGTTTCATTACCCAGGCCTCTTAACATGCAACTAGCCATGCAGGCAGGGTAGTAGCCCTTGGGATAGCGTCACCTAGGGGTTACACACATACTAAGTAATGATTTTGATTATTTTGCTGAAAGAAGTTTAAAAATAAGGAAATGAAAGGAGGCAGTTAGCACTGCAGGGTGTTGTGTAGCCCTGCCACTCACTCCTATGACATCAAACCCTGCCAGTCATTTTGTAGAGCATGGTAGGTTTTTCAAACTGGATAGCTGTTTTCTTCTTTTTTAAATGCTATGAAACTGCACTTATGTTAAATTTTATAAATGCAGTTTTAGCATCTGTGTGAATGGCAGCCTTTCATTTATCTGTCCGTGAAGCCTGATTTTGGCATTAGACTCTGGTGAAAAAAGGCTGTTTATTTTGTCCTTTAAAGGGTTTTAGAACATATGGGGCAAATTTCTTGAAGCCTGTGTCATAACATTGTTCATAGGAGGGGTAGTAGAAGAATACAGCAATTGGTAGATGGAAAGGAGAGAATTAAACTTGAGCTGTAGTAATGGATACCCTGCAATAAATGATTTTGTATTTGGTTAATGGGGCACTGTCAACCCCCTTAGGCCTCAGTGTCCCTAGTTTCAAAAACACATTTTATGATTCATCACATTCTGCAGAGACTGCTAATGCAGCTGGTAGTTTGATGTGGATTCCTTTTTGTCTTTTAAAAAATGAAAAACTAACTGCCGGCCTTACTAGTACTACACTGGTACTACACAAAAACATGTTTGTTTACATTTCTTGATCAACTCTCATTGCATCTTTCCTGCTTCCTCTGCTTAAAAGAAAAGGAAAAAATATTTTGGTGTATGTAGTGTCTTTACACAAACTGTATCCCAAAGTAATGTACAGTCCTGGAAAGTGATATGACAGAATATTATTACTGTTTTCAGTGCACATTGAGATTCAAAGAACACAGTGGTAGATTAGAAAGCATCATTACAGGGAAATTGAGTGGCTTGCTCAAGGTTGCACAGAGATTAAGTTGCTGTTGGATTCAAATTATACATATGTACAAATAATACCAGCAGATAAAGCCTTATGGTCTGTCTAGTTTGTTCAGTGTGCAGATCCCCCCGTGTCTACAGAGGACCTGCCCCCCACCAGCAACTTTCCCTTCATTCTGTCCCATCCTCTACTTGAAATTTTCTGCCATTTTCAGGAGACCACCTCCTTTGGCAGCTTGTTCCACTTGGCCACCACTCTTAGTGAAAAAGTGCCTCATCTCTCTCTTGAATCTTCTCCCTACCAGCTTCAGGCTATGCCCCTAGTGGACTTGTTCCCAGTAAGGTATCTGAAGGTTTCAGTCATATTTCCATTTCTCCTTTCTGTCCTTGAGAGTACATGTTGAGTCCCTTGATCCACTCTTTGTAGATGTTGCCCTGCTGGCCTTGGATCATCTTTGTCGCCTTTGTCTGGACTGCAAGTTAACATCCTTCTTAAGATAACAGCACCAATACTACGCACTTACTCTAGATGCAGTCTTAACTAGTGCAGGGTTCATTTTGGATATTAATCTCTGGGGGACAGTGATCCACTGGGTATAAAATGTAAGGGTCAAATGGAGAAAAAAAAAAAAAAAAGGGTTATATTGTTCATCTGAGCCCAGATGCATAAAACAGCACTGAGCAGATTGTCCCCAAGGTAGAAGAAAAAGGTGGGTCAAAATTAAAAACTGGCAATTGTCCTAATCTCCCACTCTGAAGTGAACACTGCCAGTGACCTGTACAGGGCACTATGACCTCCGCCTTCCTGCTAGTAATCCCCCTGGCTGTGCAGCCCAGCATTCGATTTGCTTTGACTCGTGCTCTCCTGCAGTGTACCGAGTGCTTCAGGTCACTCGTGATGACCACCACCAGGTCCTTGTCCTCCTCCAGCTTGGTAACCTGCGCACCACACCACCAGTATTTGGTCTCAGTGTTTTTCAACCCCAAGTGCATAACTTTGCACTTTTTTTGCATTGAACCCCAGTCACCAAATGCCAGACCACTTCTCCAACATATCTAGGTCTTCCGTAAATGTCTGTCTCTCCTCCTTCGTGTACACTCTCCCACAGAGCTGTGTGTTGTCCACAAAGAGGTAGTTTACTTTGGATCCCATTTGCTGTGTCACTGATGAAGATGTTGTTATTTAAGACTGAACTGAGCACTGAGCTCTGTGGGCACCACTGGTCACTGGCCTAGCTTCTGAGAATTCCTCTCAACCACCACCTTTTGGCTTCTGTCCTGTAACCAGTCTTTGACCCATCTAGCAAGCTTGGGCCCCCTATCCCTAGGTCTTCCAGTCTCCTGTGAGGCACAGAGTTGGAGGCCTTGCTGAAGCCCAGATACAGGACATCATCTGCTTACATAGAAACATAGACTTTGACGGCAGATAAGGACCGCTTGGCCCACCTAGCCTGCCCATTTCCCTACCTACTGGATAAGCTGCAGATTCTAGTTAACAAATAGCCTATTTCTTCCTACCCCAAGAATTGCCTTATGTCTGTTCCGTGCTTTCTTGAATTCCCCCACTATTTTTGACCCCACAACCTCCTCAGGAAGGCCATTCCATGTGTCTCCACCACCCTCTCTGTGAAACAATACTGCCTCACATTACCCCTGAGCCGTCCCCCCTATATCTTCAGACTGTGCCCCCTTGTTCTTGCACATCTCTTTTTCTGAAAGATGCTACCCTCTTGGACTTTGTTGATTCCCTGGAGATACTTCAACATTTCTATCATGTCCTTCCTCCCTCCTTTCCTCAAGGGTATACATATTAGGCTCCTTTAGTCTCTCCTTGTATGGCTTCTGTTGCAGACCCTGCACCATTTTAGTTGCCCTCCTCTGGACTGTCTCCATCCTGTCTGCCCTTGCTGAGATGGGGTCTCCAGAACTGGATGCAGTACTCCAGATGGGGTCTCACCAACTGTGTGTACAGAGGGATAACAGCTTCCTGTTTTCTAATGGTGATGCCTCTCCCTATACATCCCAATATCCCCCAGCCATCCCTACTGCCTTCTCACATTGCTTGCTAACTTTTAGGTCATCTAATATGATTACCCCCTCCCCGGTCCCTTTCCATTTTTGTTGTTTTTACTCCCCCATTGTGTACTCTTCCCCTGGGTTTTTGTTTCCCCAGGTGCATTACTTTGCACTTCTTTGCATTGACTTCAAGCTGCCATACTTCTGACCATTCCTCCAACCTTGCCAAGTCCTTTCTCGTCCTTTCCACCCCTCCTTGTGTATCAACCCTGTTGCAGATCTTTGTGTCGTTTGCAAAGAGGCATACTTTTCCTTCCAGTCCCTCTGCAATGTCACCTGTGAAGACATTAAAAAGGACCAGACTTGGTACTGAACCCTGCGGTACCCCACTAGTACCCCCTTTCTTCAGCGTGGACTCTGTTTACTATTACCTTCTATGTCCTGTTGTCCAGCCAGTGTTTTAGCCAGGCTACCACCCTGGGACCCACTCCCAGGCTGGCTAATTTGTTTATTAATCTTTTGTGTGGGACTGTGTCAGATGCCTTGCTAAAGTCTAGGTAGGCCATGTCCACAGCCCCTCCCTGGCTTGGACAATGACTGTCCTGGTCACCCAGTCAAAATGTCAATCATATTAGTCTGGCATGACCTGCATGACACACACCTGTACTGCTTCTCGTCTTGCAGCCTGTTTTCCTTGAGAAAGTTCACTAGTCTTTCCTTCAGGATAGTCTCCATCAGTTTCCCCACTATTGAAGTCAGACTGACCGGCTTATAATTCCCTGGTACATCCCTTGGCCCACTTTTATGGAGAGGTAGCACATGTGCAGTTCTTCAGTCCCAGGGCACACACCACTGGACTCCAGGAAGGTGTTAAACAGGTCTGCCGCAGGGCTTGCTAGCACCTCTGTTAGTTCTCTTAGGACCCTTGGGTGCACGCCATCTGGCCCTGGGGACTTGTCCACCTTCAGAGCCTTTAAACCCATTATGCATGCTGTCTACCTTTATTATGCCGTGTCTGACTCCCCACTACCCCGCCATTGCCCCCCTGCTCTCTTGTGGCACCAGTCCATCCTTCTCTGTAGTGAAGATGGAGCAGAAGTACTTGTGAAGCACCTCTGTGTTCTCTTCACTTCCTTCTGCCCAAACCTCCCTTTTTAATCTGGCAATCTCATCCTTAATATCCCTCTTCTCCCTTATATATTTGAAGGCCTTCTGACCAGATTTTACTGCCTGTGCTGTCCTGTCCATGTGCCCTTTGAAGCCTTTGCCTCATTAACCACCCTGCTCACCACCATTGATTTTAGCACAGTAAGCCTCCCTTCCCTCCTCATTCTGAGTATGTTTGTTTGTATTTCAGGATAGCTGCCCTCTTTTCTGTCATTGCATTTGCCACTTCTTAGTTGAACCAGCTAGGCTATTTGGCCATCGATTTCTTGCTTTTGATCTAGTGGCCTCCGTCAGTCCCGCCTTAATTATGGCCCATTTCTGTTCCACCTCTGCCTCCTTTCTGGTCTCAGCAAGGTGTCCTACTAGAATTTCTTCCATCTTCTTAAAGTCTTGAATTCTGGTATCCAGTTTCACTGCTCTGACTGCTTACCACTAATGAATCCTACACACTGCTCTTCTTTCTAACTGCATCTCGGGTAAGTCTCCTCCGAGAGTACCAAATGTCTGATTGCCCCTGGGGCTTATTTGTTAATTGGCTGAGGTGGTGACTGCTCAGAGCTGAGGAGTCTCAGCTGGATGAAATGTGTGTCTGCAGTCTATTGTGCTCAGCTTCTACTGGTTCATATGTAGAAGCCTGTTAAAAAGGCTGCTTTTGGTTTAGTAAAGTGCTGTCAGCCTGCCCTGCATAAAAGTGTATATAGTCATGATGCTTTGCACCTATGTATGAGGCTTAAGAGGGTTTTCTTGTGGTTCGTAGAGACTCGCAGAAACCAAACAATTTAGATAATTGCCAAGATGCAGGTTATTAATGTGATGCGAGTTTCTTTGGCTTTGTGGAAACATTCAGTAGAAGTTAAGATAAAACAATAAATCATGAAATAAAATATATCAAAACATATTTAGGAAAAAAAAAAAAGGCTCAAGTGAAGGACTGGTGCAGCTTGCCTAGCATCCCCTGCTTGTTGTCCAGCACAGGAGTGGTATTGGCTGCAGCTGTGAAGACTCGCCACTCACTCGTCCACCCAGCTGGAGGAAGGGAGGTGCCACAACCTCTCTTAATTGTCCATGAGAAACAAGTCAGCTGACTCCTGCTCTTGGATTCATACAGCACCTTCCTGTTAGAAACATGTACAATGTTTAAAGCAGGAAAGTCTGGGTATCCAGTATGCACTCTACACAAGAAAATTACAAAAAAGATATATGCCTGGAGCTGTCTATATGATGGTCATTGGCTCCTTGGGCTTTGCTCTTTGTGTATCTCACACCAGTATGATGGTGGGGAGTGGGTAACAGGGCTGTGGAGCTGACAGGGACCTAAAGTAGGCAGAGATAACTTCTTGAAGGGCCAAAAAGCTTATTTAAAAACACGAAAGCAAATCTGTATGCAGTGGTAGGAACAGGTTGCATAAAGTCTTTACCTGACTTTTTAAACGAGATGTACTCTTCGCGACAATCCCTGGGTATACCTGACTACTGTTCATTTGGCATTTAGTCCAGAGTCTCTTTTCAGCTTACTGTCAAATTCATAAAGCATATAGTAGATTTCAGAGCTTTGTGCAAATATTGCAAATTCAGTTACTGTAAATACTTGTATAAAAATAAACTATACTTTATATTTATGTGCACAACACTAGTGAAAATAAATACAGATAGCAAGTAATATAATTTTACTTAACTGAAAAGATATCACTAGATAATAGGACAATCAAAAATATCACTAGTTGATGTCATTAATAGATAGTAACTGTTTCACTAGTTAAGGACATCATACTCTCACTTACCAACTGCACTGAATATTTTCATTTGCATCCCTCTTACCAAAACTGTTGAAATGCTGCTTGGGCTTTGACTATACATGAGCTACAGCACTGTGTCATATCTAATACATGCAAGGTATCGGAGCTGTCTTAATTTGTTGTACTGTGCCTCTGTTGACCACAGAGGTCAACTGCAAGTCATCAGGTATTTCTGATGTCTTCTGTTGAGCCAGCACACATATCAGTGTTCCACATTGCGTGAAAATATAGAGTGGTGGTAAGGGGAGGAGTCACAGGGGTGGGGTCACCAGGGGCGGAGCTACCGGTGGGCGGAGTCGGTCGGGATGCAATAAATGCATAAGAAATAAGAGTAATATGATGATCTGGAGGGATCTGTAGTATGCAGTAGCAAAGGAAAAGTGTGATAAAACATACTGGAGAACCTCTGCATTCTAGTTGCAGGCCAGGCAACAGTTTGTGAGAGTCTTAACATTTTGGTGAGGCCATACTACAACTCTTTACTAGTGCCTGCAAGGCCAAGATCTAATCTTCGGTTTCGCAGTCCTGCCCAATGAGCTGCAGCTTCCAAATAAGGGAAATTGTCAACATCAGGGCCCTCAATTGAGATAAGCATAAGTGCATTTAGCACACTGGCACTTAATCTATTTCGTTCCTGCGTTTTTATTCGATTCAGTGCAGAAAACCCCCTCTCACAATCTGCAGTTGACATGGGTATTATCATTGCCAGCTCTGCCAAAGTAGATATGTTTGGATACAGGTCTACATACTTAGTAGTTAGAGCGTGCAGCACATCAGAAATAGTCTTAAAGGCCATCTTTTCCGTGAACATGAGACTACGAGAAGCCCATTCAAGTGCAGAAGCATCTACATTCACAACAGTAGCATACTGACCAAGAATAATCTCAAGGCTATCACTACCATACCCTTCCAACTCTTCAATATCAACTTCCTGTATCATGCTGGGGTCGAAGATACTGAACGCATCCAAAAGTTCTGTGCTTGGAAACCTTTGCTCAATTTGAGCAATTAGGGCCCTAATAAACTTGTCATGCACAGAGGTTGTGAAATGATTTAACTGTGGTTCGCTAAATGGCCAGTTCAGGCCATTATCATTCAGGAGTACTAGTTCAGGCGAAACGGAGGAGAAGTACTGACCAGGTACCAGTAGGCGTGCCCTAAGAATCTCTAAACTGGAATGTAAATGTCTCTTTATATCAGTAAAATTCAGAGCTGATGTTTGAAAGCATTTAGATAAGATGCCAAGGTGTGGAAGTATGTCACACATCATGCATAAAATAGAGAAAAACTCCCAGTTTTCCACCATTTTTACTAGGCCCGCAGCTTGGGGTTCATGCCTTTCAGAGGCCTCTCTATGCAAGGACGTAACAACGGATGGGAAAATCTTCCTTAGTGTGTCATATGCTGCATCATGGGACAACCACCTAACTGCTTTTGCCTGTTTAGGCTTTAAAACGGGGTTCTCCATTGCCTGCTGAATTTCTTTCAGGGCAGCCATGCGAACAGCAGAGTTTTCATAATATCTGTATAAGTGATCTAGTGTTTGATTAAACTTTTTAATGGCGTTCACTTCATTTGCTGCTGCCTTTACAACCAAGGCCTCCCGGTGAGCCATACAGTGATTTTCAACAAGAATTGGGCTGACTTCTTTCAGCTTTTTAGCCACCCGGTTTTGCCTGCCAAGCATAATGGCTGCTCCATCACTGCCTAACCCTGCAAGGTGATCAACCGAGATTTGATTATCAGATAACTCCAGCATTTTTTTAACAATTGTGTCTGCCTTTCCATCAATTAGTTCCTCAAGTCCCAGGAAAGAAACTCTGGGTTTCCCCTCTTTGCAGTACATACCATATAAAATGAGCTGCTTCATAACAGCAATATCAGTTGTTTCATCCACCAAATATGAAAAAAATTTGGCAGCCTTCAAATCTAAGAACTGATCTCCTGACCACCTCACCCAGACAGAGAACCATTTCTCTGACAGTTCGATCAGAACGATATTTAACAGCACCAGCAATATGTATATTGTCTAGGTATTTGCATCCCAATGATTTGGCGAGATCCAGCAGTGAGCCATATTTTGTTGTGTGAGGCAGCTCATTTTTTATTAGCCAGTACATGCAACGAAGGGATGCCACAAAAGCTTCTTGTTCCAGGGTCAGGGCCTGCTGCATTGCCTGCTCTAGTCCACCTTTTGAAGCTGAAATTCTGCAGTTAGCTTCCAGTTCAGAAGCAACAACGTGAACTGAACTGTTCTGATGCCTTTTTATAGCATCTTCTCTGAATGTCTTGCACCCACTGAGTACCCAAACTGTTCCTGATTTGGGCATCTGTTTGTTTTATGCAAAATGCACAAAACATGCCATCATTTTCTTTGTACTGTAACCAGCAGTATTTGTTAAGCCAACCAGTATAAAAGCCTGTTGCTCTATGCTTAGAGGTGTTTTTTTCTGTATTACAGGAGGAAGTGAGGGAGTCTTTTGGACAATGACGTCGATATCAACTGGACCAACTGGCAGTGTCCCAGTCATCGACTCACAATTGTAATCTTGATCAGGATGTTTCCGTTTTTGAGTTAATTTGAAACCAAAGTTAGTTTCTGCATTGTGTACAATAAAGCTTTTTTTCCTAAGTGTTGTCGTGTGTTTATTGTCAATACAGAATGAGAGTTTGGTAATGCTGGTTGAGCCCCGAATTTTTTTCCTCACACAAATATTTTTTTTCTTTACTACTGACTTAGAAACAAGTGACTGCTCAAAGTGACGAAGCAAGGAATGCACAAGACTGGTAGGACAGGGACTGGTGGCACCGTTTGGAGCCCTGATTTTTTTTTACGTCACACAAATATTTTTTTTCTTTGCTACTGACTTAGAAACAAGTGATTGTTCACAGTGACGAAGCAAGGAATGCACAAGACTGGTAGGACAGGGACTGGCAGACCCACTGGTGGCACCGTTTGGAGCCCTGATTTTTTTTTTTCCCCTCACACAGATATTTTTTTTTCTTTACTACTGACTGGTAGGACAGGGACAACTTTCTACTGTGCACCTTGGTTTTTTTTTTTTTTTTCAGCAAGAACTTTTTTTTTCTTGATTCAGCTATTCAACAGAGAACAAAATCGGAGCTGCATGGTGGTCATTTGTTGAACACAATCTCTCCTTCCCCCTCACACACAGCACCCCTTCGTTATTGCAGCTGTTATGAACAGAAAAGTCTGGAATGACTCAGTTAAAATAACTAAGTCTGATAAAGTTTAAAGCTGGCTGCTTGACACAGTTATTTGAAGAACTGCAAAGTCTCTAGTAAAATTATTTAAACGGAACAAATGCTCAATCCAAGTTACACTTGCAAGGTCCAGGACACAAATGCACTAACACTCTTCCGAAGTGGCAGCAGACTACTGAAATGGGACTTACCCCAGTGGTGTAGCTGCTTCACTGATAGGACATCTGGGACATCGCTCCTGGATCAGACTCCTCATTGGATCCTTCATTTGGCGCTCTTCCTCCATTCTTCCGAGGGTCATCTGACCCACCAGAACGATCCCCATGTGATCTGAGAGCCCCGACCGCCTCCTACCTTACACAGCTCACACCAGACTCCGTTTATTCTCCTCGTTCCGCGTTCTTGCGCATGCGCGACTTGTTCAATGCACAAGCACGCTGCTCCACTGTGCGAACTGGATTTAAAGAGATAGGTCACATAATTGAGAGGTGGCCGTTTAAAATAGCGTGGCGGCCGGCCTCTTACTTTTAATGAATGGGGAACACTGCATATATATTTAAAGAGCTAGTGTACTGCCTAAAAATATTAGTTTTTTAAAGGCAGCCATTACGTTTTTATATCTGAGATACTTTTTCTTTTCCCTTTAGTTAATTAGAAGATTGTTTACCTGATGTTAGTAGGTGTGATGCATGGGACTGCACTCTGCCTGGTGGCTGACACATCTGTCTATCCCCTCACTACAAAGTCAGCATTGTGACCTCACTATGACGTCATTGCTGCTTAGTAACAGTCGGTCAGTAGCCACCAGGTTAGTCACCTGTGATGTCACTGTCAAGTGAGATCATAATGCTAATGATATAGTTGGGGTATAGAGATAGATATATCAGCTGCCAGGCTGAGATGTGTTCCACACATCTAGCACATCTAATAAGCTAAAGGAAAAGGAAAAAATACTTCAGAGGTAACAAATACTGTCGGCCCTGTGGCGCTGAGGACTGAGGCGCTGGATGCTTTGCCTCATGCCACGCCAGTGACCGGGTTCAGGAATGGACTATGGTCATTGGGGGTGTCTGAGCAGGATTGAGCAGCGGAAGGCAGCTGTTCTCTCCGGGGTGGTCGCTCATGTAGTCCGCTGCCACCGGGTGGAGAAATACTTCAGAAATAAGTTACAACTGACTGTCTTAAAATTTATATTTTCCTGTCTGCCTGTTTTGGCTCCACTAGCTCTTTAGTGGGTGACCAGGGCACAAAATACAGAATTTGTGTTTTTATTATCGGTTAGGTTTACTGTACAAGCGGTTGCCCATTTTCAGAATTACATAAATATGTAAATATGAAACATACTGTATAAAAGTTACAGAGACTTTGTGATAATAAAACCTGTTTTAACAAGGTATGAAATAACTACTGCTCTGAAGGCAAAAGATTTTGTCCTTTCTTGGTATTCCTTTTCCTAGCAATCCACTGGATTGAACCGAGGAACGACCATACAGTGCACCTCTGCTTACTTTTTGACTAGTCTCTGCCTTGCTCGGAGCAACTGTCTATGTTGGGGATGGGGACAAAGAGGGAGAACAAAATTAATAGCACAGGGATCAATCATAAAGCTAGTTTGCTGACCCCCATCATGGTTTAGATGGTTGAAGGACCAGTGTGATTAACCCTTTATTATTACACTATAGCTAGACTAGACATCAGACCCATACGAGTACAAGGAGGTGGTCCAGTAGCAGTTTGGTATCCAAAAAAATGAAGTGTGTGTGTGGTAGTGGACCAAAACCTTCCTCCAGTGGCAAATGAACAACTTGCAGTGGGAGGGGGCAGGTAGAAAAGGCCCTGATTGACACTGGCCCACTAGCCAAATGCTTGTAGATTTTTTCCAGTCACGTGTCCTGTTGGGTAGCAGCTTCAAAACTTAATTCTGACCACTGTAAAAGATAGGTGGGGAGGATCACATAATTTGCTTTTATAGGGCAGGCTGGAGAGGACTGGGAGGAATGGGTTTCGCTTTGGTGACCTTTTTTTTTTTTTGTGGCAGCAGCAGTAGGGAGTGTGTTTTCATTCATAGTGAGTTAAAATTAGCAGGGGCTGTGGGAAATTGCTGGAGTCTGCTGCTGTAGCTGTGGGGGTTGTGTGCACTCCAGTATCCTGTAAATAAATGATTTGGGGTGTGTATGCGTGCGTGCACGCACACTATTGTTGTTGTACTTAGACTCAAACTTTAAAATAGAAATAAGATGCAACAACCAGAGACCATATGAACACCACTGACATGCAAAAGTTTCCAGAAATGTTTAAACAGAGCACCCCTCTTGGTCTGTGAATTTGCACCGGATTCTCAAATCCCATCCATTTTAAGAAACAACCTTTTGTTCGAAACAAAAACATCCCAGTTCTCATTTCATCCCATCACAACACCCTTCTCCTGCCAGCGCGCACACACACACACACACACACACACACACACACACACACCAGTTTCTCCTGACACCTCTCATTCTTGTGCTCTCTGATGTCATCTCGTTTTCAGTGGATTGCTGCATCTACCTAGTTTTTTAGCTGTAAAGGATTGACTTTCAGGAAGCCTAAACAGTTTCCTCACTGTTGCCCAGTATGTAAGCAGCTATGGTTAGATCTGAACCTGCATCAACTGACTTGCAGTTCTGTGCACCAGCTGTTAGACTACATTGCTTACTGTACTGCCTTGCAATACACACGGCATGAGAAGGCAAAGCGGACTACTCTTCTGGAGTAGGCTGAACTTCTGAACCCCCCTTTTTTTTCCTTCTGAGTGCCACTGCATGGTACAAGGGCTCATGGACAAAACACACCCCTGATCCTTGAATAGGCTTTAGACTGCCAACCCATACATAGTACCAGGACTAATTGGGTAATTAGATACTCACTGATGTTATTCAGGGTTTGGACTTCTGCTCTACAGTGTTAACCAGTTTTGAGATGGCTGCATGAAGGGTGCTACTTAAATGCATGTATGTGTAATATATATTGTTTGCAAAACACTGTTAATGCACCAGTTAGGGTCCAGGTTAACACCAGAAAAGTATGGAAATGTGGTGTTAGGGTTTCCAACCCTAACTCCCCACCTCACCCTACTAGCAGCAAAAGGAAAAAAAATAGGGTTTTGGGTCTCTAGAGTTCTGGCAAATCAGTGGTGGGGTCTTCCTGGAGGTTGTCAACCCTAATGTTCACCCCTCCTTCCAAGCATGTAGCCTCCTGTCCGAAGCATAAGGTACAGCTCCAAGCCAATGCCTCATGCTGATACACTCTTCAAAGGCAGAGTACTGCATCTCGCCACATGTTGCCAATACGATATGTTGTGGCTTTCTTCATGAAGGGCCCACAGCCTTGTGTGAAGAAAGGAGATCACATCTGACCTTGTTTGCTCAGGAAACAGGGTGGGCATTAGGGTTGACAACCCCAAGGAAGACCCCACCAATGATTCGCCAAGACTCCAGAGACCCAAAACCCTAATGTTTTTCCTTTTTGCTGCTTGGGAGGTGGGGAGTTGGGTTGGAAACCCTAACACCACATTTCCATACTTTTGTGATGTTAACCTGAACCCTAACTGGTGCATTAACACATTTTTTGCAACAAATTTATTTTCTTTTTGATGTAATGGAAAGGACCTGCATGAACACATGCAGATGCACAGGTCCTAAGGGAAGATTCTCTCCACCTATGGCAGTGCAAGGTCCTTGTGGGCCCTACAGTTCTGTGCAGTGACAGATGTCAGGAATTCATGGGGCTGTCAGGTGGGCAGTGGAAATGCAGAGCTGTGTGTTCGCTGCGCTTCCATGTAGCTGCAGATACAGATGTACGGGGAGAGAATCATATGTCAACCAGTGCAGCGGGTCCTCTGCCACCCACAGGTGTAGATGGGCAGGGCCTGTGCCAGGAGATGAGTTGTCTTCACTATATGTGCAATCAGATTTCATTGCAAGAAATCAATGCAAGTTGTGAAACCAAAAATTCTCTCTCCTAAGCTTGTCTCCGGGCCTCCTTACTCATGGGCTGTACCTTCTGATTCTGATAGGTAGGCAGGAGTCAGACCTCTATAGCAGGGGACATCCAGCCCTCCACTTCCTGTCTCCCTCAGTTTACTTCCTGCCTTCCAAGGAGCAGGTACTCTGCAGCAGAGCTTTGTCACTATGGTGACAGGGCTGAAGACTTCAGATCTGTAAGTTTGGCCATTTTTATTGGATATCCAGAGAGAGCAGGGATGCATGCATTGGAAGATAAAGCTCTCCCTGTTCTTGGGGGGGGTCCCAGTCTCTGCTGTGCATGCTGGACAGACTGGCCCCTCTGTTTTTTTCCCGCGCTAATAGGCTCAACGATCACAGTCTCAGCCATGCATGCTGGACAGACTGGCGTCGCTCAGTTTTTCTCCCACGCTAATGGGCTCAGCAGTACAAATTTTATGCTGAGAAACAAGTTTTCTGCTGTGAAATGAAAAATTATGCTGGGCAATCAAAGTTCATGTTGTGCAACCAATTTGTCATGTAATACAAAATTTTATTCGCAGTGCAGTTTCATGTCGAAGTACCAGTTCAAGCCCCGGAGTGAAAAAATGTATGAACCGTACTGAAAGTTTAATGCCACAAAACCAGTTATAGTTGTGCAGTGGGAAATTATGATCCATAATCAAATATCATGTCTAGTAACCAGTTTCTATTTTTGCAAGTACAAGTTATGATCTAAAATCAAATAATGTTTTCAACAGTCTTTTATGAATCACAATTTCAAAAAAAATAGTTTACAAGTCCAGTTAGTTTCGTGTTTCTCACCACTCAAAACTAAAAATTATAGACTGCAATCAGATTTCATGTTCAGCAACCAGTTTTTCACGTGCAGTGATAAATTATGATCTACAGTAAAGTTTCATATCGAGTGACTAATTTTTTTGCAGTGAAATGGAAAATTAAGATGTACAGTTAAATTTCATGGCAAGAAACCAGTTTTCTCGCGAAACGAAAATCATGGTGCACAATGAAATTTCATGCTGAGAAACCAGTTTTCTGCGGTGAAATGAAAAATTTTTATGTGCAGTCAAATTTTGTTTCCTACCACCTTAACGGTGTGACACAGAAAAGCATGTCGCAATTCAAACAAGCTCTGGCAGAGCCACTACGACTTTGAATGCATTAACTAGATAAGGGTGTTTCATGGGCTTAAACATAAACATTTATTTATTTTAAAAATATCAGATTTACAAACATTTGAGTCAGATACTCACTTACACAGGCACCACATCAAGAAGACCAAAGCAGTTCAAACAGTATACAGTAGCTAAAGCAAATAGACATCAGGAGTCAAAGAGAAGCCCAGAGTGTTCACATGAAGGCTGTTGCATGCACTAACTGAATCAAAGTACAGTACATTGAGAAGGGCATATTTAAGCAGAGACGAAGCAGAGTGCTTCCACCACCCCAGGAGTGACGTTACTACACGATAACACACACCCTGGAGTGCCTTATTTCAACTATACAATGGCTTGTTGTTATATACAGAATTTAAAGGATGTTTTTGTTAGTGTGGAAAAATATTTCTTAAGAGAAAATGCAAGGAATGATCCAAATCCAAAGCTACGATGATGTTACTGTGTAATAACATCACTGCTTCAATGGGTCAGCAGGCAATCAGCTTCTTACATTTTTCCTTGCCATTGTATAATTAAAAATAATGCCACCATCTGTATATTTATCTATATGTTTTGCAGTTTATTCTGTGCACTGTTACAGCAATCAACTCAACAGAACCAGGCCATCATATACATGAAGGTACTGTACCCTAACTGAAAACACTGCTGAGACAACTATATGTTATAACAATGTGGAAGATAAACACACTGTGCACAGAGAAAACAAAAGTAGTGAATTTGAGCTATTTAGTAGCTGTCGTCTTACAGAAACCCCAGTTAGCTTGCTCTCAGGTATCTGCTAAACTAACTGTTGACATTTGTGCTCTCTGGATAAGAACAGTTACAAGGCTCTGCTGCTGCTAAACTAATTTTAAAGCAGTACACATGCTAAATCTAAGGGCATGGCTACATCACTGTTACATAAGACAGGGGACATCTTAGGAGAAAGAAAGCCAATAAAACTATTTGTTATGGAGATCCCAAGGGGTTGTAAAACTACCATACAGCTAGCAAGCTAATTTAGGAAAAACTCCTAATAGTAGACATAGGGAAGGACACACTAGGATTTAACATACATATCAAAACACTCTACATAACATATGTTTTTTCCACATTCTGGGTGGACTACTCCTTTAACTTTCTGTGGTCTCAATTAACTCCTCAAGCCAGAAGAAAAATAGTGCTCTAAAGCTTCCTATATACTACACATAGGCACAGAAACTGGATTAACAGGTTCCAAGGAGTATAAACTCAGCAGGAATGTTAGGGGGATGGCAGCTCTGATAGTTGTTCGTCTTTCTTTTCACTTATAGAAACTGAGCCAGGAAAAAAGTAAAATACATTTCATCACAGACTGTTTACACCAAGTACATGAACCTGCATGATTTATCTGTAAAGACAATAAAAAATGTATTTCTAAATGCATTACTAACACCAATGCTTTCAAGGTTTGAAACTGCTAAAAGCAAAACTAATATATATAATCAAAAGCTGAACTTTGTTTTTAGTATATAAATGTTTAAGAAATACCTGAAAGCTGAGTATTTCTTTTTGAGACACCAGGTGACTCTGATAGTCATTTGTTCCAAGGGTTTTGAAGTCAGTTTGAATGCGTTAAGTATTATCTGTTCTCCTAGTCCTTAACAAATGCAGAGACTCCACAGATTTGTTCTGTTCCTTGGCCAGATACCAAACTAGTGACTCTTCTTTCAGCATGATAGGATCCACCTCATGCCCCTCCCACATGAATAAAAAAAAAAAAAAAGTGGGCTGGATTTTTAGGAGCTTCTTGGTGGAGATGGGTTGGATCTTACTTCCCCCCCAAAAAAAACCAATGCTGCCTCCCACTACTCAGGTTCCAGTTCTTGTACCACCCATTTAAGAAAGAAAATAGTACCCTGCAACCATTGACTAACATAAGTGTATTTATTTGAGGGTGAAAAACATTTCTTGGAGGAGGGTAAGGCGGAGGGGACTATTTACACTTTCAGTCAGTTCCACAGACAGAAAACATGACATCACTCCTTTTGTACATACAATACTCCTGTTGGCTCCGCCCACAGTCGTTAAAACAGGAAAGACATTAACATGGCCAGGAGAAATACGTAAAGCATATTTATTATCTTGATTGACTGAAACAAGCCTCAGAATCTGAAGCAGCATGTTCTAATGATGTAGATTCATTATTTTTTTTCTAAAATTATGGCTGCTGTAATAAAACTTCGAATTAGTAGTTTACCAGGGTGAGAAACCAGATGGCTGCTGTCATGAAACTAACAAAAAAAAAAAAAATTGTCAGCACATTCTCTCACGAAACTAAAAATGGTCTCATGACACCAGATTTTTGGTGTATCAGAATGTTATCCCAAAAGCCTACTGAGCATGCTCAGAACAGGAAAAAAAAAAAAATCTTTAAATCCTTATAACTCTGGGACCATTTACGTTTTTTTTTTTTCACAAAATCTTCCAAAGACACTACCTTGATACAGCAAGCTTCTACCTTGAAAGTTTCAGAAGACAATTCCATTTCTTGTAGGCTGTACATGAGACAAAACACAAATTCCATGTTAAGCATATGGAAAAAAAATTGATGTCTACAGGAAAATGACATTTGTGGATCTCAGAAACCGCACAAGCTGCAATCATGAATCTTTCCACGGATTTAGATCTTTCCTCCTAGACAACACTTGAATAATTTCAGCTACTTTCATCAAACACTGCCAAAGCTATTGAGATGCAAAGTTAGGAGTTTAACATCAAACCTCTCGCTCAACCCTAACTATGGGGCACTACTGTGCCCCTATAATATAAAATACATGGATGGGGAATTTTCCCCTACAAAAGGCCATTGTTTATTTCCCAATATATCTGTATTTAAATTATCAATTAAAACTATGTACCTACACTAAACAAAAGTATATACCTACATTACATTATACACAAGGGACAGTACTAATAACACAGTAAACACATCACGAAGAAGCTAGCCAAACCAACTGACATCCCCAAAAGAAGCCTACAAAACACTCCCCAAACCCCAGAAGTCTCCCAGACTCCTGCCTGCACTCATTACACACCATTCCCTCCTTGCTGCAAACTGTCTTCAGGTGCTATAATACAAAAATGTAATCTCCATAAAAATAGCCATCCTAATGTCTTGTATTCCCAAGCAGTGGGTAAGGGTGGCACAGTCAAAGTATACCCTTCTTAAGATTGATTAGAGAAACAAAGCCACTCGTCTGAGTTACAGCCCTAATTAGCCCCCTCGATGGATATACTATAAATACAATAAATAATGGGTACAGGTGGTATACAATTATGTATACGCATCGAGGGGGCTAATTAGACTATAAGACCATGAGCACAAAGGATGAGTGGCTTTATTGCCCTTAATTAGGCTACGAGATGGGTATACGTCCTTGTATACCAGCCACCCTTACCCATTATTTATTCAGTATATACAAACACGTGTGTGTGTGTGTGTGTGTGTGTGTGTGTGTGTGTGTTTGTATACATACATATATACATATGATGTGTGTGAGTGTGCATATATAGATGCACAGTGTGTGTATGTGCTATAGTGGCGTGGTAGTGCCACTGTAGTTAGGGTTGAATAGACTGTTTAATGTTAAACCCCTAACTTTGCACTTTAATAGATTCACCACTGTTCAACAGATTTGCACAAAATGTTGCATGCACGGTCTCTGGGCCAAGGTCTCTTAATTAACCAGATTTCTTTCCAGTTGAGTGTGTGGATTCTGAGATGCAGATAGCGAAAAAGTGAAAAAATTCAGGGATCTTATCTCTTGCAGCAAGCCATACATATGGAACTACAGCAGTCAAGCACTAGGACCACACGGAAAAGTTTCTAGATAGTAGTCTACTAGGGGCTGCCCATGATGACAAGGTCTGCCGACATCTGTCCTCCCATATAAACATAGGCAGCCCTGCGCCCTTCTTAGTTCTTTTCCCGCCGTTGACCATTGCACGTTGGACTCCACGGAGAACACTGTGGCTTCAGTCGACTGCCAAATCTTTGATTTTTTTTTTTCCTTTATCATTTTTCTCGCCTTAGTTAGTAGTCACTTTAGTTTTTAAAATGATTTCTCCCATCATTTGTCTACAGCTTCTATGAAACTTTTTAAACTCTGCGTTTGCAGCAAGATCATCACCAACAAAGACGACTATGACTCCAGTGTCCGTTGTCTCGTTGCCGACCGCGATGTCCAGGCCTATGAGGTCTGCTGCAGATTCAGCTATGCTACTTGGTGACGCTGTCAAAAAACCCTAGAAACCTTCCTGATGGAACAGGTCGCCTGCATGGAGAAGGAGCTCCAGGGAAGAAACTCCTCCACCTTGCAGCTCTGTCCTTGGGCCTTCACTCCTCCAAGGTCTTGGACAAAGCCACTGGCAAGCACAAGCAACTCAATAAAGACAGGCCTAGGGACAAGGCCTCCCCGCCTTGCTCTCAGTTGCCCCTTCGAGTGCTAGCCGCTGCTGTGTTATCGACTGCTTTGATGGTGACCCCTGCTGCCGCCCACACCCTCTCCTCCACAGGGTCAGCTTTGGCAGTACTGGCTTTGGCAGTGCTGGCTGCCGGTCTCTCCTCTGCTGGCTCGGGCTCATTTTCGGGCCTCCTGACACCCCTGTCGACACTTCGGCCCCTGTCGTTCAGGTCCAAGGGTGTAAGTTTGGGTGTCTGCTGGACCTCCCTCTGCCAGTGACTGCCTCTCAACACCAGGATTTTTGCATCCCCTGTGGATGCCCTTGACCATCCCATCGACGTCAGGGAGTCGGCCTCCCCTATCGACTCCTCTGGCCTTCTCTTTCATGCTGGGACTCCAGACTCCCCCCATCAACACTCCAGGATGCCTTGTCTGTGCCTGGGCTGCAGCCTTTTGTCAATGCTGCAGGCCATACTGTCTATTCTGGAGCCTTAGCCTTTCTCATTGATGCTTCAGGCCACACCGCCAATATCTGGGACTCAGCCCCCCCCCCCCCCGGTCAATGCCGCTAGGTGCTTCACCGACGCAGATTACCATTGACGTCAAGATCATGCTATCCTTCTGGGAGTTCCTGCATCGCATTGCTTCCCCTCCAGGCCCATCAACAATGGGATCTGCCAGGCAGTTCCCATGCTGATGTCTTTCATTGCAGTGCGCCCTTCGTGACCTCAGTTGTCGCTGCTCTCTATACCCTTTTTGGAGCCAGAGGATGAGTACAACCCTAATCTCCTTCCTCCTGATGAGGAAGGTGGGGACAAGGTCTTAGGAGCCCTTCACCTACCTCTGCTGTTTCTTCAGGGGGTGAGGACTCCACTAAATATACCCCAAGGTCCCCCTGATGACCGTGCCCTTCATCTTCGTGATAAGACATCTGCAAGCAGCTGTGGGGTTTGAGGCTGAGGAGCAGGACATTACCAGGCGGAATCTGACAGAATACCTGGAATTGCCAGATTCTTCCCCCTTTAATTATTCCTCCTCTGCTGGCTGCATTTGAGGACGCCACCATGGCTACCTGGTACAGGCAGCCATGGTGGCTGCCTGGTACAGGCTGAATATGATTCGTGTGATGCCCAGAAAGGCAGACATGTTGTTCCAGGCTCCCTCAGGGAAGCCCTTCTTCGCAGAGCAACCAAGGGCAAATTCAGTAGTAATAAATGCTGCCCATGATGGTCCAAGAAACCTCAGCACCTCTGCTCCCTTTCCCCTGATGAGTCTAGAAAGCTGGACCTTGTGGGCAGTAGGGCTTATGCCTCTTCCACTTTTGCCATTAGGGTTAATAACCACATTGCCCGTATGGTCAAGTTTCAAAATGCACTCTGGAAGAAGGGCAAGCCTGCAGCTCAGGCCCTTCTTGAGGGTCCCCAGTGACAGGACTGGGTGGGCCCAGTGGCCCTTATCTGCCATCAGTCTGTGTTTCTATGTTTATTCTGTGTACATTTTTTTTTTTTTGTCTTATTTTGGAATTGTACTTTATTATAATTCAGGCACTGATTATTTAGAGTTTTTAATTTTTTTAATTACTTTTAGTGGTTCTGGGAATTGATCATGATCATTTCCTTGTTGCATTTGATCCCAGTTTTAAATAGGAACCGAGGGTTTTCGCTATGGTTTGTTTTTTTCTGAGTTCCAAGCTGCATTTAGAGAGAGTACAGTTGTTGTTTTAGTTGTGCTTCGTCCTGGTAACACCTTGTCACAGAAACCTCAAATGTGTATAGGCCCACCAGGTTTTAAAAAGTGTATGGTCTGTGGTGGTAAGGTTCCCTAAGGCTGACTACCATAATTTGTGTTTTAAGTGCTTGGAATTTGAGTATTTTAGACAGAACTGAGAGTCCTGTCAAAGATTTCTGTCCTAAGACTGTAAAAAGAAAACAGCCTTTTTTTTTTGTTGTTAAACTTTATTTTTATTGCTTTTTTCAATCAAGGAAAAAAACAAACAAAGCATATCTCATGCCAGACATCACAAAATGCCAGGATCCATCTTGTGGAAAAGAGGATGATGGTGGAAGCAATTTTGTGTACAGATTAGGGGGTATAAAAGGCTTCTTATAAAGGAAGCAAAATGAAACAAAACATTAGGATAGCTACACCCTGCAAGATTTTGGAAGGCAATAACAAGCTATAAACAGACATTCCAACCATGGACATTTACAACCATGTCCAGACCTCAGCATCTTAGCTGATATAGCCCCCCTCCAAACAAGAAAAGCGCTCTCTACGCCACTCCCTGAGAACAGCAATTTTAGTGTACGAGGAGAGAGAAACTATTGGCAGTCCACAAAATTGAAAGTTAGTAAAATAGTACCAGCCATAATAGCTTTTAGGAATATTAAAGGAGAGTAAAAGACACGACTCTATTTCATGATGTCAGTGAAAACAGTCTCCAGAAAAACCTAGAACGTCGAAGACTTCGCCTTCAGACACAAAGTAAAACACTGTTCCAAGTCCCACTCATCAGGTTAGAGTGAAAGAGTTCAAGTATCCTCTGAGTCGGAAGACACCCGGTCTTCTGAGGCACTTCGAGCTGCCGCAAATTATTTTTCACTAAGAGCCACACGTGTCCCAGCCTCGGCAGGGTCAGTGAACTGGAATGTATGGCCGCCATAGAAAATTCTAAGCCTGGTGGCATAAATGAGTGGATGACCCCCAGACTTTGCAGTTTCGTCCGAACATCATTGAATTTCTTTCTACGGGCTCTGATGGCAAAGGATAAGTCAAGAAGCAGATGTAGAGTTTTCCCTTCACAATTTAAGAAGTCAGATTTCCGAGCAGCTTTCAGTAAAATGTCCCGCATCATGACCGCATTGGTGACCAGCAATACAGTCTTTGGGAGGTCTCACTGAGCTTCCACAGAATGAGGGACAATATGGTACGCCTTAATAAGATGCTTTGCAGTATTTTGCTCTGATTGAAGTGCTCCAGGCAGCCAGGACATTAGAAATTGTATAAGATCGGGGCCCTCCTGCCCCTCTGAAAGGTCAACAATGCATACATTAGAGCCCATTGCACATTTTCCAAGGCTTCCAGCCGATAGTGCAGCTGAGTATTTTCCTGAACCAACTTTGCTGAGGTGGCAAGGGCTTTAATCGCTTGTTCTTCTGCTGCGGTTGGTTTGGTAGCCAGACAGTTCAGTTTTCAGATCCTGTTCCCCATTTGCTGCAAATTGCAGCGACTTTACTATCGCCTGCATAGATAGTTGCAGTGATCTTCAAGGCGGATCTGTGTCTGATGTTGCTGGTGGGGTAGTTGTGGCTTGCGAGGTCATCTGTGGCTGCGACCTAACACCTCCTGTAGCTCCTTTTTGCTGTCGGCCCATCATATAAAAATTATATCATCCGATGCAGTTTGACGAGGGGAAAGGGGAAATTGTTTAAACAGGAAAAGCACACTAAGCTGAAGCTTGTATCCAGGTACAACCTGTGAGCACAAGGAAGTTAAGTGACTTGCTCAGGGTCACACAGTATGCAAGTGGAGGCTGTGGGATTCAAACCCAGGTCTCCAGGTTTGCAGCCCAGTGACTGAATTCAGTTGGTAAAGCACTCAAAAACTGGATTGCCACTGAATTTTAAAGTAAAAATTGTGCCCAGAGTGAAGAGATGGAAAAAGCATGTCTTTTCAGCAGGCGTGTTCTACAGCGCCCCCTCCCCAAGGAAACAGCCTAAGAAGCTGTCATTTTCAGGCCTGTTCTCACACAGTACTACCCTATGAAGAGAAATGTAAAAAAAAATATGGAAAGATCCAGTGACAGTAAAGTCTCTGCACAAGATTTGGCTAAACCCACAACCAGTGGCAGAGAATAGTTAATATTTGGAATAAACTTCCAGAAATTATTGTTAACAGTACAACAATGACTACATTTAAAAACAGACTACATGTTTACATGGGTAACGCAAAATATATGTTCCACCGTAGAGGTGGCGAATTTAATCATAGGTCAGTGACCTCACACACTTGTACAAATCTATGAACCTATGAATAGCAGTTCCAGTAAGTCCAAGGATCCTGAGACCTGCAGAGGAAAGCACTTCATCTCTTGGTGCTGCTAAGTGAGAGTAAACCAGCAAGATACAGGAGCTAAACTCCTTAGTGTAGCATGTGATAGTTTGCAATGCAATGGATGCAAACTGGTAAAGAAATCTGTGCAGTAAGCCCACTGTAGAGGTTCCAGTCTGACAGGTTTGTCCCCCAGTTGGACAGATGACCGCTGTAGAAGAATTTTTAAAAATGTGGCACATTTCAGGCCATGCAGCAGACGCAGACTCCCACAATACCTTTACCCCTTCTACCAAAACAAGATGAGGAAGGGGATGCATCTGATGAATTTTGCAAGGAGTATCGTGATGTTACGCCTGACAATACAGGAGTTGAAGAATTTCACTATCCTCATCATCTTGTGGAAGACTTTATTTTATTTATTTTTTTACAATGTGGCTGGGATATTAGAGACCTGAAAGTAGGGCTAGCTAATTTGCTCCAGGAGTAAATTAGTGCTTGGAGCAAACTACAGGTAGGTTGGAACATGCTTGAAGCACAGTGCAAGTGCCAAAATCATGCTGCAGTATACCAGCTGACAGATGCAGGCACTAACCCATTTGCTTCTTGCAGACTACAGCCCTTACTGGCACATGAGGTATATGTTCAGTTTGGAGCTTTAGGGTTTTGAGGAGCAAAGGAGCCGTTAGCGCTCCCAAAAGACAAGTGATCCTGTGGAGCAGTCCTCCATATTCCAACCCTCTAATGCAGATGGACCAGTAGCACAGGCAAGGCACTGTAGAGTCCTTGGCATCCCAATATGGCCTCATTACAGTCTGAGGTGCAGACGGGCGCTCCCTGGATACCACCCTCTTGCCCGGTCAGTTTTCTCATGATAAAGCATTGCCTTGGTCGTCTGTCCTTTCCTACCTGATCACTGTTCCACTGACAGAAAAGCATTGCCGGAGTAGTGTAGTTGCCCTTCTGATGCCTGACCACTGTCCTGTTTATAGAAGAGCATTGCTCTAGTATTATAGTGCCCCCCCCCACACACACACAAAAGCTGGATCATTGTTTCTAGTTATAGAAAAACATAGCCCTGGTAATCTAGCAGCCGCCTTCCCATGACAGCATCCCCCTGGCACAGTACTGAGATGGCAGCTGGAACTTGCCCACCACTCACTGCCAGATGCCATCTGCCACACAGCCTCTGTGAAAATGACTGAATACAGACCAAACGCGCATGTGCGCAGACTTAGAAAATATTCCAGTCCACCAGTATAGTGGCCATATCTGTGCTACCGTATGGCGGAATGGCACCAAACTTGGGGGTATCCTAGTGGAAAAGAAGAGTTAATGTATAGTTTCATACCTTTTTTTATTAAACCAAAATGTATAGTGTACAGAGATGTTACAGAGGAAGCAAGCTTTCTGGGCCACAAACTGATTCCTTTATCAGACAATACCTACTGCAGCTGATAAAATAACACCTGACACAGGCGTCCATATGTATGTTGATCCAGTAAAAAGTATTGAACTGTACAAAGACTTTAGCAACCAACTAACTATAAATGTTGGGTAACGCTTTGCATGTGTTAACTTGTCATCTAAAATCCCAAAGTTATTGTAAGAAGGAATAAAAAGTGTGAAATCTGCCTGGTGATGAAAAGCTTGGAGGTTCCTAGGGAATCTGAAAATCGGGTTATACCACATTCTTATGGAAGGTCTGCTGTATATCCCTTTATTTAGAATGTACACTTTGAACAACTCGCTGCTGTTCTTTGAGTCACTACTTGGAAGGTATCAGATTGCATTTCAAAGTATATTGCAGTATTACTGTGAGGCAGTACAGTACAACATTTTGTATATGTTCTCTTCGGGCTGGAGAGAAAAAAAAGGATACATTACTGTTGCAGTTGTTACAGTGACGAACTACATAATAAGGTGCAGATTCGAATAAAAAAGGTAATTCAGGGTACTAACTCTACAGAAATATTGGTTTACAGGTTTATCTAAGAAAAACAGATGTATGCTATACTGATTTAAAAAAAAAAAAAAAAAAAAAAACCTGTAAAAAAGGAAAGGGACCAACAGACAAGCTCACCTCCACACAAGGCATTTCCAGGCTGGTCTTCTGTCTTATTAGCCACTGATATTGGAGCAGTATCAGATGTCCACTTGGATTCTTTCCTCAGTCCATCAATCCCTTTCCTGGTGGCAGATCTGAAAAAACTTGTGGAGGGGATCTCCACTGCGTTCTCATCCAGAGCGAGTTCTGACAATAGATGTCAGCCTCCTGAGTTGTCATGCTGTTCTGGACAAGATGTATCTGGGAAGAATAAAACCTTAATATTAATGTGTGGGATATGAGGGCAGTGTAATTCTCTGTGTCCTCCATTTCCAGGAGCTGCTCAGGTCCCAGGCAGTGAAAGTCTGCTCAGGCAGAGCAGTGACTGTCGCATACATAAACAAACTGGCACAAAAAGCTGAAGCATGCTTCTGGAAGCCCACAGAGTCCTTCAGTGGGACAAACGCAACCTTCTGTCTCTATTAGCCATTCATCTAGCAGAAGATCTGAATGTTCAAGCCAGTTGGCTAAGCCGGCAGATCCTCCAACCAGGGGAGGAGTCTCTACAGTTGGAGGTGTTCAGCCTTCTGGTCAGTCTGTTTGGTACCCCTCAGGTCGATAATGTAAAAGTATTTGTACAATGCATTATGGAGCATATTATTTGTAGTACTGTACCTTTAAGATGTAAATGTTCCAACTGTCCATGCTTTTGTACTCTTGCCAAAGTGCTCAGTGTGAAACTGTTATTTACGACTGCTGGCACTTATATTGCACAACCACTCAACACATTAAATAAAAGGATATTTTAATCGCGCACCTTTGGAGTCAAAGATCTTCCTTTGGATTAGTGCTGGCATTCTTGTAGGGGAGTGCTGAGTTTTTGTCTGGCTTCAGCGATTTGTCTTGTGTAACTGTGCACCCCTGACTGAGGGCAGTGCTCCTTCATCCCTGCAGATTTATGACTGCATCCAGCAACTCTACAGTTTGATCACTTGTTTGTTTACTGGGCAACCAGAAAATTTTGTTAGTCAGTTAAGAAAAAGTCAAGCGTCATCCAGTGGACTACCAAAGGACAGAAGAATTGGTTCACCTTTTTTGTCCCCCTTGATGTTGCACCATAATTTGATCCTGAATTTCTCCTCATTCGTGAAGAATTGAATTGGGGAGGACACTGTTAAAAATTATTTTGAAAGGGTAGTTATACCAGTTTTATATGTAATAGTCCTGTAAAGGTTTTTCAATACCCCTTATAATTTTAGACATTTCCTGTTTACTTCTCTAGCTTTCAAGACAGATGTTGAGATTGAAAATACTCTGCAGACCATGGGCCCTCCTGTTTTTAGAGGGCCAGTGATTTTCATTTTCAAAGATGTCCAATTTGGTCTTACAGAATCTTAATCTTTCTTTTTTTCCCCATTTTTTTCTCAAAACTGAGAGCAAATCAGCATATTTTGTACAAAAGTATGGCTCAAAATAGAGGGTTTTTCGCAAAAAGCTGGGAGCATTGGGGTTGTTTGCATGACATAGTGGTGCAGATATTTTTTTCATACTCACAGTTGCTGGTTTAAAAGTAGAATTTTTTCCATTAACAATGGAAAATCATTGGCCCTACTTTTATTATCCTCCTTGAGAGCATTAGCAAAAACATAAAAGTACATACATTTTGGCAAAAAAAAAAAAAATAAAGAACGTTTCTTCTGCTGCTAACAAATAAGATGAAGCTCCTTACCTCCATGGAGCTTCATTGAGGCACTCGTCATAATTTTCTGTACTGCTCCCCAAGAAAGGAAGGTCTAACATGCCCCGAAGATGATCCTTTCCCTTCATATACATGAGCTCCACCCCTTTTGATGTTTTGTGATGCTGTATAGGAGAGTAGGGGCACGCTCCATTCAAGTCTATGGAGCATGATTTACAAACTCATTTTCTGGTTGTTTAACTGGACATTTCATCAAATCGGAACCTGGGTTCAACTTACGAGGCCCTTGTTTGTTCAGCGCAGACTCTGATTTCACCAACTGTCCAGTTAAATGGACAGAAAACTGTGTTTTAAAATTGCGCTCCATAGACTTGAATGGAGCATGCCCCTGTGCTTTCCTTATACAGACATTGGAAACATCATAGTGTGGGGGTGGAGCCAGTGATAAGGAAGTGGAAGGGTTCGCGAGGCAAGCTCCTTGGGGGCAAATTAGGATCCCTCACCTTCGGGGCAGTATGAAAAATTATGAAACTGCCTAAGAGGAGCTTCTATGGAGGTAAACGAGCTTCCTCTTGTTTAATTTTTTTTTTTTAATTCAAGTTTATTGACACTCTATGGTACATATATACAGATTTCATCAGTATACAATTAGTTATATACAGTCATAACAGTGACATTAATCTTTTTAAGTACATTCCTTCTATATTGCCACATTGCACTCCTTGTGTAATACAGGGTTCCTACCGTTATATCTTCAGCATGTTTGCCACTCCTCCAGTGTCTGGATTTATATTCAGTTACATATTTTCCCCATCAGTAGGCTCACCCTGAGTTCCTGTGCTCCCCCAACCCCTTTAGTTCATCCAGGTTCGCATCTCCGTTCCTAATGCCACAACTCCCACCTTGTCCACCTATGAACGAATGCCGGGATCCGTTGATTAACTTTATGGGTCAGTTCTTCCATACTCTGTATTTCCTGGACCATCTCCAGCCACCGCTCCATGTCTGGGGGGGTCGGCCGAGAGCCAGTGTCTGGTGATGACCTTGCCTGCCGCAGCTATTAGTATATTCCAGAGGTATAGAGCGTCCCTACCTTTGATCCCCAGGGGCGGTAGGCCTCAGACCAAGTGTGGTAGGGACATTTCCGATTCTACCCCAAAGTTCTCCATTAATGCCTTTTTGATTTGTCTCCAAAAATTTTGTAGAACAGGGCACTGCCAAAAGATGTGTGAGTGGTGGGCAACCTGCTCCCCACATCCCCTCCAGCATTTTCTGGATCCTGCCCCACTCCATCTTCCCTGAACTGCCGGTGTGTAGAAGAACCTTACTCTGATCTTCCAGGCAAATTCTTGCCACATAGGTGAGTATGTTGTTTTCTCAGAGGAGCTAAATATTTTCCCCCATTCTGTCTTGGTTAGCTGAAGGTCTGCTTCCTTTCCCCACCTGGTTCTAAGAGTTTGCGTAGGGGTTTGATATAGACCTCTAAGAGCTCTGTATATTGCAGATATGTGGCCCTTCAGCAGTGTTTGGGTCCATATTGCCTGGAAACCTCCAACAAGATTTGTACCTGAGGGCTCGCCCGTCCCTCTCTTTGAATTTTGTCAATATAGTTTCTTACTTGAAGGTATCCAAAAAAATTTTTCCTTGGCATTTGATCCTTCTCCCTTAGTTGTTCAAAGAAGAGCACCACCCCTTGCTCCATCATTTGTCCCAGAGTACAGAGTCCCAAATTTGCCCAGTGTTGGAACATATGGTCCAGCCTAGAGGGCAAGAATGTTTCACTCCAGGCAAACCAATGTAGAGGCCATATTGCTCCCGAGATCCTAAACTTGGACTATATTCTGTAAACCGCTCGTAGGGTGTTTCTTGATGTAAAAAGGGGAAGCTCCTTGATATTTTGCCTGTATGACCCGCACAAGATCCTTGCCCCCAAGGGGGCTTCCTCTGCTGTGTCCACCTCCATCTTCTGCCAGTGTGCCTCATACCCGTCTGCAGTGTACAGAATAGCTGACTGCAGATCTTACTTCAAGAGGGCTCTTGCAGTAGGTAATTACTTGTAGGACTGACGTCAGCAGGCGGCAGGACCCCACGGAAAAATTTCTAGCTAGCAGTCTCTGGCGAGGGACCACCCCCATGTCAGGTGACCGGCATCAGGAGACTTCGGTATAAAGGGGCGGTCCCTCACGCCCGCCTTCCAGTTCTTTCCCACCGTTAGCTTATGCCAGCGCCTTGCGGAAAAGTTCCATGCTTGTCAGGCTCCTTCGTCGGTATTTTAACAGAGTATTTTCATTTTTTTTGTGGCCTTCGTCAGGTATCCGCTGGTGTATGTCGTCCCCTACACTCTCTGAGCACAAAAGCAAGTGCGACTTGTGTGGCATCCAACTCCTGCACAAGGACGGCCATTCCCTGTGCCTTTTTTGCCTAGGCCCTGACCATCCAGTGGAGAAGTACCAGCACTGCCTCAGCTTTAACGCGGCCACCCGGAGAAGGTGGCAGCAGTCCCTGGAAGCCCATATTTTGAAAAAGAAAATGAGCTCCATGGAGAAAGAACTGAAAAAGGAGTCGGCTTCCTCTGAAGGCCATCGCAAGAAAAAGGATAAGGAAAGGCACTGGGACAAGGGCTCCTCTCCCATTGCATCTTCCTCTGGAGTCGCAGTGAAACAGGTAACGTCCCCCCCTGAGGGACTGCTCCACGACTGCCGCCTTAGAGGCTTCTAAGGCGGCGTCGGCCTACCCGTCTGGCTCGCACTCTGGCCCTTCGGGCGCCTCCGGGCTTGTGGAGGCCTCCGCTTCCAGTAAAGCTGTGGTTTTGCGGCCTACTGGTGCGAGCGGCTCCGGTAAGCCGGACGTCGGCTCCTCCGATGCCCTCACGGAGAAGGTCGGTAAGTCGCCCAACCCTTCGGGGCAGCGCATGGCCCCCACTCGGCCTGACCAGGCCGCCCCTCCATCACGGCCTGCCTCCAGCGAAGGGTCTGTTAAGTTCCTAATATATTCACTTGCTGTTTTTTGGAGTATATGAGTAGAGTATTTGTTTATATTGTAGTGATGTAAATACCCTAATACTACTTTTTAGTGTTCAAAACACAGGAGAGCAAAGTAACACAACTCCTTTCCTAAAGTAATCAATAAAACATGTTAGGACATGTTTTACTTACTTTTTACCATGTATGAGAATACATTATTTCCATGAGTTGCAAGCACTGCATTATGGGTATGTAAATAATATGGGTGATGCAGTAGCTCTGTCATTCTCTGAGAAATAAACTTCTGAATAGTAGCTCATATATAAAAAAGTGGCAAACAGTAGATCTTACTTGGGACTTAGATCGTTAGGACTAAGGTGCCAGGGCCCCACGGAAATCTTTTAGCTATCATTCTTAAGCAGGGGACTGCCCCGGACGTCTACTCTGCCCAACATTGGCCAGTGGTCTAAAAGGGGTGGTCCCCAGCCCCACCGCTGTTCTTTTCCTGCCGTTGACCCGTTGGCATCAGCTCCTCAGATGCTTTCTTGCAAACAGTTTGACAGCTTTTGCGCCTTCAGCGTTTTTTTTTTTTCTTTGCTTTTTCTGTCAAAATCCTTGAATTTATTTCTCATTCTGCATGTCTTCTTCAGCAGCGTCCGTTTCCTCCACAGATCACAAGAAGTTAGTGTGCCTGTGGCAAGCAGCTACCGTTGAAAGATGGCCACGAGGCCTGCCTCTTCTGGCTAGGCTGGAAGCACAACACCGCGGCCTGTCGGCACTGCAAGGCCTTCAACTCCTGGACTCGGATCTGCCGTTAGAAGGCCTTCAAGGTGCACCTCCTGGAGCAACAGCTTGCCCAGTCCTTCTTCATCCTCATCTGTGTCCACCTCCACTTCTAAATCATGTAAGAAGGATTCAGGGAAGCACAGACACCGGGACAAGGACCAGGAAAGGTCCCGGGGTTGCTTTCGGGCCAGGTCACTACAGCACAAGAAGTCCTCATCTGGCTCCTCATCGCACGGGGGCTTGGACCACTCCTCCCGGTCTGCCCATGGTTCTACTGGGCAGTCGGTTTTTCTAAAACTCCCACTGTCGTCCTGGGATCGGGGTCTTCGGGCCCCACCCTGATGCCTATCAAGGTGAAGGCAACACCAGCAGGGTCACCCTCCACCTTAGGGGCTGGGATTAGCACAAAGGGGCAGCGGCGCTTCAGCACCTGCCAAAACAGTCCTGATCACGATCTCATCCAAAGCTTTGGACAGGATCCTCCATCATCAGGGGCAGACCTTGGACTCTCCGCCGTCGCCCCAGGCTCGTACCAAGCAGACGGCTGCTTCTTCACCAGGCTCAGCTAAGCAGCCATCCGCTAAGGGCGCGCCTCTTCAGATGTCTTAGCCCTCCTCCTCGCCAGGCCATTCCTTACTAGTCGAGGATCTTGGGCTGGACAATACCCCTGTTCTACCCTCTGGGTCCTCGTCCCCGCCGCCACATCCGATGCCTGACCTCTGCACGTCGGCTGTTCCGGCGCTGGGTAAACCGGCTCTGCAGTCGCCTGCTGGCCTGTGTCTGCCTGAATTCACCAAGGACCAGATCCAGGAGCATTTTTCCTTCTAGTGGAATTGGGTCAGAAGGGACCTGCTACCCCCTAAGGAGCCAGTCACCGTGGAACCGGAACAGGAGCTGGACCTCGGCATGGGTCAGGAGCCAATACAACTGTCTCCTCCCTCCCTGAGAGCCACACTCTGAGCCCTGAAGATCACCACAGTAGACCCTGGCACAATGAAGGGTGTTGCTGCAGGTTTTCTCGCTCCTCAAGTTGTCACAGACGCCGGTCCTCCAATAGGGGGACGTTTGTCCCATAGCAGTTGACGGTCCCTTGGCCATCACTGCTGTAGCTATTCGTCCTCCTCGCTGGTGGACTCTAGACACAGCTCTTGATTCTTCAGGTTCAGGCCTTTCAGAGCCTAGGGGCGTCCTTCACCAGATAACAAGGACACCCCCACGTCGCCCCCTGATGATCCCACGTTCATGGACGTCATGAGGCACATCTAGGCTTCCAACAGATGGAAGACTGAAGACCTGGATCCAGAGCGGCGGAGGCTAGCTAGGTACCTGAGGCAAAAGGAGCCTAAACCTCTAGTGGTGCCTCCTTTAGTAGACACCTTCCAGGACCTGACTAGGCTAGCATGGAAGCACCCTTCCACCTCCTCCACCATCTACAAAAAGTTGGATAGGCTGTACAGAGCCCCTAGAGAGGAGCTTCTTCTGGCAGAACATCCTGTGGCGGACTTTGTGGTGATCACGGCTGCTTATGATTGTTCAAAGAAGCCGAAAGACCTTAGTACCCAGCCACCCGACAAGGAGTCCAGATATATTGACCAGATGGGCAAAAAGGTCTGCTTGTCCTCTACCTGCTCCATCCGGTCCCTTAACTTTGTCACACATGGTGTAGTACCAGAATACCCTGTGGGAGAAAAGTCTCGAGATGGCCCAGGCCCTTTCAGACTCTGCCCAGAAAACAGAGCTCCTGAACTGCCTCAAATTTGGGTCGGATGTAGGCACACATGTCTTGCATGCCTCGTACAACACTGCAGATACGGCAGCCAGAGCAGCAGCATCTGACATTTGTCTTGGGTGCCATGCCTGGCTTATAGTCTTCGGATTCTCCCAGCATCTGCAGTCAGGCATTCTGGACCTCCTCGTTAAGGGCTCAGTCCTTTTTGGAGTTGAAATGGAAAAACTGATTACCAGTCTACAAGAATCTGGGAAGTCCATTTAGTCCATCCAAAAAATGTATAAGGGGACCCAAAAACCCTTTCGGAAATGGCCATTTCGGAAGCCCTCAGGACAACAGCCCCGAAATCGGACTCTGCAGAGGGGTGGGTTCAAAAGAAAGGCCACCTCCCAGACTCCTGGAAGCTCTGCCTCTCGAGCCACAAAGTCCTCCCAGGCCCCTCTGCCTACTCTCAGAGCTTCCCAGAGACTCTGTGCCGAACTCCCCCATCTCCAGCGGAATCAGTGGGGGAAGTGGTAGGGGGTTGCTTCGCTCTCCATCTCGAGGGTTGGAGCACAATAATAGTAGACCTCTGGGTCTTACAGCTCATAGAGAGAGGTAATACTCTGGAGTTTGAGCAGATACCTACGGATACTCCGCCAGTGTCCTCCCACTATCCTCCTCTTCATGTCCCCCTGATCGAAGGGGAAATTCAGGCCCTCTTGCAAAAGCAGGCTATAGAGCCAGTTCCCCCAGCTCTATGAAGAAAAGGATATTATTCGCACTTTTTCCTAGTTTCCAAAAAGACCGGGGACTTTTGGCCCTCCCTGGATCTCAGTTCCCTGAACAAGTTCATCAGATACAAAAAGTTCAGGATGGTCACGCTGCTGGGTCTCATTTCCCCTCCTGCACCAGGGGGACTGGTTCTGCTGTCTAGTTATGCAGGATGCCTACCTGCAAAGTCAGATATTTCCGCCACACAGGAGGTTCCTGACGTTCCTTTTCCAGGGCCGACATTACCAATTTTGAGCTGTGCCGTTTGGCCTCTCCTCCGCTCCCAGTCTCTTCACCAAGTGCCTAGCGGTGGTGGCTGCGGCTCTGCGGCGCCAGGGCCATTACATCTTTCCCTATCTGGATGACTGACTTCTGGCAGCACCCACGCAGGAACAGCTGAACCACACACTCGGAGACACTTTTACACTCTTCTGAGAGCTGGGGATCACCCTGAACATTCACAAGTTGGCCCAGTCAGAGACTCCAGTTCATTGGGGGGGGGGGTCCTGGACACAGTTAAGGGCAAGGCATTCCTCCCCTCAGACAGGGGAGATTGCCTTCGGGATCAGGCTCAAATGGTAGTATCAGCTCCCTATGTCCCAACCAGAACCTGTTTATGGCTCCTTGACCACATGGTGACAGCCATCCTGATGGTTCCTTTGGCTTGCCTCTATATGAGGGTTCCCCAGTGGACGCTCAGGGTGCAATGGGACCAAAGGTCGGACGACCTGGAGCAGGTGGTCCTGGTCTCCGACCCAGTTCGCAGGACACTCTCCTGGTGGATGGACCCTCTCAGTCTATCGACAGGGGGGGTCCTGTTCAGGCAGGAGCCCCCAAGACGTGTTCTGACCATGGACACCTCGGGCCTCGGTTGGAGTGCTTACCTGGAGGACAGGCAGACCCAGGAGACCTGGTCCCTAGACGAGCAGTTGCTCCATATCAACGTTCTGGAGATAAGCAGTCTTGAATGCCTTACAGGCTTTTCAGGCGGATTTGTCTCCAAGCCCTCTTCTCATCCAGATGGACAACATGTCTGTAGTGTTTTACATCAACAAGCGGGGGGGACTCATTCTTACCCCCTCTGCAGGGAGGCGATGAGGGTCTGGTATTGGGCGCTGGAACATCACCTCAAGCTCACCACCATTCATGTTCCCGTCATCCAAAACGTCTTGGCTGACGGCCTAAGCAGGTCTCGATCCAAGGCTCACGAGGGGGAGCTCCTTCAGTCGGTGGCCGACCAGCTATTCGACAGGTGGGGCTGACCAGAGTTTGACCTTTATGCATCCTCACTCAATGCCAAACTGCCCAATTTCTGCTTGCTAGATCTAGGGTCTGGAGTTTCCTGGCAAGACACATTTTCTTTCTCCTGTACAGGGAGGTTCTTCTATACTTTTCCTCTCTTTCCCCTTCTACAGAGGGTACTTCTGAAGATTCAGGCAGTGGGGGTGGAGGTGATTCTCATAGCACCCTTTTGGCATCTGCAGATTTGGTTCCCACTACTTCAGCAACTAGCAGTGGAGCCTCCAGTTCCCCTGCCTCTGAGCTCGCACTTGCTCTCCCAGGACCAGGGCAATTTGATCCATCCGGATCTCTGATCTCTGCATCTTCATGCATGGCTCCTACAGACCTAGCAAGGGCACGTTTTTGGGGTTTCCCACAAGGTAGCGGAGGTTCTGGTGGCAGCCAGAAAACCCTTCACTAGATCCACATATGCTATGAAGTGGAAAAGATTTTGCCTGTGGGCTACTGCACGCCAGCTCAACCCTTTTTCTTGTCCTCTGAACTCCATCCTCGAGTATCTCCTGTGTCTGTTTGAGCAGGACCTGAGCTACTCCTCCATTAAGGTGCCTCTGTCTGCTATCTCGACATATCACGCACCAGTAGAGGGGAAAACCCTTATTCAGCTGGACATGTCTCATACTTTTTTGCGGGCATCTAACACTTAAAGCCTCCCATCCGAGATCCCATTCCTCCTTGAGATCTCCTTTTTATGTTGGAAAAGCTCCTACTCCCCCCATTTGAACCAGCAGCGGATTGCGAGGTACACTTTCTGTCATGAAAAGTGTTATTTTTAGTTACTGTTACTTTTGCCCGAAGATTTCAGAGCTTCAGGCTCTGATGTGTAAAGAGCCATATTTAGTTTTTCATAAGGACATTGTGTCTTTACACACAAATCCTACGTTTTTACCAAAGGTGGTGTCAGAGTTTACTTTAAATCAAGACATCAACCTGCCAATTTACTATCCAAGCACTCTAATGGGGGGAAGCGTGGTTGCATACACTCAGTGTTCACAGAACTGTTCGCTACTATCTGAACTGTAGGCTGCTTTTCGGAAAATGGATCAGTTATTTGTTTCATTTGCTCCCAAATTTCAGGGGGCATCAGTTTCCAAACAGACTGTGTCTAAATGATTGGTTAACTGCATCGTTTTTTGTTATAACAAGTACAAGTCTTTACTGGGTATGGTAAAGGGCCATTCTACCAGGGGAGTAGCTACTTCCTTTGTCTCTCTTCGGAATGTTTCCGCAGCAGACATCTGTGCAGCTGCCATCTGGCGTTCTGTTCACACCTTCGTCAAGCATTACTGCTTGGATGTGGCTTACAGACAAAGGACTGGGATTGACTTGGCAGTTCTCCAGGGCCTTCTCTCCTAAGTCCTTAGCTGGCAGTTTTTCAGCCTCCTCCCAGACTTTCCTAATCCTTATCCTTTATTGCTTGGGACTGTATCCTAACGGTTATTGCCTGCTGCAAGAGCTTCAACTCGAAGCAAGATAGTACAGTTACATAAGAACTTACTGTAACAGTTGATGTTCGAGAGGAGCTCTTGCAGCAGGCATTGCTTTCCCTCCCTCCTTCCCCTCTGGCTTTCTCTCTGCTATTTACATCTGGCCAAGAACCTGCCCAGTTCTTCTTCCATTTTAGACTCTGGGTCTCTGGCAGGAAAACTGCAGTGGGGCTGAGGGACTGCCCTTTTATACCATTGGCGGCGTTGGTAGATGACCGTCGAGGGGTGGTCCCCACGAAGACTGTTCTTCAGGAATTCTCAGTGGGTCCTGGGCGCCTGGGTGGCTTAATCCCAACAGTTACTGCCTGCTGCAAGAGCTCCTCTTGAAGATCTACTGTTATGGTAAGTTCTTGCGTAACTGTACTTTATCTGGGGACCTCTTTGTAATTAATAGTCGTGCTAATAATCACATGTAAAGTAAGTGAAACGCAACATCTGGAAAATACAGCTGTGCAGTGGCACATATAACCTTGCTTCCTGGAGTATATGAGTAGAGTATTTATATTGTAATGATGTAAATGTTTTAATACTGCTTTTTAGTGTTCAGACACAAGATGGCAAACTAACACAGCTCATCAATAAAACATATTATAATCTGTTTTATTTTTTTACCATGTATGAGAATACATTACTTCCATAAGTAGCAAGCACTGCATTGTGGGTGTGTAAATAATATGGGTTATGCAGTAGCTCTGTCATTCTCTGAGAAATAAACTTCTGAAGAGCTCATATGAAAACGTGGTACACAGTAGTTATCTGTGAAGATATGTTTGCAATTAATAGTCGGTATTCTTTGTACTCAACCAGTCCTCCAGTACTTTTACAGCCATCCTTGCCCTTACTGTGTTGTGATTTTGTATGTGTGGTTTTAAATGGCTGCCACTTACTGTTCACATTCTGGCCAGAAAACAGGATCTGGCAGGCTCAGGGATACTACACACGGTTGCTTCACCCTAACTGTGCTGGTACAGACATTTAGTTAATGGTCAGGCGGGGCTTCCTGACCAATTAAACTTCTCTCTCAGGACACCCATGTTATAGGTAACTGTATAAACTGTCTCCTTAAGCTTATGCAAAGCCAGCCCGGTGGTGCTGGCTAATGGTGCACTTCACTGCCACATGGAGAAACTTGTGATTGATTCTCGATCCCAGCTCCATCACTCTGTGCCAGTGGAGACTTGGGTACACTGCAGAGGCAACATGCACAGATCCTGGAGTAGGACGGTTAAGGCTCCCCGCTCAGCAGCACCTCCTGTGGATTGTGGGGAGCCTCGATGTCATGGGTGACCACGTGATGCTAGCTCCTCCTCCTCCATTGTCTGGCATGAGCATACAGCAAGATGCATGGCATCACAGGGACATGGGAGGTACAGAAAATTACGGAGTAACTCCACTGCCCAGCTGTGATGGACAACCACCATCTGTGCCACTCTGTCCTGCCACCATGTGCCTCCCCTCCTGTGCCAGTGGGTGTATGTTTCCTCCTGGGTTATACCCGACTTGGGTTGGCACCATCAGAAGGGATAAACTCTGGTGCAAAAATGGCAGGACATGTGACTTGCTCAGTTGCACAATTGACTGCATTATGGGGACAGGAGTGGCTCGAAAGATCTGGCTGGTTGGCTGGAGCCAGGTAGGATGGCACAAAAAAAAAATCAAATTAATGAACACTCAGCATACCCCTTTAATATGCAGAGTTACAGCCTAAAACATTGGTGACAGAGTGCAGTCACCAGAACCTACTGGTGTTCTGATGCCTTTGTCAAACACCCCCCTCATCTAGCCCACATTTTGACAAATGGGCCTCAGTTTTTAACAGTTTTATTCACTTGGTTCTGAGATTTTTAAGCAGCTGTTCCCATGTTCCCTTAATAAATGCATTCTCTGCTGCAGACGTCAAAACTGTCAGCATCACTCTCATTTTGTGGTGTGATAGTATCTATTTCTATCTGGATTTTTAACTTAAGTGCCACTCGTTTTATGGTTCAAAATGACAAGTTCCTTTATTTTTATTTAGGACTCTAAAAGTTTTCACCCATCTAATCAGCCCAGTATACTTTGTGGAGAAACATAGAACTTGAAGCATACTGTGTCAAAAAAAAAAAAAAAAAATCAGCTGCAGGAACATAGAACAGTACTACTAAAAAACCTAACATCATACAAGTTTCACAGATTTGTATTTCAATGTTCTTTTGACAAACAACATTGCAGTCTATATAAAGCATTAATCTGGGAACATTTGGCAGTCATATGAGAAAGATATGGCTTCTACTTCTTAAGTTAATCAAATCTAAACAACCTAAACATTTTAGCAGATTCTTAGTTCAGCCCAGCCAGTTGAATGCCTTAAGAGATGTCTATCATCATGGATTAGAAAGTCATAAAATACACACTAAATTACATGAAACAAATAAACTTAACCTGTCCCACGACTGGGAAGCACTTAAATACTCTGATTCAGTTCAGGCAGTTACTGAATTTTGAATTTTATTTTACATGTCAATGTTATTAAATCTGTAGGCAAATGTATTTTGTTTTTATATTGCTGTGTATTATGTTGCTATGTATTATGTTATCTAAATATATTAGGATGACATATAAAATAAGGTTAGCCATTTTTCACATTTTTATTTTTAGGATAAATTCTTCAGCATAGCTATTCTTGTATGTCCTGTAGAACAATAACTATGCAGGTACTGTATAAAATTACATAGAATTGATAACTCATTAAAATCAACAACATATCCTGTCTACCTACCATATCTAATCTCCAAGCCAAGATTTAATTTCCCAGACCTATCAATCCCTCAGCTTTAGTAAGTGAAAAATTTTAAGTCCCACAAACAAAAATCTAAAGTCTTGTAGTTTTAAACTTCTGTTTCTAATCAGATTGATGTAGTTCACTAAAACTGTAGATTTCTTCTAGTACATCATTCACTTCCTGCATATCCGGTTTCCTAGTCGTCCTCTACCTGCTGTCCTAAATAGCAGAGCAGCTTTTTTTCCTTCTAACAAACTTTGATATTTTTTGCATACATCTTTTGTCTGGAAATAAAACATTGAATAGAAAAGTGTAAGCACACAACCTCAGGAAAAAATACTTGCAGTGTAATTCAGTCAAGAGCTGTTGTACTGCCTGAAATTGATATTAATGTTTAAAAGACTATAACTATCACTTTTTAAATATGAGGTGCTTTTTCTCTTTCCTTTGCTAAATAGATTATGTACCTAGTACTGGGTGTGATGTATAACTCTACCAGGAGACTGACAAATCTAATTATGTTCCTCTTCTTGTTTCATCAGCATTGTGACCTCACTGACTGACGTCACAACTGTTCAGGAAGAGCCAGAATGATTTCTGTTGAGCTCACAGTGCCGACGAGTTATGAAAGAAATGGAATAGTACTAGATATGTCAGCTGCCAGATAAAGCACAGTTCTACATAGCAAACCTAATGCTATTGTGTAGTAAACTTTCTAATAAGCAATATAAAAAAGACAAGCACTTCAGAAATAAAAAGTAATAACCACTTTTGAAAATTAGAAACATTTTTTGTGTGCTGTTTTTGTGGTGCTACTGTCTTTAATGTAATCAATGAACAGAACTAGTTTTGTTGTTTGCTGTGCAGAGTGATTAGGCTAGTTTACATGGCTGCATTTGCACCACAGCAATCTGACCGCTCGGTTTGCTGCAGTACAAAAGCAGCTGTATGGTAACTTAGGCCCCGTTCGCATTGGGGCATTTGAAACTGTTCTTTGCTCTTGAACCATTTCAGATGCGTGCTGGCCCAGATTGCGTTCGCACCTAACCCACTTCCAGACCTGATTCATGGAACCGTGCTCAAAGCCTGATAAGACCTAGGCTTGAACACGGTTTCAAAAATGTTTCAGAAGTTAACTCTGATTTACCTGCAGTGCGAATGGTCAGGCACAGTTCCCCGTCATGAAGCTGGATGTCTGCCACATGTCAATCAATTGACAGTTAATTCAGTGCAGAAGCAGAAGTGCAGATGCTGTAAACAGTTTTAAATAATGGTTTACAACACGCTAGCGGCAATGCGGATGCCACAGCATGGTAATAAATCTGGATTTTAAAAACGTTTTAAGTTACTGTGCTATAGTGTGAACGGGTCCTTATTGGATTGCACTGTCATTTACTAAGCCACTACCCATTTTGTTGCAAGCCAGGGAACACTTTCCGGAGCAAGCAGTGTTAAGCAGCCATGTGGATCAGTTGCACCGCTCGCTCCGGCGTACAGTGTATGTCCTGTGTGTTTCAGGAAACATCCTTCTGCCCTATCCTTGGACTCACAGCTCCTCTCCAGCGCAACTTGCATTGGTGCTGAGAGGGGCCATGTAAACATGCAGCAGGATCGGTGTGGGAGGGCATGGTAGCACAGGCGAGGTCCTTCTGAAATCCAGTGTGGCCTGCCTCCTATAAAGAGAAACAGCAGGGAGGAGTCTTCTCCAGACATCTATGTCCAAATCACCTCTGGAGATAATGGCTCACTCACCAAACAATGTAATCAGCTTTTGTCATAATTTTATTATGCCCCCAGTTGGTGACAGTACTGTTAAACGTTCCCTTGCCAATGTTTCAAAGGAAAAACCTTCTTCCTCAGGACAAACTGCTACTGCCCCAAAGGCTTCCTCTCTGTTCTTCAGGCTTTATTACAATTCTTTTTTTAAATTAATTTTTTCAGTCCTTGTCCTTTTGTGCCTGTCGGTTGGCAGGTATGGTGTCGACTCGTTCACCCTGCATAGACTGGGGAATGGCACAGTAGAGACTTGGTCTCTGGAAAATGCCAGAAAAGCTTTCTTTACTTATCACAAAAGGAAATTAATGAATTAAAAAGGAAAAAAAAATTGTAGTAGAGCCTAAAGAACGGAAGCCTTTTGTAAAACACAGGGTTCTTGGCTAGTGGTCCCTGGTAATCCAGTAAAGCCACCTGACACCAAATGTTGTTTTAAATTAGTTGCAATTTATTAATACCAAATAAGCCCTAACAATTTTACCTCTAACATGATCAAATCTAAACAGCTGATGGCCTTTTACCACCAGGGCTACAGGTACAGAAAAGTGGAGTGAACCACTCCCTTTTCTGGGTGTTTCAGCATCTATAGCAGCCGTAGCAATTCCTCTAAAAACACACTGGTCGTGACATTTAGGTCCTGTATTTATACCCCAAAAGTGCATGGTGGAAATTTCCAAAGCCTACTGCAGCACATTTTAGCCTAGACACTAGGTCATCTGATACATCCTGAGGTTTGGGTTCAAAAAATAGTGGCCATGAGATACCTCAGTCATAAGATACATTTGACACTTTGCCGAGACATGCGGTCATTCTTAGATGGAAAAACAAGTGATCAGGGGATTTTACATTTATCAAAAATAACTTGCTTTAGGATACAGAAAACATATGAGGGGACTTCACATCCACTTTAAATAACTTGCTGACTAGACAGTGGCCAAAACAAGGATATAATTGTTTCTTATTAACTCTCTGTTACACATTTTTTTTAAACACAAGAAATTATAAAATGAGGAACTGTATCTAAGCTGCAGTGGGTTGAAGTAGCTGGACCTTGTGTTTGGCTATGACTTTGGGTTGAAGGAAGGTTTTGTACAAAATATCTTTGCTGAGCAAAGCTAATTTTCTTTAAAATATTTATTTTTTTAAACATGGTTTATGTTCTTCACTTATTTGCTACAGTTATCTAAAGGCCCCAACACCTTTTGAACCTGGGCATCTACACAGACATCAATTTGCACAGTGGTACCATTATTTGCATGGTTTCAACAATTACTCTCCAAACACCTCTGCACTTACTTGTCATCTACTAGCCACCTTCACCTTTTACTAGCCCTTTGCAGCCTCTACACTAGCCATTTTACACCTTTCTATCTGCCCAACCTTTTGGTTAGCCAGTTACATATTGTTGATAAAACCTTGGCCACTGGTCAGTAAAACCTTGGCCACTGGCCACGTTCAACACTTTGGGGCAATAACTGTCTGCCCTGAGGAAGGTATTTCCTTTGAAATGTTGGCAAAGTCAGCTTTTGACAGTACTGTCAGCAGGTGAGGCATAACAAAATGTGATAAAAGTTGACTACATTGTCTGGTGAGTTCAGTGGTGATGATGACTCACAGGAGTGGAGGAGTCATGCAAACGTGTATTCCACACATCATACCCAGTATTGTCAGGTAGGGAATCCTCTGATGGGGGGAGGGGGAGAAGAGTACCTCTGATATAAAAAGTAATTGACTAAATTTTAGGCAATATACTAGCTCTTTAATGACCATCTAAAAATAACAAAAAAAAGACTTTTTGTAACCAGTCTGAGCATCAGTATGATGTCTTTTTTAGTTTGCTAAAATTGACCAGCTAAATGAGATTGACTTATATGTCGGGTCGTCTTATAGGTGAGTATATACAATAACTCATTTGACCTTGCTCAATGCGATATCCTTATTGGGGAAATAGTGTTGTACCTGCCAAATTCAATAGTGGGCTTCCTGTGGCCTTCCACTGCACTTCCTCTTTCAGTGAATTAAAGTACAAACAAAAAGCCTAAAGTCACGTACTCTGTAAATCTCTAAATAGTAGTAGGTTTCAATATTAAAAAAACAAACAAAAAAAAAAACAGAAAATCAGCAGAGAAGAATACAGCATCAACTACAATAACTGCCCCCCACCAAAAAAAAAGAATCCCTGCAATACATAATAATCCAGTTAGTTACACCACGACAGCCAACTACTTATGGAAAGCAGAAATAGTTTGCCTACTAAGAGTCACTACCCCTAAAAGATATGTTTTATAAACGCCTTTTTGGTCATTGTAAAAATTTTACACTTTAATTTTTATAAATAAGCACTGCTAATCAAATTCCTACTTTAACTTTGAGTAAAAAGCCTGATTGGACTAGATTGAAAAACTGAAGAAAAAAAAAAGTTTACAAGCTTCTCTATTATTTATTTTGTTTTTGTTAACCAAGTAAGCGCACTAGACATTGAATGCCTATTTTCAGACACCACTTTGACATTTCACACTACAGTACAAACACTAGCCCATAATACCATACAGATAAGGTGCTGGTAGTGAGAACATTACATTTTTAAAATGGTTACAAGTGTTAGATTTTAACATAAATCTGTTTAGAGCAGATCTAAAGTGCTGGTGGGTAGCAGAATTCCTGTTTATTAGCAGCAAGGAGTCACAGAAAAGAACATTTGAATTAGTGGGCAGAAGGCACAAATGACTGCAAGAGTAAGCAATACAGGCTTTGCAGAACAGAACTGGGGTAGGTGGGGAGGATCTTCCAAAAGGGCGATTCTTCTGGCTTACTTTCCCAAAGGATAAGGACTCCATAGCTGCAGAACATCAGAGGCTTGGGCAGATGGGGGACCTCAACCAAAGAGGCGAAAGCCCTACCACAGTAGGCTTGCTCATGGAGAAAGAGAACCCAGAATGTGCAGGATAGAGTTAATGGACTTAAGACCCCGAGAACTCTCAAGACAGGCAAATGGGAGGAGACTTGAATGAGGGCGCCCACATGGTAGCCATACCAGACCAGTGGCATACCATTGGTCATGTGACCAGGACTGGTAAAATATCACGCCAAAACTTGTAGGGTAATACCTAGGAGACCCACACCTTATTTATTTATTCAATCTTGGATTACGACCTTTGAGCACAAAACAGTTCATTTACAAAGGCTCCATATCAGTGGGGTGGGAAACAAACATACATACATACGAGTATGGGATAAGTTTACATCATAACGCAATAAAAAAACAGATAAAAGTGTTGCATAAAAGGAAGCGTGCATATAGTGGGTTCTGGAAAGCCAATGAAACAAAATAAAGTTACAGCCAAGGCGTTGTCAAAAAAAAAAAAAAAGGGGAAGGAGGGATGGAAGAAAGGTAAGGAAAAGATGAAGGGGGTGTGTGGGTTGTAGAAAAACCTAAGAATCAAAAAATAAGTGTTGCAGCCCAGGGCATTGTCAAGGAGACGAAGGGGGAAGGGAGGGATGGAAGAAAGGTAAAAGAAGATGAGGAGGAGGTGCGGCAGGAGGTAGGGTAGAGAGAGGGCACAAGTAGAGTAAGGGAGGGTAGGGCCAGGACAGAGCTAAAACGGGGTGGTCAGATCGAAAGGGCATATGGTGGGGGAGGCATTCTAAGGTGGTCAGGGGTTAGGTGAAGCAATCACTAGAGTTGTTAGTTATGAGGTATTGGCAAAGAGCAGTTTTTTACAGGCCCAGTTTTGGTAATGAGGAGATTTTCAACAGCAGCGCATTAAACCACAGAGGTGGCCTGTAACCAAATGAGTGTTGCCCTTGGGTAGTCTAGCTTCTTGGGACAGAGATGATTAGATAGGCTGAACTATGTGTGCGCTGAGAGCTGGAGAAGGGGTTTCAGAAGGGGTGGATAGGGAGCGGGGACAGTACAAGCTGATGGCCAGGAAGATCACCAGAGTGGTGAGGGGAGCCAAGGCGAGGATGGAGCAAAATCTGGCTAGGGATATCGGAGAGTTCTGTAGATACATAGGGAGAAGAGAAAAATGAGGGCACAGATCAGTAGGATTAGGACTGGGGAGGGATGGGCTCAGGAAGCAGGGGAACAGGCAGAGGTGCTAAATGAGTACTTTGCCTCAGTCTTTACAAAGGGAGGCAGGGGATCCCTCGAGCCCAATGGGAGGGAAGGGGAGCCAACAAAATCGAGAAGTCGGATGGAGTCCGGTGGACTGAAAGAGGCTAGGGTACAGGCTGGGCCAAACCTAGAAGGGGATGGGTGGTTGCAAGAGGGAGAGGGCTGGAAGGGAGAAATCACAGTGGATAGGGTTAGGGTGGCCCTTCGGACGCTAAAAACTGATAAGGCGCCGGGGCCAGATGGGCTACGTCAGAGGATTTTGAAGGAACTGGCGGATGAGCTGGCAGCTCCACTGGCTGCACTCTAACACCTCTCTGCAGACAGGATGGGTGCCTCAAGACTGGAGGGTGGCTCATGTGGTGCCTGTCCACAAACGGGGGACCGAGAGAGGAGATGGGGAATTATAGGCTTATCAGCCTAATGTCTGTGGTAGGCAGAGTAATGGAGGGCATTATCAAGGAGAGGCTTGGGAGGCAGCTGGAAAGGTTGGGGCACCTGGATGACAAACAGTATGGTTTCGTCCCGCGGCGATTGTGTCAGACCAACCCCATAGAGTTTTATGACTGGGTGATGGGGCCCTGGACCAACATAGGTCGGTGGACGTCCTATACCTGGATTTCAGCAAGGCGTTTTGATTCAGTGCCTGTACCCCACAATGGTCTGCTAACAAAGCTGGGGGATGGGGTGGGAGGGCAGTTGCTCTGGTGGGTAGCAAATTGGCTTATGGGGGTGAATACAGAGGGTAGTTGTCGGTGGGATAGTCTCCTCTCCAGGAAGATCATCAGCGGGTCCCCAAGGTTGGGTATTGGGGCCACTCCTGTTCAGTGCTATGTCTCTGATATGGGGAAGGGAGTTAGGAGTAAGCTGAGTCTCTTTTTGCGGATGACTCAAAACTGGGAGCACTGGCAGATGGGGATGAAGCGAGAGAGACCGTCCGGGGGACCTGGATACCCCCGGAGGGGTGGTCAAGGAGGTGGGGATTGAAGTTTAATGCAGGGAAATGTAAGATGCTGCATCTGGGGGGTCAGAAACCTGGGTCATGTATACACCCTGGGGTGGGGGTCACACTGCAAGCCACATCGGGCGAGAAGGATCATGGGGTGGTGGTGGTCGTCAAAATGAATAACACTGAAAATTGTAGAAGAACCGCAGCACTAACACGTTTTGTGAAAAATGCAAATTGCGTGAATAAGCAGGCTTGTGTAAAAAGATTACACAAATGAGTGAAAATGATGCAAGATAAATGAAAAACACCAGTTAAGTGAAAATATGCTGACCTGATGAAAATCACTCAAAGTAAGAAAAAATAAGATGCAAAATAAGTAAAAATATGCAAGTTAAGTGAAAAACATCAGTTGCATGAAGTATACAGATTTGTGTGAAAATCTCTCAAGATGCATGAAAAAGTTGCAGGGTGAGTGAAAACAAGCTGAGTGAAAACATCAATGGCGTGAAAGTGTACAGACTTGAATGAAAATCACTCAAGATAAGTGAAAGACCCACACATTATGAAAACTTTAATTGCATGAAAATCAGACTGGTGAAAGCATGGTACTGAGGCCGGCAGCTCCGTCGGCACTGGGACTGTGATATTGGTGTCAAGGAGCTCAGTCATGATCTCCTTGCTGGAGGAAGAAAAACTGCAGAAGATTGGTTTGTTGTAAAGGTTTGGCATTTAAGCTTGGCACCAGATGGTACCGAGGGGCAGTACTGATGGAATCTGTAGGGTGTCCACAAGAGAAACGCTGCGGATGCAGTATTGTCCAGGAATAGAACCTAATGCGACAGATGCCTGGAGGGACCTGATGCCATAGTCCATAAACCAGACAGCTCATCCGAGAGATTCCAGTGGGCAGTGGCAGTGTAGAAACTGAGGTACCTGCATGACTGCATGTAGAAGACAGGTATGCCCCATGGGAGATGAATGAATTAATGCACACTGGCACTAGTTCCACACAAAATGGAGCCAATGATCTCAAGGCAGAGTGGCAAGAACCAGAGCTGGACATGTGTCCTGTCCTGTAACGTTTCTTGTACAAGATCGAACAGCCCTGAAATCTGACGCTGAGCATACGTAGGGCGGGGACCTTGACTTCTTTTTACGACTCCTGGAGGACTGCTTATCCTCTGGTACCAAGACATTTGCCCAAGGTGGGACAAATGAGTTTGTGAGCTGGTGGTCAGTTTGGCTACTAGTGTCAAAATCTGGTAGCCAAACCAATATTTGTAATCGCCATCCTTTTTAAGGGCTCAAAAATCATTTTGTAGGCAGGTAGCCAAGTTGGCATGTAGCTTTCAAAATATGGTAGCCAAACTAGTCTTTTGTAGCCATTGGCCACCTGGCTGCCTGATTTGTCCACTCTGCACTTGCCCCAAGAAAAGTATTGTGGTCCAAAACAAACTCATTGTGGAAGCAACTGGCCTTTCAAAGCACCATACCTGACTAAATGACCAGTAAACGAGGTAGGGCTGAGAAAAGTTTGTAGATCTTTTACAAACTGTGACAGTGCCCAGAACATCTATTTAAATAATGTCCTCTGTGCAAGGGAAAACAAACAAACAAACAAAACAATGTATGCTGTAAAAAGTAACAACGAACTAGAAACTAAGAGGTCTACGTGGGCAAAATCCAAAAATCTGTTGGTCCCTCGATGAGGCATACTCTCAGTGCTGGTGGTGAGGGGAACTGAGGTGGTTGTGGCTGGAAGCACTTTATGCTGTGCTCACGGTGTGTGCTGGACTCAGAAGTTCTACACGCATGGGGTCCTAGTGCCTCCAGATCTAAGACCAAAGAGTGGGGCACTGTGAAGAAGACCCAATTTTTAAAAGATGGAATGTTTGGCCGAGGAAGATGGCCAGCCCAGGTCTAGTGACCAAAACAAAAGATATATGAGCCACATCCCATTTGCATAAATCACAGTTGGTAGTATTAAAATAGGCCAAGACCCCATCATTTAGGCTAGGCATTGAGGCCTTGTCAGAGTATGTCTAACCCTGTAAGGCAAGCCCAGTTTAGAGCTGACAGTTCTATAAACTGCTACAATGTGGGAGATAAAATCAAGAGAATGATCTAAGGTGACCCCCAGGTTTTTAAATGTGTTCTTCCTCCTAATCAAGTAGGGAACCATCCAGACAATGAATAGGCCAAGAGTACCCGAACAAAGTTTAGAGTTGGACTCTGTCCCGAACATATTGTTGCTTTTCAACCATTTAACACCAGCTTGTTTTGCAGCACCCAGGGCTAAATATTTCCAAAGTGATGATTAAGGTGCAGGCTCTGATTAGTTAGGATTGTGGAAGTACTGTAAATTAAATTATCCTCGTACAGCAGAGCATTACAGTGGATTGTGATGGGGGAAGATTAGTTTGAAAGGGTAGTACCCCCCCCCCCACACACACACACACACAATTTGGGTGGGACAAATCAGGTAGCCAGTTGGCCATTGGTAAGTAAAAACAACAATAATGTGGCAACCAGATTTTGAAAGTTAGTAGCCAACTGACTACATACCCACAAACTGATTTTTCACCCTGAGTGGATGCAGAAATCTCCCTTTCTGCTTCAGAGGCTTAGAAAGCTGTTGTCCATGTCAAACATCACTCGTAACTTATGAATACTTGGTGTCTGCTGTGGACAATTAATGTCTGTGTTTTTTTTTTTTTTTTTGCGGGGGATTTTATTCATCATCATACTCAATTTAGTAGTGTTTTACATATCTCCTTTTGCCTTGCATGTATGTTTTTTTTTCTGTAGAATTGTCAAGGCAATTCATGCTAGATAGAACCATTAAAAGTATAGCCGTGAACAACTGGTTTGGCTACTGGATTTTGAAAGCTGGTTCACAGCTGACCACCAGTTCACAAACTGATTTTGTTTTTACACACACATCTCGATTTAATTGTACTGGGAAAAAATTGTCATGGAAAACGATTTAAAGTCTCGAGACTGAGTCTGAACAAAGTACAAGTGTGCAAGGGTGAGGAAGAAGTCTGGTGGTGGGGGTGGGGAGAGAGAGAATGACAGCTGAAGAGAGTTTGATGATGGAATAATTTACCCATTCATGATCCTCACCTGCTCACTTGTCCCAGAGTTAATGGAGGGGACACATACTCTGCAGAGTCTCTGCCTGATCAACCAGAAATTGTAACAGCTGAACGCATACCAGTGCTCATCATAGTTGCCAATGGCAACATCTAAATCATGGTATCTAAGCACCCTGTGTTGTATTTAGCCAATTCAAGATAGTTTGCAGCTTTCAGGAAAGATAGAGGGACCATCAGAGATGTCTTTGTAATTGCGTATTTGGTTTGCCTATTTTACTGTGTGTTCTGTTGGATTTCTAGTGCACCCTCGTCTTTGGGCCTGCTAGCATTACAGAGACACTGCTGCAACATACAGTTATTTAGTGAAACACTCTGAATCACAGGTAGTGCAGATTTATGGAACATTCTGTACTGAGAAGGGGGTACCTTGTACCAACTTTGTTAGGATTGTTTTATGCCAGAGCAATCGCAAGCAAACATTTCGGTGGCCACTGTTTTTAGAATCTTGTGATTTCAATGAGGGTGAAACTGCTCATCAGTACAGTGTGGGTAGGCACAGATTCAAACTACATGACATCACAAAAGTTATAAACAAAAAAAAATAGCGGTAATTTCTTATCACTGAGTTCACAGAACACATGCAGTCTAATTGTCTGGTGATTTTCACTGTCCAGAATCTTTCTAATAATTTTGAAAAAAAAAAAAAAGCTTGGTGTCCCTCAGAAACATAGAAGTTGACAGCAGATAGGGACCGCAAGGCCCATCCAGTCTGCCCATTTTTTCTACCTTATGATTGTGCCATAGGCCTGTACTCTGTCGATGGCCTATCTATTCATACTCATCTGTATTTGCCCCCTTATGCCTATCCCATGCCTGTTTGAAGCCCTGCACTGTATTCATATCCACCACTTCCTGAGGTAGGCCGTTTCATGCATCCACCACCCTTTCTGTGAAAAATAACTTCCTCACATTACCCCTTAGTCAGCCTCCCTCTAATCTCATGCTGTGTCCTCTTGTCCTGCTATTTTTCTTATATTGAAACAAGTTACTCTTTTCACCTTGTTAGTTCCCTTAAGATGTTAGAATGTTTCGATCATATCACCTCTCTCCTTCCTTTGCTCTAGGGTATACATATTGAGCTCCATTAATTTGTCCTCGTATGTTTTCTGATGCAGTCCCTGTACCATTTTGGTTGCCTTTCTCTGGACTGCCTCCATTCTGTTACGGTCCTTGTGCAGGTGCGGCCTCCAGCAACTCTCTTCTGCACTTAGGGAGCCTCTTCAGAACAGACGGGGGTGCTGTTCCTCTGAGGAAAGGATTTAGAGCCTGTGGTTCAACCTGAGGAAGATGCTCATTTTAAAGGCCCATCCACTGTTTCTTTAATTTCAGATTCTTGGGAGGATGGTAGCCTGTTTAGACATGGTTCCCTGGGTGGTCTTATATTGCAGATGCCTGCAGAGTTGCTCCTCCAGCAGCATTGTCCAGCTGCCGCCTCTTCATTCTCTTATTTCTCATTCCTCTGACCTTGGGAGCAGACCTCCAGTGGTGGCTGTTCAGGCATAACCTCCCACGGGGAGGTAGGGTGGGGGTCTCTCTCTCCCCCCTGCAGCCCATTGTGATCCATACAAATGCCAGTCTTAAAGGAAAACACTGGAAAAGATGCAGCTTTCCTCAGACACTACATAAACTCTCAGTTAGTGCTTTCAGACAGTAACAACTTGATTTAATGATTTAAAACAGCTATCCACAACTTCTACTTTCTGTTGCTGACAGACACCATCTCGTGAGCAGCAGTGAGCTTCCTGAGCTCACTGTATGCTAATATGTCTGTTTGACCTCTTCTATTGGTTGGCAGGACATATTAACATAAAGTGAGCTCAGGAAGCTCTCTGCAGCTCATGAGATGGTGGCTGCCAGCAGTAGAGGCCCTGTCCACACTACCCCTGTGTAACATTACAGAGTGGCCAAGTCATTACCGCAATAGTTTGCGTTTACACTTGTAACGTTACAGAAGGCGTTTTCGTAATCGCTGTTGAAACCACGTATGAGGTGGTTTCAACAATGGTTATGAAACTGGTTACACCTCGGTAACGTTACCGGGCATAGTATGGACACGTGGCACCAGTACCCTAGCGCAGCGTGAGCTGCATTGTGGGATCGGGTGACACGGTAATGGTCGCCTGGCTCCCGAAGTGTGGACCGGAAGTGCCAGTCCCGTAACGGACACCGCGGCAGTGTGGACACACTGCACCACTTCCCGGTTGTAACGGTTTCTCTCTGTTACGGGGTCTGAGCGGTGCAGTGTGGACAGGGCCAGAAAGTGCAAGTTGAAGGCTACTGTTTAAATCACTAAAAAGCAATTGGAGGTAATTTAAAAAAAAAAAATTTTTACTGTCTGAAAGCACTAATCAGGCATTTTTGTAGTGCCTGGGTAAAGCTGTGCCCTTTCCAGTGCTTCCCTTTAAGGATGGGTCTCGCCATTGAGGGAGGTATGGGTGCAGAGCATTTGGTTCTGGAAAGACAGATAGAAGGGGGTCAATCTGTTACACAGTACGGTGAGCCGGTTTAGATACATTCATAAGATTTGTTATCAGCTCAGAGGTTACTGGAGTAGTAATCTTGATAATTTTGTAATTTATACATCATTTTTAAGGGGTTCAAGAGAGGGTGGGACAGGTACAGGGGAAGGGTTGTGCAGGCAGTGTCCAATGCAAGGGGAATACCCTGGACTGGAAATAGAGAAGAACAAAAGGGCGGGGGGGGGCAGCAAGGTCGGCTTCCAGGGTGGGTGCTGACCAAAGGAGCAGACATGAAAGACCGTTGGGTCTACTCTGCTGGCATTTTAGTATGTTAGTATATTGTCATCCTCTGAGCTACAATGTGGAACTGTAAGCCATCAGCATCAGGACCACCCGGTAATGTGTGCTACTTGGGGCTTTCTGTTCTTTCTCCTGCCGTCAACCATTTGTCGGTCCACCGCTGCTGAACATTGCCATCAAACTTTGCAAGTATAGCTAACGCTTCTACTTTGTTTTTTAAGTATAAAAATAAATGTTTATGCCACAGACAGAAGACAAAGAACTGCTGTTCCACTACTGTTTTTGCAGTAACATTAAGATTTATAAGGATGACACTCATGGCATGTGCTTCTACTGTGTAGGCATCTCTCATGAAGTGAAGTCCTGCAGCATTTGCCAGGGTTTTAACCTGGCTACATGGAGACATCCAAAAAAGGCCTTGGAAGTTTATTTAAAACTTAAGCCCATGGAGGACAAACAGCAAGCGCGCAGGCTGTGTCGCCCTTATCTGCTGCATCTACCCACAGCTCACTGCCTGTGGAATTGTCAAGCAAAAAGGAGAAAGCTGTTAAGTTGGCAGAAGAACACTACCAAGCTGACAAGGAAAAGCAGTGTCTAGGTCTCTGTCTCCTCTCAGAGACGGAGATAAGTCTTCAGACAAAGACAGGACCCAGCCTAAGTCCCTGGTTCTGCCCCCGACAATCTCTCAAACACCAAAGTCAGAATCTGGCACTGGCTGTAATCCCCAGTGGGGAATTCACAGCTGATTCAGTCATCTGGCACTGTCCCGTTGATGAGTTAGTCAACAACTCCACTGGGGCCTTTTGACGTGCAGTTGCTCCTCCCGACTGTATCTTCACTATTTCAACAGCTCTTGCCTCAGGCTGCACTGTTGATGCCGCCGATGCTCCATGAAGATTACGAAACCTAGCCAAGGGATTCCTCCGACACCTGGGCTCAGGGGTCGAAATTGGCACCGACCTGCTAGCCAAATGCTAGTAGATTTTGTATTGGGCTAGTAAGATTTTCATTTAACTAGCACTGTGAGCTTGTACTGGAGAAGGCAACACTTCAGTATGTACACCAGCTGGGCCAGTGGAAAAGTCTGTAGGGCTAGTGGATTTTCCCAGTCACTAGCTTTAATGGCTAGCGGCTGCAAAACTTAATTTCGACCCCTGTGAGCTGTTGACATTTCCTCCCGTGTATTCTTCTCCTGCTGTTGACCCACTGCATATTCCTGTCAGAGGATGAGGAGCTGGAATATACGCCAGACTTAATGAAGGATGAAGGAGGAATGATCCTCCCCCCTCCCCCAATGTGGTGAGCTCCAGCTCCACGTTATCCTCCTGTGTTAAGGACAGTGTACATCTACAGCTCAGAAGTGCACAAGTTATCTTCCTCCTGATAAAGAATCGAGGAAGTTGGATGTTATGGGCGAGATGACATGTATGCTTCTGCATCCATTGGCTTCAGGATTGCCAGTTACCTGGCTTATATGATTAAATATGGAATTCTTTGACTACTGTGGACAACAGTGTGCCTAATGGACCAGACAAGAGTGAAGTCCAACAGAAGGTTGCCTATGGTCTGGAGGCTGGTAAGCACTTCTTAAAGTTGACTTATGATGCCTGTTGATGCTGGAGCTGGTGCGACTGCTTTTAGTACTTGCCTGTGCCACCATTCGTGGCTACATGTAGCTGGCTTGCCACTGATGTCCTGCAGTTGATCCTTAAAGATCATATGCAACACTTTGCATTGTCCTTCAGACTTAACACAGCAGGAGGTGAGGTGACTGGTGGGCTGGTGTGCCAGCCTGTGGCTGTCGCTGAGTGGGGAAGGGGGAAAAAAAAAACACAGTTGGGAGCGGGGGGTGGGAGAAAAAAAGAAAAAGTGAGAAATGATGGATGACTCAAAATGAAGGACAGTGAGAGAGTGTCACTCATAATGAGGGACACATCCTCAAACTTGGAGATGCAAGCTCCGAACACTGTGAAAAACCATTGTGCTTATTTGTACAAGGTTTATTTTTGACTTGGCATCTATTGTGAATTTCTGCTTTAGTCTGAATTTATAGCTCATTCTCTGTCTGAGCAGCACCTCTTCCATGAAGGATGGGTGAGGGACAGAGCAATTTTGAGGGGTAAAATGAGGGACGTCACTCGTAATCTGGGACAATTGAGAGGTATGCTGAGGTGACTGTGGTGGGCTGGTAGCTGACTAGGGAAAGGGAACAAGAGAGAACAGTTGAAACAAACGAAAAAGAAAAAAACTAGGGGTGTCGAGTGCTGGACATGGAGCATTTAAAGCAGCAGTATTTAATTGGCAAAAAAATTTGTTTTTAGCAAAAATGTATTAATGACGATCTAAGATTTATGCTGAGTATATTTTTTGGTTTCATAGATATTGTTTAATATTTTTTACAGTTTCTTTTGTAACTAATGACCGACATCAAGAAATATGGCCACCATTCGCCATGTTTAAAAATCTCTTACTCTAGTGTTACTTGCTGAATGTACATGTTACATTCATACTGTAGATGTATGTATTGGGATAGTTCTTCCACATGCTTGACCAGGAGTGTAGATAGCTTTTTACCGGGGGTCAAAGACTGAGAAAAGTCCTGACTGTCCTGAGAAAGACTAAACCAGTAGGCCAGGGTGTGGGGACTGCCTGGGCCACAGAAGCCAAGCAGGTTTTGATGCATTCTGGTGCATTTTGAGGGTCATTTTAAAACGTTCTGGCTGCTTTTAAAGCTTTCTTTGCCTTGTTGCAAGCAACAGATATCATACCAAAATGTCTAACTTCACTGCGGCTAGGGTCATCACTTTTTGCCCCTTTGAGCAGGTGAGGGTAAGCAAACTTCCTAATACATCAGCAGCTCATTAATTTCCCTTACAAACTGCTTACAGTGCAAAAAATAAAAATTACATGTTTAAAACAAGTGTGTGTGTGTGTGTGTGTGTGTGTGTGTGTGTGTGTGTCTGAGAACTAACAGGATTTGGCAGCAAAGCATCCATTCCATTCATATGGTAAGACCGCAAGTTTGTTTCCCGTCCGGCTGCCAATGCCTCACCTCACAAAAATATTTCCCTAATAGGGCTGACCGGGCTGAGACACGATTGGAAAATCTGAATTAAAAAAAATGCAATTTATCAGAAACACTCCTGTCCTCCATGATTTGTAATTAGTGGCTGGGAGAAGGGGTAGAAATTAACGTTTTGCAGTACCTGCACCAAGGTGCATGTGGTGACAGAAGTTACATGCACCAGAGTCAGGTTACCTGCACTGGTAGATTTAACCCCAAAAAAAATGAAAAAAGATACGGTTTTATAAGGCAAAGGGTATGAGATTTTTCTCATGTAAACATAAAAACTGTGCTACACAGCAATGCTGATCTCTAACTGTGGAGTGAGAGGTCGCAGTGAGATTGTGCTGCCTGCTTGCTTTAACAGTACATTAAAGCTTTCCATATACTGCCCCACCAAGACAGAAATTCAGTTGTCAGCAGAGCAGCCAGCCCCTAGTTCTTTATTTAGACACAAAGCAAACAGTGGGGGTGGGGTAAATCCCAGGTTGCTGCCAGTTTCCTCTTGCTTTAATATTTAACAAAAATTGCTTTTCTACAAAAAAAAAAATGTACCCAGCAACTGTTATGTAATTTATAATTCCATTTTTTTCCCCTTTATAAATCTTTGGTACAAAGTATCTCTCAAAATTTCCTTGAGGAGAGGGGTAAATCAGAAACCCCAACTCAGTTTGTTTACTGCTGGGTCTGCTGCATTAAGTCTCCAATCAGCCCAGTTTACAGTAAATACAACAAAAATCTTAATTTTGAAGTTTAAATGCGGGCTTGGATCGCCTGAGCAACACTGGCCCTGCCTGCCTAAAGAAACTAATATCAGTAGGAGGGTGGAGTACAGACTCTATTAAACTCTGTCGGTCAGAAGAGCTTACCAGTACACTTCTGATTAGTTCTACCACTTCAACAACTGCGTAGTTCTCAATCGTGCACATGCCTATCTCAACATTACTGTATCACGAGGGTGACAGAAAGTGACACGTGGTATGGTACAGTAATGTTGAGGTAGCACTGGAGAAACTAACAGTCTGTCACTCCCCTCCCCCGTGAACTCACAACCCCCAAAAGGGAAAGGGGAGTGTTTTTAACCAGGAAAGGCACACTAAGCTGAAGCTTGTTTCCAGGTGCAACCTGGGAGCACAAGGAAGTTAAATGACTTGCTCAGGGTCACACAGTAGCAAAGTGGGAGCTGTAGGATTCAAACCCAAGTCTCCAGGTTTGCAGCTCAGAGCCCTAAACCTCTGCGCTATACTGCCTCCATGAAACCACCACACATGATTAGCACTGCCACTAGCTGCAAGTCACTGAAAGAACTCCACTCCCAGTACCTTCAGAACTAGTCATCACTGCGGCCTACGACCTGCAGATGTCGAGCCCGCCTTCGTGAACACCTTCTGCCCTGCCTTTCATTCTCTTCACATTGCCTCCGTGGCCAGTTGTCTTATTGGAGTGTGACATCTTCGGCTATCCTTGGCAGTTCGGCCGGCGGCAGCTCCCTCTCGACTCCTCCTGCAGTAAACAGCTGCGGCTGCTCCGTGGCACCAAGCGAAGTGGTTTTGCTTGACCGCCGGTGACCCAATTCATACCCTGAATCGGGTACAAGGGCGGAAAACTGGCACAGAGGGGATTCAGAGCATCCATTGGATGCTTCCCTCGGGCGTGGGGGCGGTGGGGCCTTGGCACCTGGAGGTGGATTTGGAGTCATGCTAGGGGGTGTGTAGCCTCGACATGCCCCTGCACGTCCCAGCCTCAGGTCACCGTCCCCACGCAAGCCCAGTCGGGATACAGTGGGCAGCCAGAAAAGAGGAAAAAGCTCCCTGACCAACCAGATGATGGTCACTGGTCCCCTGCGTGCCACGGTAGCCCGGGATAGTCCATGCTGACCCCTCGCTGGCCCCAGGGCTAACTGGTTGTGCCTAAGGGCACTTCTCCCCCGGAGGGGGGACCCACCCGACGAAGGGTTACATTGGGTCACCCAGGACTGGCAGTAGCAGGGGCAGCAGATGGCGACTGGGGAGAAGGGTGGCTGTGGGTCCCAGGCGGCCTGAAGGAGTGGCCGGTAAGGGAAAGAGGGAGGATCAAAAAAAAAAAACCCACCGGCTGCGCAGCCACACAGTGCTAATGTCTGGTGGAGGAAAAAATGTTTGGCCGTGCGGCACCGACATCCAATTGGGGGGGTGGTTAATCCTGTTCCCCTCCTGTTTCTCCTGTGCCCCTTGTGGCGCCTCTTATTGCAGCCAGAAAACCAAGTACCAAACTACATGCACTACAGTGCATGCAGTGGAGAAAATTACATGCACTAGCCTGTTTCTACTTGAAATTGGAACATGCTGTGTATGTTAATTTCGATCGCTGGCTGGGACTTGGAGGACAGGACGTTTTGACTAGTGTTGTCCCCCTCCTTAGTTCTCACACACAGATAGGAGCTGTTTCTGTTGTCAGCATGCACCACACAAACAAGAATTTTTTTTTAATACAACCTGTTATCTCCTACTAAACATTTCTTCAACCCTTTACATTAGAAATTCTAGAATAATAATCTGACCTGGTCTTCTCTGTGCTGGCTGAGTTATCGGTGCTGCAGTGCTTGGCGCAGCACATTTCTCCTGAGTCCCGACCCACGGCACTGTAGCAGTATACACTTCTCCCGACCCATGATGCTATACAGTACACTCACTCCTCCTGATGCATGGTGTGTGTGGACTCTAGGTTGGAGGAGGAAAAAAAAATGGAGGTGGCTTTCATTTTGATGGCACGCTGCTCGTCGTGGTGTATAACCCTCCACCTCTGGCTGGCCACTATTGGCTGATGATGAGCTGTTGCAGCCAATGGCGAGAAATCATTCCAAAAGTAACTTTTGTCCATACCATGCTTCCGAGACCATTACAGGGAGGAAAAAAAACATCTGGGCTTCCGTGATGGCGGAGCCATGTTGGAAACAAAAAAAAAAAAAACTCCAAGCTTCAAAAGTCCGGAAGTCCTGCTCTGATTGCTAGGCGGGGCCAACCTGCCCAATCTCCATTACTGTGCTTCACAGCACAACACAGTGCCTGGATATTTAATTTTTTCATGGTGGGTGGGAACTTTTAAAAACATGTATTGTATCCAAATACTAAAATGAAGGGGGCTGTTCCAAAGTGGAGTGAAAAACATGGAGGAACAGACTAGTCTCAAGGTATTTGGGATGGGGTCTGCTCCCATAGACCCCCGCTGGGGACTTGGCCCCCTGACCCCTGGGCCCCACCAAAAAATTTACAAACCTGGCACTTATGATGGCCAGATAGATTTTTATGGTAACTTGCATCATAACAATTTAAAATTCAGAAAGCACAACTGGGTTCCTCATAATTATACACAACTCATTTAAAATTAAAGATAGGCACACCTTGTCTGGAAACTGTTTGGTCTTAATATTTAACAAAACCAGGCTGAAGAGAAACTGGTGATGATTATGTGTCTTTCTACTTACCTCAGAAACAGAGAAAGAAACTGTTCCAGATTATCGTAGGCTCTTCCAAGAAGCTGTGGTAACTTGTTACAGCAGTATGCTTGGAGAGGAAAAAAAATGAAACTAGACTGTAAATTTTTAAAGATGTAGTTTATTTTACTTGCTGTTTTTACCCTCCCCCCCCATTTCTCCTCACCAGCTGCCAGGTCCTTCTTCCAATGGCCCAAGTCCGCTATAGGGAGTCCTTTGATAGTCAAACCCACCACCACCCACTACTTGACATGCTCTCCTGAATCCCAGCCATAACTTTACAGCTTGTTCCCGTTGGGTGGGGTACCCAGTGGTTCAGCAAGTGAGGAGGAGAGGCTACTTCAGTTGATGGTCGAGGTCTGGACAGAGGAGCCGGTGAGGCACAGGAGGAGTTGGTAAGACCCTACTCTGGTGTGGGTCAGCTTCATCCGCTTGGGGCAGCTGGGTACATTTTTACCACAAATCCTTCCTTTAGCCCTCTCCAAGGCATGGTCCTGCATTGTGACCCAGCAGAAAGCCTGTCAGCAGTGTCAGAAGGTTGGGCGAGTTATGCCCTAACTTAAGAACTCCCCTGCTGGCCCCACTCAGGTTGTATGATGCCACCACTTCATTTTCCAAGTGAACGTGTGTTTTTCAGCGTAACGTTGCGCCAGTGGGACCACTTATTCCTTCCCCAATGACGCACCTTCCCCTGGGCCACCTGGGGACAGCTGTGCAGTGGAAAGAGGTACCCTCTCTCCTCCAAGGCAGTAGACGTTTGAGATTAATTTCAGAGCCCTGGCGTCAGTGACCGCACTGGGGGTTTAAAACATGGGTCGAATTGGACCCACTGGTGTAATAAATGTGGCTCTAAAGAGGAACCTAGTGAGCCAAAACATAATCAGTGGCAGATTTTGAACAGTTCCCATTCCCTTCCTTTAGATATTGTTAGAGTAGGCGCATCAACTTGGACCCGCTGGCAAAGAAAAGAGGGGTCAGTTTGGGGAGGATGCAACTTTTGCCCTTTTGGTGCATGTTAGCGCTGTCTCTGCCTGGCGTGCTGGTTGGCACCAGACATCTCGAGCATGGATTGCAAACCCGTGTCATCTGGATTGCAAGTGGTAAGGCTGACACTGTGCTAGCCGTACAGCATGTAAGATTTAGATCTTCTTCAAGGATATCACCTCCATTGGACCACATCTTTGTAACAGTAAGCCATTGGCATCAGGACCACTTATAAACTTTTGCTAACTGGGTGCCATATGTAATATGGGTGGCTCCATTGCTCCTTCATTCATTCTTCTGCTGTCAGTCGCTCATCAGACCTACAGAGAAGCAATGCTGTTCTTTGACTTTATTATAATATTTTCCAAACTTCAGTTACTTTATGTCCTTTTATGCTACCGTCAAAAGAACCTTTATTTAGGTTTTGTGCCTGCGGTTACAAGATCTACAGTGACAATGCTCACACGGTATGTGTTTGCTGTTTGGGCCTGTCCCACAACTTTATGGCCTGCAAGATCTGCTAGGGATTCAGTCGGGCCACAAGAAGATAGCAAAATAAGGCTGTAGAAACCTTCATCGCCATTAAGGTCATGAGAGCTACTGCCGAGGCCATGAGCTCCAGGCAAGCTTCTTCCTCTTATTCGAATGCCTGTTGCCTACGCAGTCGTCGAGGACCAAGATCAAAGACACAGAAAAGTAGTCTGTCATCCTCTTCTAGTCATCACCACAATCATAAGGACAAGACTTGTGCTTCCCCGGTGAGGTTGGGGTCTCCATTGAATGAGGGGCAAGTCCTCATCTGCTACAGCAGTGACTACTACAGCCCCCCCATCATTGATTAGACACAAAGATTGGGGTCTGGGGCAGCCATACCTGCTGTGGACGGTATGCAGCATATGTCGTGTTCTACCCCTTCGACATCGGTAGTCCTGGGCACTTTACAGGGTGCCGTCGACTCGCAGGTAGTGCTGGCGTCATTCTCTGAACTGTTTCATTGACTGCTACTATCACTCCCGTGGACGATAGTGGCTGTTCTGTCGATGGAGCTTCCCCTGTTAGCACCCTTGTCAGTAGGATTTAAAAGCACTCCAGTTATTCCTCCAGTGCAGCTGCTGCCTCTGTCTTCAGCTGCAACTTTTACTCCTGTCATTTTGGACATCAAAGAAGAATAGCATCCTGATCGATTGCCTTAATATGGAAGAGGATTTGGAGGATGAATAAAGGTAACATTGATCCCTATGAGGTGGGGTTACCTTCCAGTTTCACCCTCTCGTCATGCAGTGAGGACTCTGTGGTGTGAACCCCTAGCTGTCCTCCTGAAGATGCCTCTCTTCAGGCTTTGCTCAGACAAATCCATGATCTCATAGGATTTGAAGCGGAAGAGGAGGACTCCACCAAAAGAAACTTGATGGATTTTTTGTGTGGTGCTTACTGCTCTCTATTGTCATTCCCTAAGCCCTCCATGGGGTGTAGTAGGGGCTAATTTTGTAAGCCCGTTGTCTGTAGTGGCTGTGCCATCAACAGCGCTTACTTGGCGTTGGCCTAATATCGTGTCTGCAGAGCTCAGAAAGGCTGATAAGCAGTACCCTGATGTTTATGTTAAGCCTTATTATGCCTCCCAGCCTGAAACAAATTCTGTGGTTATCATGGCTGCTCATGATCATTCTAGAGACCCTAAACACATGAACTCCCAGCCTCCTGATAAAGAATCCAGGAGGCTGGATGTCACAGTCAGAAGACTTATGCATCTGCATCCTTAGGCCTCAGAATTGCTAACTACCAGGCTCATATGATTAAATATCAAAATAGCTTGTGGAAATCTGCTATGTCTATTATTCGGGCTCTACCTGATAGTCCTGCCAAGGCTGATTTGCTTGAAGCTGCTTCAGCTGGTGTAGATACTGATAAGCGTCTGTTAAGCTTTGCATATGCTGCTCCTGATGCTTCCACCATGGCTGCTGCCTCTTGTATATGCATTCGGAGACGTTCCTGGCTTCATTTGGCTGGGTATACCTCTGATGTACAACAGTCTGTGCTGAATGTTGCTTATAGCCATTCCAGGCTGTTTTGGTGGGGGGTGTGAAAACTCTCTTTAAGTTTCAAACCTCCAGGATAACCTTAAGATCCCTCAAGTCTCTGACCCTAAGCCCTCTATGGGGTGTAGTAGGGGCTCATTTTTTAAGCCCGTTGCCTGTAGTGGCTGTGCCATCAGCTGCCCTGCTCCTGCAGTGTAGGTCCCATCCCCCTGATAACCATACAAGAGGCGGCACGACACTGCTGCTCCCGTTTACATTCTGATTCTGTATCTCCTCCCCCTCCACTGCTGCCTTGGGGTGCACATGGGGGTGGGGCAGGCTCTTCCTTCATCTTTAAAAGTAGAGGGAGATCATGACTGATAAATGGGTCCTGGAAATAGTAGAGCTGCTGTCTGTCCCTGCAGTACATCCTCCACCTCCTTCTCAGTATCCTCTGGGCCACTTTATTTATTTGAAAATTGGTAACTGGGAGAGGCGCACTGAGGCAAAGCTTATTTTCAGGTGCAACCCTGGGGGAGGGGCCAGTGGAAGAACAGCAGCACCACACATTAATGTAAAACAGCAGGAAAATGTTTGGTAAACATTTTGTACAAAATTAGACTAAACAGAAAAACTGTATGTGCAAAGAATAAAATATGGCACAGCTCAATAATAAGACCTAACAAGTGCATATTCAGAAGTGGTAACAGTACACGGTGAACAAGAACAATATTGTCAGTAGGAGATTGGCCTGTAGGGCGAGGTAATACCTGACCTTTTAATGGCGGAGAAACTGTGGTGGTGTGGTAATGAATCCAAGGCAGGAGTGGGGACACATCCGTCTGCTTACCAGGATGGTTAAAACTTGGCCCGGGAGATGTCTGGAGGAAGGGTGACAGGAATAAGTGGGGAGAGTTGGAGTTTCAACTGGTGCATGAGGGAGCCAGGGGATGGGGAGAGTCTGAGGGAGGAGGGGAGTTAGTTCCAGAGCGAGGAAAGTCGATAAGAGAAGGTAGATAGCCCAGCTGAGAAGCGGGAATGAGGATTGTCAAAAGTGCGATGGTTCCTGGAATAGAGGGAACAGGAAGCAGAGGGGAGTTGGGAGAGAAGAGAGGTGAGGTAAGAGGGAAGTGAACTAAACCAGTATTTGGATATGAAGGAGGTACAGTGAACCTGGTGATATGAGGACAGAGGGAGGATGGCTAAGGTTGAATACGGTGAACTGTGGTGTGTGTCTGGGGGGGGGGGTTTGTAACAAAGTGGCAGAAGGAGTTACAGAGGGTGTACAGTCTAGTGACTGAAGTGGAAGAGTCAGTGCCACAGATGACATCCGCATAATTGAAGACAGGGAGCACTGTTTTGGCAACAAGCTCCCTGTGGACATACAGAGATAAGTCCTTTGTCGCGGTACAGGCATCAAGCGTGGGATGGAGTATTGTATGGATGGCATTGATGTTGGTTGAAAAGTCAAGCTGACCATCAAGCCACACTCCAATGTACTTGCAGGACTGAAATGCTTCAAGAGGTGTGCCATCCAGCATGGTGAAAACAGAGGTGCAGTGGGTCTGGCCAGCTTCTGGTTGGTACCAAAAGTTATGGACACTGTTTTATTTATTTATGTATTTATTTATTTATTTTGGGGTGTTGATTTTGAGTTAGTTGTATTGGAACTTGTGAAGAATGTTGTTGGAAGTCCACTGGCGCCAGGTCTTCCACTGCTGCGGTGGAGGGGCCCGAAGTGAAGATGACTGTGTCATCTGCATACGTGTGGATATGTGAGTTGGCATAGGCAGAGGGAAGGTCATTTAGGAAGATGGAGAAAAGGATGGGACCCTGGATGGAGCCCTGTGGGACACTAGCCTGGTTAAGAAGGGGAGGTGACAGGGCACCTCCACCCTGTATTGACTTTTGTTAACCTTTTAGATAGGTATGGAACCAAGCAACAGTGGGAGCTGCGAGTCCAGAAGGCTTTGGGCAGATCGATGAATTTAGTGCCACTAATCCATCCCAGAGAAGATAGAATCAGTGACACGCAGCAGGGAGGAGACTTGTCCCTTCTGCAAATGGAGATTCAGTCACTTACTCACAATCGAACCTATTCCTTCTCAAGAAAGAAAGGGTTTTATTCCAGATACTTTCTGGTTCCCAAGTGGGCAGGAGATCTGAGTCCTGTACTTGATCTGCAAGACCTAAGCTTGTTCATTGAATACAAAAAGGTTTTTAATGGTGTCTCTTTAGGCCCTCATCTCCCTGCTGCAAAAGGGAGATTGGCTGTGTGCCCTGGACATGAGAAATGCATACCTTAATATCAAGATTCTCAAGTGCCACAGGCAGTACCCCACCACTTCATGCTGGACGGCAGCCATTATCAGTTCCGAGCCTTGCCCTTTGGCTTATCCTCGGCATTGTGGGTATTTATCAAATGCTTAGCAGTTGTGGCAGCAGCCCTTCAGAGAGAAGGGCTTTGTCTTCCCCGTCTGGATGACTAGCTCCTGAAGTCCTTGTCCAGCGAAGTAATTCTGTATGCATTGTCCAAAACGAGACATACGTACATACGAAATTGCTGGCAGAAAAAGGCCCACAGGTCTATCAAGTCTGCCCAATTGTGCAGCACTTAATTTCATATCATTACAGCTGCCTCACCCCCACCAGAACCCCTCCTTCCTCCTCTTTCCCCTTTGTTTTCTGGTCTGCACTAACCCTGCCTCTGACTTGATCCCAACCCCGCTTAAAGCTATTCACTGTCCTTTGAGAGATTAACTTCTCTGGCAGTGCATTCCAACCTGCCACCTCTCTCTCTCTCTCTCTCTCTCTGTAGTAGTGTCTCCTCAGTTGTTCTTGGAGTTAGGTGTCACAGTGAATGTACCAAAATCCGTCCTCATTCTTGTCAGCCCCTCCAGAATATTGGTGTGGTGCTGGGTATGGCAGTGGGCACTGCCTTCTTGCCTGCAGAGAGGAAAGAGGCTGCTGTTGCCCAGGCCCTGCTGATGCACAGAAGTCATTAATGTGTCAGCTGAGACAATGTTGTGTCTACTGGGGCTGGCGGTTATGGCCATCATTATGGTTCTCATTTCCCCTTTCTCCATATGCGCATACCACATTGGACTCTTTGGGAACAATGGCATCAGTTGACTGATGTGTTGGAACAAATGCTCATCATCACGTACTCCACTTTGCCATGCTCTAGTATGGTGAATGGACCTCCAGAACCTGTTACATGGCATTCCATTCTTTCCTCCCGCCTCCCATGCAGATCCTCACAACAGATGCCTTGGGATTTGGCTAGGGTGCCAATCTCAGGTCCTTTCAGACCCAAGGGTCCTGGATCATTCAGTTCAATCTCTGAATCAGTTTTCTGGAGAGGAGAGCTGTTCTGTTTGGTCTCCAGGCTTTTTAAGAGCATAACAGCCAGTGTCCCTTGTTGATTTCATACAGACAATATCTGTGTATCAGGAACTAATGATCAGGGAGCCACTGGGTGGAAGTGGCCATTGCACAGTGTGGTTCCAGTTGGATATGGGCAGGGAAAACCTCCCGACTAAGACCAAAATCTTGGATTTCAGGAAGGCGGACTTCAGGAAAATGGGTGAAGTGCTCAGAAGCCATCTGGTAGGCATCAGAGCAGATATGGGGGTGGACCAAAGGTGGTCCATCATTAAGGAAGGAATACTGGTTGCCACAGATGAGTGTGTTGGGCTCAGGGAGAAGAACACTAGGGCCAAAGCGCCCAGCTGGTTCAGTTCTGGGGTTGCCCAGGCAGTAAGGGAAACAAGGTTGGCCTATAGAAAATTCAGGAAGACCGAGAGAGGTGGATAGGGAAAATTACCTAAGGTTGGCTAATGAGGCAAGTAAGGAAGTCCGGCGAGCTAAGGCACAGAAGGAGCTGCAGATAGCTGAAGGAATTAAGAAAGGGGAGGAGGCTTTCTTTCACTATATAAGTAAGAAAAGGGACAACAAGGAAAGGATTGTTAGGCTTAAGAAAGGGGTGGAGTGGGCAGAGGATAATGGGGGGAAAGCAGAGATACTAAATGAATACTTCTGTTCCGTTTTCACCAGGGAGAATGATGAACCAGTGCCTTCAGGAGGGAAAAGAGCAGGGGGGGAGGAGGAGAACACAGATGTAGTGATAGAGGAGGATAGAGTGAGGGAGGGAGGGAGGTGCTGCTGGCATTGAAGGTGGACAAATCACCAGGCCCGGACAGAGTACATCCAAGGGTACTAAAGGAACTGGCCGAGGAGCTGGCGGGGCCACTGGCAGACCTATTTAATAGTTCACTAGAGTCAGGTGTGGTACCGCAGGACTGGAGAACAGCACATGTAGTGCCCTTCACAAAAGTGATCCCAGGGATGGCCCAGGGAATTACAGACCAGTCAGTCTGATCTCCATTGTGGGCAAGCTTATGGAGACAATACTGAAGGAAAGGTTGGTGGAATATCTAGAGGAGCATGATCTCCAGGATGCGAAGCAGCATGGGTTCATGGGGGGGAGATCGTCTTAAACAAACCTGATTGACGTCTTTGACTGCGTCACTAAGACGGTAGACACGGGCCAAGCGGTAGACATCCTCTCTCTTGATTTCAGCAAGACCTTTGACTCTGCGCCTCACAAAAGGTTGATTGGGAAATTGGTGGATCTTGGGGTTGGGGGAAAAGATGGCCAGATGGGTAGAAAACTGGCTGAGGGACAGAATCCAGACAGTGGCTGTGGGGAGAGGGGGGAGAGTTATTTGGCACAAGAGAGGTAACCAGTGGGATCCCGAAGGGCTTGGTGCTGGGGCCCATGTTGTTCAGTGTCTTCATTAATGACATTGGGAATGGCGTTAAGGGCAAAATGTGCCTATTCGCAGATGACACCAAGCTCTATGGGAGAGTGGACACAGCTGAAGGGATATAGGACCTACAGGAAGATCTGGAAAACCTGGGGAGGTGGTCCAGGATCTGGCAGCTTGGCATCAAATGCCAAGAAATGCAAAGTTATGCATATTGGTGCCAAGAATCCCAGGACAGAGTACTACCCGGATAGAGTCTGAGTATCTGCATCAGGGGAGGAGAAGGACCTAGGAGTTATGATCACTAGTGACCTGAAGCACTCCACGCGGTGCAAGAAAGCAGCAGCAAAGGCAAACAGGTTGCTGGGATGCATATCTATGGGGATCAGTAGTAGGAGAGAGGAGGTTATACTGCCCTTGTACAGGTCACTGGTAAGGCCGCATCTAGAGTGTGGAGTTCAGTACTGGTGCACACACCTCAAAGAGGACATTAAACTGCTGGAGAAGGTCCAGAGGAGGGCTACAAAGATGATAGCTGATCAGCAGGGTAAGGCATACGAGGAGAGGTTGAGGGCACTGAACATGTACTCCCTGGAAGATGGGAGAGAGACAGAACATGATTGGGACCTTCAAGTACTTGAAAGGGATAAATAAGGTTGATAAGGAGAGTCTGTTTAAGCTGCATGGCAACCATAACATGAGGGGTCACAGTCTTAAGCTGGAGGGTGGGAGGTTTAGGATGGAGGTTAGGAAGCACTTCTTCACAGAGAGGGTGGTGGACACTTGGAATGCACTGCCAGAAGAGGTGGTCTCATTGAAGACAGTGGCCAGCTTTAAGAGAGGCTGGGACCCCTTCTGAAGACTCGTGAGAGTTGAGGCGCTAGGGGCACGTATGGCCATTTGATTTTGTATAGTTTCTTGTTTGCTGCCTGAGAAGGATTTACAAAGTAAAGAAAAGTTTAACCTTACTTGATATCTGGATATTCCTTTATTTCATGCAACACACTGAATCCCATTGTGCGCACTACCTTTTTGGGACTTGTATTTCTGTAGAGGTCAGAAAGCACTTCTTCACAGAGAGGGTGGTGGACACTTGGAATGCTCTGCTGGAAGAGGTCATCTTGTTGAAGACAGTGGGCAGCTTTAAGAGGGGCTGGGATAGACATGGGGGAAGGTAAAGGGAAGGTGAAGCAGTGTCGGTGGCTCAGTAGGTAGCACACTCACCTCTGAGGCCAGGAGATCAGAGGGCTGTGGGTTCAGTTTCCACATCTGGCACTTGGGTTAATATCCCAGTACTGACACTGTAGTGCAACATGAGAGGGGTGCTGCAGTTCTGAGGTGCCGTCTTTCGGATGAGACGTTAAACCGAGGTCCTATCTGCCTGGACTGGTGGTAGTTCAGATGGATGTTAAAGATCGCATGGCACCTATCGAAAAGAGTAGGGGAATTTCCCCAGTGTCCTTGCCAAATTTCCCTCATTCACTAAAAATACCACCAACAGCTTAATCTGGTTCAAGGTCAGTTGGCATTCATTTGTATCCCCCTCCCCCGGGTCGTGCCTGAAAATCGGCAGGATTTGTCTAGTGCACTTAACCTGGTCAACAAAAACTAAATAAAATAAATAAAGATCACGGGTTGGGAGGAGTGGAGAGGGATGGGGCATTAGCTCAAACTGGACCTTGCAATACAAGCAGACTTGATAGACCAAATGGCCTTCTTCCACTGGCTTTTTCGTATGTGTCATGCACTAGATAAACAAGTAAGGGGGTACGCACCCTTATCCTCAACGCAGGGAAGCGATGAGAGTATGGTACTGAGCCATGTGTCATGGCTCTCGGCTGTCAGACTTGTTTCTCCCAGGTGTCCAAAGTATCTTGGCAGACAGGCTAAGCAGGTCTCAGTTCCTGCATGCATGAATGGGAGCTCTGACCTCCATAGCAAACGACCTCTCCGCAAGATGGGTCATTCAGAGAGGAAACAGCTTTGCATCCCCACACAATGCAAAACTGCTACATTCCTGCTTGCTTGCTCCGGGGCCCCAAATGTTCTGGCTTGGGCGCATTATCCTTCTCTTAGAAAGGGATGTTCCTTTATAGCTTTCCTGTGATTACTCTTGTACAGAGGGTTCTGATCAAGCTGTGGGCAGAGCATGCCACCCGATTTGGATTCCGTTTCTGTAGCACCTGGCTGTGGAGTCTCTTGTTTAGCTCTCCCTCCGTCAGAGTGTGCTATCTCAGGAGTCCTTGGTCCATCCAGACCTGCAGTCTTCTCTTGATCTGCATGCCTCTATCCTGAAGACCTACTCATTGTCCATTTTGGGGTTTCACATACTTTTTGAAGTGGAAGCACGTCTCCATATGGTGTGCACATTCATTTGGTGGACCCGTTTGTGTGCTGTAAATACTGTACTGGACTACCTTCTGCCATTATCTGACTCCAGTCTTCATTACTTGTCCATTAAAGTACATTTGGCTGCTGTTTACGCTTTTCATGATGGGCGCACAGTGGCACAACTAGAGGTGTCTTGTAAGTTTTTAAGAGGCATTCTGCATATGTGTCCCACGTTTTAGTAAACCTGTTCCGCCTTGGGACCTTAATTTAGTTCCTAAGTAATCGACTTTGAAGCCGGTTGAGCCTGCTGCAGCCTTTGAGATGCGTTTCCTTTCACGGAAGACACTGTTTTTGTTTGCCATGACTTCTGCTTGTAGAATTTCTGAGCGTCAGGCTCTGATGCATGAACCTCTTTATTTGATTTTCCACAAGGGCAGGGTGTCTTTGCGGACCAGTCCTCATTTTCTGCCGATTGTGGTCTCTGACTTTATATTGAATCAGACCATTCACCTTACTGTGTATTATCTGGAGCATGTTAACAAAGGTAAAGCATTGGTCCATACACTTGATTATGTACATAGATTACTATGTTTCTACCTTGATCACACTAAGGTTTGCACAAAGCCCTCTCATCTTTTTGTTTTGTTCTTCCCTCGGAAAGAGGGTGTGCCTCTGACTAAACAGTGCCTGTCCAAATGGCTGGCTAACTATATTATTATTATTATTATTATTATTATTATTTTTATTATAGGAAGGACTGTAAAGAACGTCTGGTACTGTTCGTGGCCACTCTTCATGTGGTATGGCCACTTCTGTTGCTTGCTTTCAGAACGTTTCTGCAGCTGAAATGTGCTTCTGCCACATGGAGCACTGTATACTTTCACTAAAGCACTACAGTCTAGGCATCGTCTGTCATAGACTTGCTGGCTTTGGTGTTGCGGTACTGCAAGGCCTTCTATCCTAATGGCATATCAGAATTTATCATCCTTCCTGGGTACTTTGTACTACTTGAGAATTGTTCCAAAAGTGTGGTACAGTAGAGGAGATATCCTCTGTGAAGATATAACGGTTACTCACTTTAACTGTAGATCTTTGGAAGAATCTCCTCCATTTGCCCAGAATGCACCCACCTTCGTTATCCGTTTCTGAGGTATAAGCTGGCAGGTTTGTCCACTGCCTTGTTTTGGAGGTTTCTATAAGTGCCTTACGTATACTATTTTCTAGTCCCATGTCTCTCCTTGTATGCCTGGCACTGGTCTGGTCTTCTGGTTCCTCGTGTTAAAGGCCCCTCCAAGCTCACCTCTGGCAAGGAACTGAGAAGCAGTGGTGCCACCCATGTTGTTGGTGCCGATGTTGCCAGTCATTGTGGGAGGCCTCCCGACTAGCAACAGTTTCCGTGTAGTCCTGACACTGATGGCTTATAGTTCCAAAGGTGTGGCCCAATGGAGGAGATTCTCTCGAAGATCTACTGTAATGCTGAGAAACTGTTCTTATTTCATCCTTGCATTGTATACGAGATATCTAGTTGCATAAACAAATGTTACTGTAATTTCTGTAGTTTACTAATTAATAATAGTGTATGTATTGCTAAGATCAAAGGGGATAAGGGGGAATATGTGGAGGAGCACCAAGGAAATGCAGTTATCCTAAATAGATACTTCTGCTCAGTATTTACTGAGGAGAAGGTAGGGCAGGGCCCACAGCTCAGCACCATGGACATGGGGGAGGGAGGGAAGTGTGCACAAGTTCCTTCACAAAAGAAAGGGTCCTACAAGTGCTCGCTAAGCTCAGGGTAGACAAGGCAATGGGACCAGATGGCATACATCCCAGGGTACTAAAGGAGGTAAGGGTGGAACTAGCAGAGCTACTTAGTGAGTCTCTGAGCACAGGAGAGGTCCCAGAAGACTGGAGAAAGGCTCATGTGATCCCGCTCCACAAGAGTGGCAGCAGGGAGGAGGCAGAGAACTACAGACCAGTAAGTCTTACCTCAGTAGTGGGCAAGATTATGGAGGCCCTCCTTAAGGAAAGGATAGTGCAACACCTGGAATCCATAGGAGCACATAATCCAAGACAGCATGGGTTTACAACAGGATGGTCCTAAAAAAAAAAAAAAGTACAAGGTCCATAAACAAACTTAAAGGACCATGGAGTCTCAAAAAGACAGAGAAGTGCACATACCCCAGGAGTTAAGACAAGGAACTCAGAAAAATAAATAATGGGGTCAGCAACTCAAAGGCTGTAATCACTGATGACTTTATTACAAAAATATGTAAAAACAAATCGAGTTCTCTCAAATGCAAGCATGCAACAATATGAGAACCCAAAGTGGTGTCACGGAAAAACCTACAAAAATGTGCAGACGAAACAAACATACCGCTCCAGGGCTATGAGGACTGGTCATTACATAAAATAAAGGTGCTCCATTAATAATAGTTTGTTTTGTCTGCAAATTTTTGTAGGTTTTTCCGTGACACGCATTTGCGGTCTTGTTGCTGGCTTCAGGTGTCCTCTGGGCTATTGAGTACTGCATATTTGAAAGTCTATTGACTGGTTTATAACACGCATTGGTGTTCTCTCTGCAATATTTGCCGTTTTAGCGATACCACTTTGGGTTCTCGTATTGTTGCATGCTTGCATTTGAGAGAACTCTTATTTGTTTTTACATATTTTTGTAATAAAGTCATCAGTGATTACAGCCTTTGAGTTGCTGACCCCATTATTTGTTTTTCTGAGTTTTTTTAACAGGATGGTCCTGTTAAACTAATATCATAGATTTCTTTGACTGGGTAACCAGAGTGGTGGACCAAGGGGGTGCAGCTGATGTCGCCTACCTTGACTTCAGCAAAGCTCTCGATGCTATTCCACATAGAAGATGGATTAATAAGCTGGGTAGGCTCAGGGTGGGTCAGAAGTTGGTCAGCTAGGTTGCAAACTGGTTGGCGAGCAGAAAACAGAGAGTGGTGGTAAATGGTATACAGTCAGAAGACATGCAAGTCACAAGTAGGGTACCTCAGGGATCAGTCCTGGTGCCAGTCCTCTTCAGTATCTTCATCAGTGACATTGCAGATGGACTGGAGGGTAAGGTTTGCCTGTTTGCAGATGACACCAAGATCTGCAACAGAGTAGATGATCCAGATGGGGTGGGCAGAATGAGAAGAGATCTGGAAAACTGGCAAAATGGTCTGAAGAGTGGCAGCTGGGGTTTATCACAAAGTGCAAGATCATGCACATAGAGAAGAGAAACCCTGAAGCTACCTATAGGTTGGGAGGGGAGTTGTTGGCAATCACAAGGGAAGAAAGAGACTTGGGCATCATCATCACAGATGAACCGGAAATCATCCAAGCAGACCACTAAAGCAGTAGGTAAGGCTACAGGGATGTTGGGGTGTATTGATAGGGGTATCCCAAGTTGTAAGAGCGAGGTAATAATCCCTCTTTACAAGACCCTGGTTAGGCCCCATCTGGAGTGCATGCCATACTGGAGGCCGCACCTGTACAAGGACATTAACAAACTGGAGGCAGTCCAGAGAAGGGCAACCAAAATGGTGCAGGGACTGCATCAGAAAACATATGCGGACAGAGTAATGGAGCTCAATATGTATGCCCTAGAGCAAAGGAGGGAGAGAGGTGATGTGTTCAAAACATTCAGATATCTTAAGGGCATTAACAAGGTGAAAGGGTCTAACATGTTTCAGTATAAGAAAAATAGCAGGACAAGAGAACACAGCACGAGATTAGAGGGAGGCCGATTAAGGGGTAATGTGAGGAAGTGCTTTTTCACAGAATGGGTGGTGGATGCATGGACCAGCCTACCTCAGGAAGTGGTGGATATGAATACAGTGCAGGCTTCAAACAGACATGGGATAAGCATAAGGGAGAAATACAGACGAGTATGAATAAATAGGCCATTGACAGTAAAGGCCTATGGCACATTCATAAAGTAGAAAAAATTGGCCGACTGGATGGGACTTGCTTTCTTTCAAACAACATTTAGTCTTGCTGTATTCTGACTATTGCAGTTAGCCCCAGCCTTTAAACTGCCCCGGAGAACAAAGGGTTAACTTTCTATGTAGAGCATAGAATGCTGAGCTCGAGCTCGGTTGAGGTCTCTGTCTGGAGCCTTTGAAATCCAACCGTCAGTTTCTTTACTCCGCCTCACTGAACAGTCACTCCAGATTTCTCCTTCAGCTCGGTTTGAAAGTCGGTTAAAGTCTCGGTTAAGTTGTTGGTTTTTACCGAATTTATTTCCGCATAGTCTGTTCAGTCTCTGTCTGTGGTACCGTAGAGTACTAGATAGGTTTTGTTCTGATTTCTGTGTGGAAATTGTAAAGTGTTAGATCGGTTTGGCTGAACCAATCATTTGTATTGAATCCTTGTGTTTTACTTTAGAGTGTGGTTACGGTCCTTATCGGTTCTAAAAGTTTTTGAATGTTTTTAACACTAAATGACACGGTTAGGAACCACGATAAGAGTCTTGCCTGGCAGTTGCCATAAAAGGGTAAGTTTGGTTAGGTTGGCCATGTCTGAGAAACAGAAAAAAACGAGCCCACTTGGTTTCAACACTGCAGTGAGTGTGGGGAGGTCTTTGCTAAGGCTGACCCCACACCACCTGTGTTTATGTCTGGGGTTTGAACACCTCGATACAGACTGCCAAATTTGTAAAAATTTTCCTAAATCTACCTTTGAAAAGAATTAGGTAGACTGAGGGAAGCGGAGGCCGAGAGTCCGCTGACCTGGATGGCCAGCCAGTTCGGTTTCGACTGAACAGAAGGAGTGCCCTCTGACCAGAGGCGATACTTCTTGAGCAGAAGAAACCCGATCCTGAGGGTCGGTTCCCTGCAAAAAGGAACGCAAAGAAAAATCGACCGGTTTGGATCCAGAGGTTCATGTTCTGACCGCCGAGAATAGAACAGAGCGATCTCAAATTGTGGAATCGCTTCTCCGTTCCGGACTGATCCGACACCTTTTCAGTGGTTAGATTAGCCGGTTCCCCGGTTCAAGATTGTACCCTGAGAATTTTTATGAACCAGAGTTTGAGGAGGAGGAGTTTGAAGATGATGGTGAAAGTCTGGATGTGCCTGTGGAACTGGACATCTCCCCGGACAGACCTTCGGGTGTATCCCCTCCTAGGCTTTCCGAGTCCCCTTCCCATTTTCTGTTTTACAGGAAAGTGGCTGAAACTCTCCAGCTTCCTATGGAGGAGGCAATGGAGGATCAGGAGGAGCCTGATTATGTGGAAATGATGGAAAACATACCCTTGGCTTCACACCCCCCAGACAGAGACTCCAGGAAGATTCATGCCATGGCAAAAAAACAGTACATGGCATCTTCCTTGGGACTCATGCAGGCAAATTATATGGCCTATACAGCCAGGTACCAGAAGTCCAGGTGGGACATTGTACTGGCACTGGCTAAACAGGCCTCCCCCCAGCTAGCCAAGGAGCTGGAGGAGATGGCTGCAGATGGGATTGAGGCATCAAAAGTACAGTTTCATGCTGCTATGGACTCCAGTGATGTGTCATCAAGAGTCATGGCTGCATCTGTGGCTCTTCGGAGAATGGCTTGGCTCAGGTGTACTAGCCTCTCACAGGACACCCAGGCTAAGGCCATGGATTTTCCTGTATTGGGTAATTCTCTGTTTGGGGAGCAGACAGAGGATTACATGAAGAAAATGGATGAGTACAGGACCACTTACAGGAGTGCTCAGGCCAAGGAGAGGCAAGCAACTCCTCAAAGGCAGCAATCTAGGGGCAGGGGCAGGTCTTTTTACCAAGCACAGGCCTCTTCTCCCTTTTCACAGAGGGGGTTCTTCAGAGGGAGAGGCAGAAGGGGGATGAGCAGGGCTGCATCCACTCCTCAGCCTAAGGCCCCTGCCAAGCAGACACCCTGATGGGTCTGCCTGGATCGACTCTCCTATTCCAGTAGGGGGCAGGCTGGCTTACTTTGTCCAGGACTGGATGTTTATTACCTCAGACAAGTGGGTCCTGGAAGTAGTAAGCCAGGGACTGGTTCTCAGCTTCAAGAAATTTCCGAAGATGAGAGCCAGATCTTTTCCACCTGCAGGTTTCTCAGAAACCCGTGCCCTAGAGGCAGAGGTTTCATCTCTTCTGGCCTTAGGAGCCATAGAGAGAGTTCCTTCCCTACACAGGGGCAAAGGTCTGTACTCCAGGTACTTCCCTACCCCAAAAAAGACAAGGGAGTGACGACCCATCCTAGACCTAAGACACCTGAACAAACATCTTTTAAAACCAAAGTTCAAGATGGTAACTCTGGGAATAATTCTTCCCTCGCTAAGGCCAGGGGACTGGCTAGCCTCCCTGGACCTAAAGGATGCCTATTTTCACATTCCCATCAGGTGCTCCCACAGAAAGTACCTCCAGTTCGAGTTGCCCTCAGGTCACTATCAGTTCAAAGCAATGCCCTTTGGTCTAGCATCAGCCCCAAGGGTTTTCACAAAGTGCCTGGCAGTAGTCCTTGCCTTTCTAAGAAGGCAAAAACTTTCCATTTTTCTTTATCTGGACGACTGGTTCATAGTGGGCCAGTCCCCAGACCAAGTCAAGTCAGACCTGCAAGTGACCCAGCAAGTGCTCACTTCTCTAGGATTTCTTCTCAACCTTCCCAAGTCAGTTCTCGAGCCAGTGCAGCTCCTTACCTTTATAGGGGCAGAACTGGATACTGTCAAAACAGAGCCTTTCTTCCCCTGGAAAGGACAAGAGTTCTTATAGAACTGGCTTCTTCCTTCAGCCTTTAGGTGTCTTGACCAGCAAGGCATTTCCTCCAGCTCTTGGGCCACATGGCAGCTTCTACAGCAGTGGTCCAAGGGGCAAGATTCCAGATGAGGGACATTCAGTTCCATCTGAGGGCATTTTGGTCCCAAAAGAAGGATTCCCTTACCAAACTGATCCCAGTGACTCGGACCCTGATCCAAGCCCTTCAATGGTGGAGGATCAGGACAATTTAAAGCAAGGGGTCCCATTTGTCACTCGGCCACATTCAGTGGTCCTTACCACGGATGCTTTCCTCCTGGGCTGGGGAGCCCATCTGGGGGCCCTCACTGCCCAGGGACTGTGGTCCCCTCAGGAATCCCTTCTCCATATCAGTCTCCTAGAACTCAGGGTAGTTTTTCTGGCCTTGCAAGCTTTCTCTGTCAGTGCAGAACAAGGTGGTTCAAGTCAGAACAGACACCACCACCACCACCACCAGGTGGTACATCAACAAGCAGGGAGGCACGCGGTCTACACGGCCTTGTGCACAGAACCCATGAAGTTGTGGTCCCTGGCTTATTCCCTGCAAACTTCTCTGATAGCAGTCCACCTTCCAGGGAAGGACAATGTGCTAGCAGATGCACTGAGCAGGATCTCACAGGGCCATCACGAATGGTCCTTGGACCCTCTGGTCTTGAAGGTGATTTTTTTCAAGGTGGGGTACTCCAGAGATGGATCTCTTTGCAGCCCCAGACAATCGCCAACTTCCTCTCTTTTTTTGCAGACCCCCAGTCTTGGGCTGAGTCCCTCTGGATGCTCTGATTCTGAACTGGGAAGGGAAATTTCTGTATGCCTTCCCTCCCTTTCCTCTACTGTTCAGAGTTTTAGTCAAGATAAGGTCACAACCTTGCAGAGTGATTCTGATTCCTCCAGATTGGGCCAGACTGCCTTGGTACCCCCTGTTGCTGTCCCTAGCAGTCCATCTTCCCCTGTCTCTTCCCAGGAATTACAACCTGGTAACCTCCTCTCTGGAGGATTTGGTACCCCAATCTTCAGTCTCTCTCTCAATCTCAAGGCATGGCTCTTGAAGAGTTAGAGTATGCAGATTTGCATCTGTCTCAGGGGGTTCTGGATATCCTCATAGCCTCTCGAAAACCCGCCACTAGAAAGACCTATAACTCCAAATGGAAGAGATTCAGCATTTAGTGTTCCAAGCAGCATATTTGCCCAGACACTGATGAATTGCCCACAGTTTGGATTATATGGTCCATCTTAATGGCCTAGGTCTCAGACCAGCTACTCTCAAGGTACACTTGTCAGCTGTCTGTGCTTTTCTGTCAGTGGGGAAGTCTTCCTCACTATCATCTCATCCTGTGTTCTGTAAATTTTTCAAGGGATTGCTTCATACTAATCCTCCATTTAGAGACCCTGCCCCTGCCTGGGATTTTAAATGTTTGCATTGCTCAATTGATGCAACCTCCCTTTGAGCCTATGTCCTCAGTAGAGCTTAAGTACTTGACTTGGAAGACTGTGTTTTTTAGTAGCCATTACCTCTGCCAGACATATCAGTGAACTGCAAGCACTGTCAGTGGAACCTGATTATCTCCTTTCACAGAGATAAAGTGGTCCTTAGAACCAATAGAAGGTTCTTGCCCAAAGTGGTTTCAGATTTCCACCTGAATCAGTCTGTCTCTTCCTGTTTTCTTCACTGATCATTCCTCTTCAGGAGAGAGGAGGCTACACAGTTTAGATGTTAAAAGGGCCCTTAGCTACTAGCGTACCAAGGGTCACAGGTTCGATTCCCTCCAGTTGTTCCTCACTTATGGAGACGTGGGAAAGGGCAAACCTGCCACCAAGAGAACTATTGCCAGGTGGATTGTGTCTTATATACAATTCTGCTATGAGAAACTGGGAAAAATTCCACCCTCAGGCCTGAGGGCTCACTCCACCAGAGGTATAGCTGCTTCCCTGGCTGCTGCAAGGGATAGTCCTCTCTTAGAAATTTGTCAAGCAGCCACCTGGCAAACAGTCCATACCTTTACCAAGCATTACTCTGTGGACATCCAGGCTAGGAGTGATGCTCGGTTTGGCACAGCAGTACTTCAGAGCCTATTCCCAAAGTAGGTTCTGTCCTACCTCCATGGAGGTACTGCTCGGTAGTCTGCAGTAGTCAGAATACAGCAAGACTTCATGTTGTTTGAAGAAAAATACTCACCTTAGTAATTATATTTCTTCTAATGGAGTCTTGCTGTATTCTGACCTCCCTCCCTGCCTCCGCTCTCAGAACCTGTTTTTGGGAAGTGGGTGGGCAGGTGCAGTGTTGCATCTCAGGGGTGCTCCTTTTACACCCTCTTCTTTTTGGTTTGGGTGTTTATTTTATTATTATTCTTGTTTGGATTGGTTTTTGGTTTTGGGTTTCCTGACTTGAGTCTTCCTTTGGGAATCTAAAACTTTTTGTTGCCAGTTGGCTAGTAAAAATGTTACAATTTCCACATAAGATAGTGAGTTTTTGCTTGTAAGATTCTGACGGTTGGATTTCAAAGGGCTCCAGACAGAGACCTCAACCGACATCGAGCTCAGAATTCTGTGCTCTACATAGAAAGTTAACCCTTTGTTCTCCGGGGCAGTTTAAAGGCTGGGGCTAACTGCAATAGTCAAAATACAGCAAGACTCCATTAGAAGAAACATAATTACTAAGGTGAGTAATTTTTTTTCATCTGCCATCAACTTCTATGTTTCTATGTAGAGCATTGTTCTATATAGAAATCCATCTTTTTGTAAATGCTGTTGTACCACAGTTCAAAGTTCATGGAATGTGATTGTACCCTTCTGTGGTAGAACAGGATTCTAGAACCTCTAGAGATTGCACAAGTCAGTTTCATTTGTGAAAGAGAAAAAAACACAATGCACACATTTCATATAATACTACACTGTAAAATGGTACTTGGACGATAGGCAGCATGGTTTTGTCACGGGAAGATCGTGCCAGACAAACCTTGTTGAGTTTCTATGACTGGGTGACGAGGGCCCTGGACCAGGGTAGGCCAGTGGACATCCTCTTTCTGGACTTTAGCAAGGAGTTTGATTTGGTACCCCACAGTGGCCTGCTGGCTAAGCTGAAGGAAATGGGGGTAGGGAGACAGTTGTTAAGATGGATAGGAAATTGGCTCTCTGAGCATACTCAGAAGGTGGTGGTTAGAGGGTTAGCCTCATCCCCAAGGTGGGTTACTAGTGGGGTTCCCCAGGGGTCAGTGCTGGGGCCACTCCTGTTCAACGCTTATATCTCAGACATCAGGAGGTTGATCAGGAGTGAGATGAGTCTCTTTGCAGACGACTCAAAGCTGGGTGCAGTGGTGGATGGGGAGGAGGGGAGGGTGGCCTTGCAGGAGGGCCTGGAGGCTCTGGAAAGGTGGTCGGGAAAATGGAAACTAAAATTCAGTGCGGAGAAGTGCAGGGTTCTACACCTGGGAGTCAGAAATCCAGGCCAGGGGTATACCCTGGGAGGAGACATGATTCAAGTCACAGAGGGTGAGAGGGATCTGGGGGTAGTGGTAGATGTCAGACATGAACAACTCGGATATCTGTAGGAGGGCGACAGCAAGTGCAAATAGGATGCTGGGATGCATCACCAGGGGGATTACCTCCAGAAAGGCGGAAGTGATCCTTCCACTGTACAACTGCTTGGTTAGGCTGCACCTCGAGTACTGTGTACAGTTTTGGAGACCACATTTAAAGAGGGACATTACACTCCTAGAGAGGGTCCAAAGGAGGGCAACCAAAATGATCTGGGGCCTGGAGGAGAGGACCTAAGAAGAGGCTCAGGGAGCTAGACATGTACACCCTGGAGGGGAGGAGGGACAGGGGGACATGATAATGGTCTTTAAATACATGAAGGGGATCAATAAAGGAGGCCAGTCAGGGTGTTCCAAAGGAGGGTGGGCAACAAGAGGTCACGGTGTAAGCTGGAAGGGGGCAGGCTCAGAGGGGAGAGGAGATGTTATTTCACTGAAATGGTGGTGGAGCCATGGAATGCACTGCCTAGGGAGCTGGTAGAGGCGGAGACTGTGGACGGATTTAAGAGGGGATGGGACAGGCACAGGTATAGGGGAGGGTAAATCTGACCAGGCCCAATACAGGTGGAACATCTGGGGCTGGGGACAGTATAACCCAAGGGGGGGGGGACACCAAAATCGGCCCTCAGTGCGGGTGCTGAAAATCGAGCAGAGTCGAGAGACCATTATGGCTATTCTGCTCCCATTTTAGTATGTAAAATACAGGATAAGCAGCTTTATGCATAACCAGTGTGTTCTGACACCTTGGATTTCTGATTCCCATGAACCCCTTGAGCTTTACTCTTGAGGTCAGAGGGAATCAGAACCCTTCTGTGGCAGAACACATTGGTTGTGCATAGTTACCCGTCCAGTATTCTTTATGTACCTCTAAATAAGAACCAGTGGTGAAAACATGTGCATAAAAACATTCCAAAGTTGCATCTCACTTAAACTTATTTAAAATATAAAATCTGCTATAGTTAATGTAGTCTACTGTATATCCCTGAATTTTATATTTATTTTACTTCATATGATTTAAAATAAATTACTAAAAATAAAACAACTTAATTGCTAATTAAAACAAAACAAAAAGTGCCTACAACAACAATTTGCTTACACTTGGTACAGTGGTATATATTTTAAGAGACTACCAAAATCACCTTAAATTTTTTTTTTTTTTAACATTGCAGAATCAAACCTAAAGATGGAATATATGGCAGTGAATACTTGTCTTTTTTTTTATACCAGTTATATTTTATTCAGTTTGTATCAAACAGAACAATACAGGAAACTATAAGAAAGTGGAGCACCATACATTCATTCTTACAAAAAAGGAGTTTTTACATCCTAGTTCTTGTTACCATACTGGGGGGATAAACAAGATATACTTAGAAACCCAACCAAGGTTAATGAGATAACCAGATGCCACCAAGAGCAGAGATATCTGTAAGTGAATTAATGTATTCCCCAATATAGTGCACCCTACCGTTATTGCATAGCATTTCCATTTCCTTTAAGGGATCATCTCTTATCAAATGGCATTATGTACTAGTGAAAAACATATCATCAGAGGTTCTCACTCAAACATATGCCCAAAACCTTGAAAAAATACTAATATAAAAATTAATACCTCCGCTGTAGATGCTTCAGGCTGACCTACTATCGAAGTGAACTGCTAAAAGGAGCTATGGAGGATTTTAACATATAATAACTATGCTGCATTGTTATAAATATTTGCTTAAAGATGTTGGCATTTGGGAGGAGGTGGGCTGGTATAAGGTGGAGGCAGAACAGCTTACTCAGTACCCCTTGTGATCCTTACCAACTAGGAGAATCTCCACGCTGCTCCGCTGGGTAGCCAGTCCATGGAGAAGACATACCCTCTCCGCCCTGGGCCAACTGAGATGATGGACAGGCACCCTGCATGGGGTTGGCCCTTGACATTTATTAGCATCATGAGGATTTTCGCCCAGGTGGATAGAGGGTACAGATATTGAGAATTACAAGGCTCACTGGGGAAGGGTACTGTATCAACTTAGGTTGCTAAATCAGTAGGAGGAGAGAGGGTAATTGGGGTGTGGCTTAGGCAGTAGAAAAGCAGGTGACTCCAATTAACTTCCTGCTGCTAGCTTTTGAAGACAGAAATCTTGCTTTTAGAGCAGAAAGCAGCTGACTTAAAAGCTACCGTTTTCTTACTAATTGCTCTCCATCCCACCCAGTCCACCCTGAGACAGTTCTACTTTTATAGCCACTGGATTTGACTGACAACAGGAACTTTCTGTTTGGCAGTAGGAAGGAAGGATCATAGAGAAACATTAGTTTTGTCAACCCTGAAGGAAAAGTAGTTTTCTCCTCCTAGCTGCTGGAGGTCTGACTCTGAGCAAGGAAGAAGGAGACTACTGAAGAATATAGGGAGTTGCTGTCTCAGAACTGGAAGGGTGATAGTTGTAAAGATAGGAGAGAGTAAGCATACAGAGCAACAGGAGAGGGGACACAAAATATGACATGATGGGAGTGGTGTAGTGCAAGGGCTGTGGGGTGGCAGTGTTCCGGGAGATATTCTGGAGGCCACCCTATTTGCAGGCACCTCTATGGTCTGAGGGAGGAGGTTGCCCGTCTCCAGGCTGACCTGGCTAAGATTCGTGAAACCTCCTCCCCCACCCAGGGACCACCAGGGCCACCACCGCTACCTCAGAGGTTGCCAAGAAAGAGGAGTGGCTGGACCAAGGTGAGCTCAGGGAGGGAGAGGTGCATCCCTCCAGCTGTACCTCCCCATAATTAATATGCTGTTCTGGTGGATAGTGTTTCCTCTATGGAGGCACCTGCAGTGGAGACCAAGGAAGATTTATTTATTTATTTAGTTTTTGTTGACCAGGTAAGTGCACTAGACAAATGCTGCCTATTTTCAGGCATGACCCGGGGGAGGGGATACAGATGAATGCCAACTGACCTTGAACCAGATTAAGCTGTTGGTGTTGTTTTTTTTTTTTTTTTTTTTTTAGTGAATGAGGGAAATTTGCCCAGGACACCGGGGAAATTCCCCTACTCTTTTTGATAAGTGCCATGGGATCTTTAACATCCACCTGAACTGCCACCAATCCAGGCAGATGGGACCTCGGTTTAACGTCTCATGGGAACCTCCACAAAGGAGACCTAGAGGAGGGTGGCACGGGACCCCACAGGGGAAGGAAACAACTCCTGGTGGGGGACTCGATCATTAGGGGGGTAGAAGTGGGGGAGGAAGGGGAGAGGGAGGTAAGATGCCTGCCTGGCACCACGGCTTGGAGGGACAGGAAGCGAATCCTCAGGATCGTGGGAGCAGCTGCATGAGGGAGGGAGCTGGATGTCATTGTCCACCTAAGGACAAATGACCTGGCTCAGAATGGGATCAGAGCAGTGCAAGAGAAGTTTATAGAGTTGGGGAGGGGCCTTAGACAAGTAGCCCATACGGTAACCTTCTCGGAGGTGCTGCCCATCTATGGCAAGGGTGATGCTAGGGTACTCCACACAATCGAATTCAATGAATGGTTGAAAAACTGGTGTGGAGCTCAGGGTTTTGGCTTCATTGGGGACTGGGGAGTCACCTGGAGGGATGCAGACCTATACTGGTGCAGTAGTCTGCATCTCTCCGTGGGGGGGGGAGGAACCAGGATCCTAGTTGATGGGTTTAAATGCTTCATTGGCAAGCATTCATACTAGCCAAGGGGGGAGGCACTGAAAAGGAGCGGGGAAATCCCAGCCTCCCCCCACAAAACACGGTAATTGGCGAGGTAAACACCAAGGTAGAGAAGTCAGTGGGGAGCAGGACAGAGGTAAATGCAAAAAAAGGCAGTCAGTAAGGACAGGGATGGGGCTAAAAGGGGTAAGGCCATCAAAATATGGAAGGTGATGAGTACCAATGCCCATAGTCTGTGTAACAAGCTCCCTGAACTAGTGGCCTTGATGGAAGAGGGATGACTGGATATTGTGGCAGTCACAGAAACATGGTACACAGAGAACCATGACTGGGATGTCAACATACCAGGATATGCAATATACAGGAGGGACAGGGAGGGTAAAAGAGGAGGAGGAGGAGGAGGAGTAGCCCTCTGTGTAAGGGAAGGGATCAAAGCAACAGAACTAAAGAGTAAACAGGGAGCAGATGAGGCACTCTGGGTCACCCTGGAGACAGGAAATGGCACCACAATCCTCTTGGGGGTTGAATACAGACACCCACCTCAGGGGGAGGGAATGGACAAGGAAATGATAGAAGGCATCCTTAGAATGTCAGAAAAAGGGGAGATATTGTTGATGGGGGACCTGAATATGCCAGATGTTAACTGGAGTACCTTTGCTGCAGGCACATCCAATAGCAGGGTCATTCTTGATGCCCTACAAGGGACATGCTCAGACAGCTAGTATTGGAACCCATTCGGGAGGAGCAATCTTGGATCTGGTACTCTCAAATGGGAACAGAGAAAGAATCTGGTTTAGAAGAGGGTAGCCATCTGGGAACAAGTGACCACCAAACAGTGTGGTTCACGGTAAAAACAGCTATAGAGTTGAGCCATACAAAAGCAAGAGTATTGGACTTTAGGAGGGCTGACTTTGGGAAAATGAGAGAGTGCCTCAGAAAAGCACTAGCAAACAGGCAAGAAGGAGGGATGGAGGAACAATGGGGAGTAATCAAAACAGCCATCACAGAGGCAGCAAGCCTTTGTGTGAAGCAAATCAACAAAACACAACAAAGGAAAAAAAACACTATAGTTCTCAAAAGAGGTGGCATGGAAGGTTAAGGAGAAAAGGATAGCATTCAGGAAATATAAGGAAACACAGAAGAAGCAGGACAGAGAACGTTATCAGTTAAAGCAAAAAGAGACAAGGAAGGCAGTCAGAATAGCAAAGGTCCAAACCGAGGAAAGGATAGTCAACTCTATTAACAAGGGGGATAAGACCTTTTATAGGTACATTAGGGAGCGAAGAAAGACCAAGGGAGTGATACTGAGGCTTAATAAAGGGGAGGGAATGTGGACAGAGGGTGACAGTGAAAAAGCAGGGATACTGAATGAATATTTCAGCTCAGTATTCACAAAGGAAGAGGAGGGGGAGAGATACCTAAACCAAACAAGAGAAACACTCTGGGTACGGGGGTCGATACCAGTCCATTCACAGAAGAAAGGGTTCTGAAAGAACTAGTAAAATTGAAGGTGGACAAAGCAATGGGGCCCTGATGGGATTCACCCAAGAATTCTAAAAGAACTAAGGATAGAGCTAGTGACCCCACTGACTACACTCTTTTACAAATCATGGGAAGATGGGGTGGTACCCGAGGACTGTGGAAGTGATTCCTCTTCACAAAAGTGGGAGCAGGGCAGAGGCAGGAAACTACAGACCAGTTCGTTTGACCTCAGTGGTAGGGAAAATGATTGAATCACTTTGAAGGAAAGAACTGTTGAATACCTAGAGGCTAGTGGGGCACAGGACCCAGGGCAGCATGGATTCACAGTGGGAAGGTCGTGTCAGATGAATCTAATAGATTTCTTTGACTGGGTGACCAAAGTAGTAGACCAGGGAGGGGCTATGGGCATGGCCTACCAAGATTTTAGCAAGGCATTTGATACAGTCCCACACAAAAGATTAATATACAAGTTAGCCAACCTTGGAGTGAGTCCCAGGGTTGTAGCCTGGATAAAAATTGGCTGGATAACAGAACGCAGAAGGTAGTAGTAAATGAGTCCACAGTGAAGAAAGGAGGGTTCTAGGGACATGGATATGTTGTTCATCCACACTCATTGGCAGGTATCCTTGCCGCTTTAAATCTTGCTGGAAGGTCTTCAAGCTTGCTCCTCCCACCCACCCGGGTGCTATAACTCTCGGCTCCGCCCCATGACGCCAGATCTTCCTTACCGCTTGGAAGCTCAGGTTCCCTCCTTAACGCTCTGCGTTTGAGACTGGTTCCTATTTCTCTGTTTGCGGATTTAAAAATATTTTTTGAAAGACTTCAGTCTTGATCCCTCATGACTGCGATGGACAAATCGACTCGGTTCCGAGATGCCCCTGCGAATCAGAAAATGTCTCGACGGATCCACACTCCACGCGTGTCTACTGCTTAGGCCTTGAGCACGACCCGCAGGATTGTGACCTGTGCTCATCTTTCTCGCCCACGCCTCGAAGACCGTGCTCCGATTGCAACTGGGCTGTCCCGAGAAGCGCTTCCCTCCGTGAAGTCCGGAGGCCCGGTCGGCGGTGTCCGCGAGCGGGCGGGTTCGGGCGGATCAGCTCGAGCAGATGATCGCCCTTGAAGAGGAGGCAGGTGCGGCCGTGACTTCCTCGGGCGCGGCATTTATCCCGCCTTCTGGGTTCTTCCTACACGGCTTCCTTTAAGGAGCTTTGTCTGTCCCTCTCCACTAAGGGAGAAGGGCCTACGTCTGCTGGACCTTTTTCTCGGTCCAAAAAGAGGGACAAGGGTAAGTCCCTCCGGCGCTCTTGGGAGCGGGAAAGGTCCCCCTCCCGAGTCGTGACACGTCGACCGTCGCATCATCAAGCTCGCCACTGGCCTCACGGTGTCCCCGTCAGGTCAGTTGACCGAGACTCCCGCCGACGAAGTCGAGATTTTTCTCGATCCGTTGGACGGGCTGTCGCCTATAGCAGCCGAGATTCCCCTCTCCCCGGTTCCCCCGGGAGGAGTTGAGGATCCCGTGGGCTTGCCTGTGCCTCCGGTTCCGGAGCCCTCGGATGAACCATCCGAGCCGAAGGGAGTGCCGGTTCCGGCCGACACCTCCCCGCACCGACCTCGGAAAATCCGAGAGTCTCGGTCTCGGACCTCTTCGCGGTCCAGCCGATCCCACCGTCATAGGCGGTCTCGGTCTCGGCACCGCGGTAAGTGGCGTCGCCACTCGTCCTCCTCCTCGGACGAGGGGAGGCCGGCGTAAGTTACGTCGGCAATACGAGGACCTTATGTTGCAACAGCTCTCTTGACGGGAGTAAGCGACCCCGTCGCCTTCCCGCCATTAAGTGGCTGTCACCGGAGCGGCCGACACAACCCCTCGACTTATCCGAGGAGCTATACCAGGCCGGTTGTTCGTGCCAAACCAGCTGCTCCACCGATTCCGGTGGAACCTCCGCCTCCACAGCCACTAATTGGGGCTCCGACCAAGGATTCTCGTCGGCTAAGGGTCTACCCCATCGGTTGTCAGTTACCCTCACTCCCGACCGACCTCGGCAGGTGAAGGGTGGCTCAGGCCAGAGGCAGCTCTTCGAGGACTCTTCCGAGTCCGAAGATGATTCCTCCTTTTTCTCCAAGCGACTGGACTTGGAGTCTTCAGGAGGTCAGTCAATGGACGATAGCCCGTCGTCCTTCCTAGGACTGCTTTGGCTCATCTCGAGTCCACCGGGATGGAGCTCGAACCCGTTCCAAACGGGCCAGGTATCCTCACGGAGATTCTGGACCGAGGATTCTCCAACGGAGGCCTTCCGTGGCTGAGGCCATAGTGGGTCCGGCACTGGAGCTTTGGCAGCGCCCTGCTTCCTGCCCTGCGCCTTGAGCCAGGATGGCCAGGAAGTATCGCGTCCTACCGGTTCCCTGTCCGGTTTGAGCACCCTCTGCTGAGGGGTTGGTTACCGACAGCGTTTCCGCGCCCGCAACGCCAGTGATGTGGACAAACCTCCTGACAAGGAGTCCAAGAAATTTGATTATGTCGGTAAAAGTCTATGCTGCGTCCTCTCTCAACCTTCGTCAGGCCAGTTCGCCGCCCTCATGGCACATTTTCTCATGCCCTGTTGGGCTCCTGGATGAGGTCATCCTCATCTCCCGCGGATCTGCAGACTACGGTCAAGCAGGTGCGGGACCAGGGCAGGGCAGTGGCCAAACAGCAGCTCCAGACTGCTTTGGATATTGGGGACTCATGTGCCAGATCGGTGGTCGCCACAGTGGCTAAGTGCGTCGGGCGGGCTTGGCTGAGGATATCCACCTTTACTCGGATACCCAGCACAAGTTGGCGGATGTTCCCTTTTGGGACTGACCTCTTCGCCCTGGGGTGAAGGTCACCTGCAGAGGATCGAGAAGTCCAATGCTACCTTGGACTCGGTCTCTTCCGCTCAGAAGGACAAAGGCCGCAAACCACAGCCTAAGCCCTTTCGTCCTTCTGCGCCCCCGGCGCGCCCGGCCCAGCAACGTCAGGGCCAGCAGGCTCGGCCTTGGCATCCCAAACCCAAGCCACCGGCTTCCTCTAACAGGAGGCAGGGAGGAAAAGGCCCAGGAGGTCCCTCGGCCGGTCCCTCCTCCAAGCCTGCCCAGTGACGGGCTGAGGGGTGTCGCCCCCATCCCCGTCACCTTACCCCTGGGTCCCCCCGTGGGGGGAGCTCCGGCACTTCCATTCTGCCTGGTCCGCTGTTACCACGGACAGGTGGGTTTTGGAGATGGTGGGAAGAGGCCTGCCTCTGGAATTCGAGCAGGCACCACCCTTCAGAGCCGTCGCCTCGGGGCTTCGGGGTCCCCAGCCTCACTGGCGGCTCGTCGAGCCGACATCGCTCTCCTCCTCCAGAAGGAGGTGATAAGAGAGGTGGCGGACCCTCCTTCAGACCCAGGGTTTGTGTCCAGGTACTTCCTGGTTCCGAAACGGACGGGGGGCTGGCGCCCCATTCTCGACCTACACGACCTAAACATGTTCCTAAGGTCTCGAACCTTCAGGATGGTCACTCTGGCTCAGATAATACCATCCTTGAACGCTGGCGTGGTTCTGCCTCTGGACTTGCAGGACGCTTTCTTCACGTCCCTATCCGTCGTCTCACCAAGATTCCTTCGCCTGAGCGGAAGGATCCTTTCGAGTTCAAGCCATGCCCTTCGCTTGTCTCCAGCTCCCAGGGTCTTCACCAAATGCATGGCAGTGGTGACAGCATTCCCCTTGTGCCGAGGTCCGGTGTACCTTACCTGGACGACTGGCTGATAGCAGCTCTCTCCAGGATGGAGGCGGAGTGGTCCAGAGATCTGGCCCTCCAGGTCTGCTCTCAACTGGGCCTCCTTATCAACGAGGCCAAGTCGGAACTCGAGCCGAAGCAGGTGATTCTGTTCATCAGGGCGCAGCTCGACTGTCTTCGAGCCAGAGCGCGGCTCCCGGCGGACAGGGCCGAGGTTCTTTCCTCCTTTGCCCGATCATTTCTGGTTGGGCAATTGCACCCTGCCCGGGACTTCCTGCGCCTCCTGGGTCTCATGGCGGCTTGCACCAGCGTGGTCCGTTGGGCCCGCTGGAACATGCGTCCCCTTCAATGGGGACTGGCCAGCCAGTGGTCACAACGCTGCGATCCTTTGGACCAGCTTGTGTCGGTGACACAGGGGATGTGGAACGCTCTCCAGTGGTGGACCGTTCCAGATCATTTGCAGGAGGGCATCCCGTTCGTCCGCCCCGAGCCGACGGTCTCTCTATCGACCGATGCCTCTCTGATGGGTTGGGGTGCCCATCTGGGGGAACACCGGGCTCATGGCCTCTGGTCCACGAAGTCGATGCCACATCAACCTGCTGGAGCTCGGCGGTCCGCCTAGCTCTCACCGCCTTTGCTCCGTTCCTCCGAGGTCAAGTGGTCGAGTCCAGGCGGACAATACCACGACCATGTACTATCTAAACCGCCAGGTGGAGATCGCTCCATGCTTCTATGCAAGGAAGCTCTCCGCATTTGGTCACTCGTGCGCAGCCTGAGGCGGATCTCCTAGCCATTCATGTGGCAGGAGCCTCCAACACCCTGGCCGATGCCCTGAGCCGGATAGGGCTGCATCCCACGAGTGGTCTCTCCTGCCGGAGGTGTACAGCATCTGTTCTCCCATTGGGGCACACCTCAGGTGGACCTGTTTGCCTCCAGGGAGAACGCGAAGCTGAGACTGTTCCATGCCGGCCCCCCTCAGCAGGGCTCGCTGCAGGGGGATGCCTTCTCGAGGCAGTGGACCCCGGGCCTCTTTTACGCCTTTCCCCCATTTCCCTTGATCCACAAGGTGCTCCTCAAGGCGAGGAGGGACAAGGCGCAGGTGATTCTGATAGCCCCAGACTGGCCTCGGCAGTTCTGGTACCCAGATCTCCTCAGTCTCAGCTCCAGGACTCCGTGGCAGCTTCCAGCTCGCCCGGACCTGCTTTCAGTCAATCAGGGGAAGGTATTCCATCCGGACCTTCAATCCCTGCACCTGACGGCCTGGTTCCTGAGCGGCTAGAGTTCCAGGCCTTGGGTCTTTCCGACGAGGTCCTCAATGTAGTTGAGGCATCCCGTAAGGAGTCGACCAGAAAATGCTATGCCTTCAAATGGAAAAGGTTTTCCATTTGGTGTCAGGGCAAGGGCTTGGACCCTTCCTCCTGTTCCTTGGCAAGCATCTTGGACTATTTATGGTCCCTTTCTAATCAGGGCTTAGGTCGGCGACCCTAAGAGTGCACCTGGCAGCCATCTCTGCTTGCGACGGGCCGAGAAGCAGTCGGTGGCGCGAGGAAAGGTGGTCTGGCGCTTTTTCAAGGCCTTGATCACATTTCCTCCAGTGGGAACCCCCCACCCGTGGGATCTACTGCTGGTACTGGCAAAGCTCATGGGCAAGCCATTCGAACCTATGCACAGGTGTGCTCTCTCTCACCTGTCGTGGAAGACTGCCTTCTTGGTGGCTATCCGTCCAGCCAGAAGGATGGGAGAGCTCCAGGCGCTTCCATCGAGTCTCCTTACCTGGTCTTCCCACAGGGACAAGGTTGTCCTGCGCCCCACCCGAAATTCCTTCCGAAGGTGGTGTCGGAGTTTCACCTTAACCAGGTGTTGACTCTGCGGTGTTCTACCCCAATCACACCTCAGGAGGCGAATATAGGCTCCATACTTTGGACCCTAGAAGGCTGCGCCTATTACAAAGAGCATGGCTGAAATTGGGGAGAGATTTGGCCAGCTGTTTGTCACCTACGCTGAAGCCACTTCTGGCAGACCTGCAGCCAAGCGGACGATAGGCAGGTGGGTCACCTCCTGCATAGATCTCTGCTATAAGTTGGCGGGCATGGAGCCTCCCAGAGGATAAGAGCTCATTCTACCCGCCCTGTCTGCAACGGTGGCTGCTTCAGGGGCGTCCCTATCCAGGAAATCTGCAGGGCTGCTACCTGGAAGTCAGCAAACACCTTCATTACCCATTACCACATCGACCTTGAGTCACGCCGGGATGCTGGTTTTGGGGCCTCGGTTCTCAGTCTCTCTTTCCCAAGTAAGTATTGGGGTGTGCGTCTTGCCTCCCTCCTCCCGGAGAACTGCTAGGAGTCTGCCAATGAGTGTGGATGAACAACATATCCATGTCCCTAGAATACAGGTTACTCACCTGTAACAGGAGTTCTAGGAATGGTATATTGTTCATCCTGACCCTCCCGACCTCCCAACCCCGACGCACAACCTGAGCTTCCAGCGGGCCAGATCTGGCGTCATGGGGCGGAGCCGAGAGTTATACCACCCGGGTGGGTGGGAGGAGCAAGCTTGAAGACCTTTCGGCAAGATTTAAAGCGGCAAGGATACCTGCCAATGAGTGTGGATGAACAACATATACCATTCCTAGAACTCCTGTTACAGGTGAGTAACCTGTATTTACTAGCCGGGTACTGCAGGGCTCAGTACTGGGACTGGTCCTTTTTAATGTGTCTAAGTGACATTGCAGAGGAACTGGAAGGAAAAGTATGTCTCTTTGCAGATGACACAAAGATCGGCAACAGGGTTTACATACTAAGAGTAATAGATGCACAGAAGGTTGTAACCCATATAAGTGCATCTCCAGACTCTGGCTCTCTTTATACCTTTTTTAATAATAATTTGTCAAGATTAGCTTTAAAGGTTTCTACATTTTCTGTATCCAACAATATTTTAGGTAATCCATTCCATATAGATATGATTCTTCGAGTGAAAAATGAGCGTCTAATATCTAGTATTGGGATATGTTAAAGATAATTGGAATTTATGGCTTCTAAGATTGCATTCTCTCATATTGAATGCCATTCCCAGTTGTGCCATAAGCTAATTGTCTTTCACTATATTAAACATCAGGAGTGTGTCCTCCCCCGGTTCTTCTCATTTCCAACGAATACAAATCCAGCTCCTTGAGTCGTTCCCCTTAAATTTCTATCCTGCAAACCATCTATCGTCTTGGTAATCCTTCGCTGCACCCCCTCATATGCGTTAATGTCATGTCTGAGGTAGGGACTCCATAGTGGAGAGCAAGTCTAGTGGGGATGCACATATGCTCTGTAAAGTGGGAGAATACATGCCTATTTTTCAACAACAAAGATCTTTTATACAGCCTATTATTTTATTTGCTTTTTCCTAATACGATTGCAATGTGAAGTAAATGTAAGATCTCATGTGATAATTACTCCCAGGTCTTTTCCTCTCTTACCAATATCGGTTCTGAACCATTCAACATAAACTGCACATTAGGGTTATTATCTTCCAAATGCATAACAACACATTTTATTAGTATTAAAATCCATATCATTTTTGTTTAGCCCAGTATTCAAGTTCTTGAAGGTCTTTAGTAAAATCCACTATTTCATCAGGTGAACCCACTTTAGCTACAATTTTGTATCATCTGCAAATATAGCCATATTCTTAATGTTAGCTGTCATGTCTGACATAAATATATTAAAAGAATGGATCCAAGGACAGATCCCTGTGGCACTCCACTAGTAACTGTACCTGCAGACAAGGTGTGTCCTCTTTTACGTAGGGTTGATACACAAGATGGAGTGGAAAGGATGAGAAGGGACTTGGCAAGGTTGGAGGAATGGTCAGATGTATGGCAGCTTCGATTCAACGCAAAGAAGTGCAAGGTAATGTACCTGGGAAACAAAAACCCAGGGGAAGAGTACACACTGGGGGGTGAGATAGTGACAACAACAAAAATGGAAAGGGACCTGGGGGTAATTATATCAGATAACCTAAAGGTGGGCAAGCAATGTGAGAAGGCAGTAAGGAGGGCTGGGGGGATACTGGGATGCATAGGAGAGCATCAACAGTAGAAAACCGGAAGAAGTTATCCTTTGTACAGACAGTTGGCGAGACCCCTTCTGGAGTACTGTGTGCAGTTCTGGAGACCCCATCTCCGCAAAGACATAGAGTGGAGACTGTCCAGAGGAGGACAACCAAAATGGTGCAGGGTCTGCACCAGAAGACATACAAAGAGAGACTAAAGGAGCTTAATATGTATACCCTTGAGGAAAGAAGGGAGAGGGAGGGACATGATAGAAACTTTCAAGTATCCTAAGGGAATCAACAAAGTCCAAGAGCGTAGCATCTTTCAGAAAGAGATGTACAAGGACAAGGGGACACAATTTGAAGATAGGAGGACGGCTCAAAGGTAATGTGAGGAAGTATTTTTTTCACGGAGAGGGTTGTGGATGCATGGAACAGCCTTTCTGAGGAGGCTGTGGAGTCAAGAACAGTGGGGGAATTCAAGAATGCATGGGACAGACATAAGGCAGTCCTAGAGGGGGGTAGGAGGAAGTAGGCTGTTGGTTAACTAGGATCTGCAGCTTATCCATCAGGTAGGAAAATGGGCAGACTAGGTGGGCCAAGCGGTCCTTATCTGCCGTCAAATTCTACATTTCTGTGTTTCACTAGATTTTCACAGTTACTTCATGGTGAAACATGCATGATGTTTCAACAACTCCAACAGAAATATGGACCCAAAGCAGCATCACTTCAGGTTTTGTAAACTAGACATCATATATTACAGGGGACAAATTTGACCAACTTATATTGCCCAGGACAGAGTTAGAAGACACTTTTATTGGTGGGTAAGGCTACGGCCAAAATGAGGCCAGTATCTCGTTCTACAAACATTTGGCCACCAACAGCCCCTTTAACCGATAAGATATGCCAGAAATGGGTTTCAAAATCCAGTTCCCTGTTGAAGGATCAGGTTGGTCTCAGAGGCTTAAAAAGGCTGGCTGTAACAGCATCCGCAGTGTGGGGAGTGCAATTGGAAAATTTTAATGCTTCTTACTCCAACCCAGACAAAATACTTTGACTCCACCCATTCAGACTTCTGTTGGCGGGAGTGTGGATCGGTGGGGTCACACTGGCTGGCACATTTTTGAGCTGCTCGGTTTTACTACTGTTTTGGCAGCAAGTACATGCACATATCCAATCTGTTTTTGATATTCCCTATCCATTCACATTCAACACCCTAGTCTTGGGGGTGGGGGATGGAGTGGAAGATACAGGTGAGAGTGCTAAACTCTCTCATATTCTAAGGCTGGCGGCACTTAAATGTATTACTGCAAAAATGGCTTTACCCGCTGCCACCCACTTTCCCACTTTGGAGGGGAAGGGTCTTGGAAATTGAAAAGATGGAAAGACTGCCACTCTTTGTGTAAGGTTGGAGAGCTTCTTGGAGACCTGGCATCCTTGGCACCTGAAAGAACATGGAGGTGGGCGTGATACTACAGTGGCTAGCCTGAGATAGGAAACTCATAAACTCAGATAACTTAGGCTCTGGAGTGTTCTTTAATCCTGGGGACCCTGCTTCGTCTCCCATCTCAGGGTTTGCAACACTTTGACCTTTGATGGTTGGTGAGTATAATGACTGACCCTAGGTCTTATAAACTATGATCCCTGTCTAGCTTGTATGCATATGAACAGGCATACATATGACAAATAATAAATACACGCTGCACATCTTTTCTTGCCTCATTTTATTGCACTTCTTGGAATAAGTTTATTGTTATTGTTGGACTGTTATTGTTTAACAGAAGACATATAAGGAGGAACTGTTTTATATGTGCTTTCTGGAATTAGTGATGCACTCAGGACAAACAGCCTTCCTGAGGGTAGTGGATTGATGTGGTATATTTCCTCAGACACACAGATACCTTGTGTTCTTAGAAGTTCTGTTTCACATTCCTGGAAGTGTAAAAGAAAGTTAGGAAACGGCTGTTGTATATGTTCAGTTTGGCTGTATCACACTATCTGTCTTTTGCCAAACTGGTAATACCATGTACTAAAACCAAGTTACCAAAAAAGACATTGGCATTTATAGAGAAACACAGTAAATAAAATTCCATTTCAGACCTCACAAGTCCAGTGTTCTAAAGGCCATTAATAGACTGGAAAGGACTGTGTACAATAAGTCAGAGGACGAGCAGCATAAAAAAAAAAAAAAAAACTTGTTGCTAAACAGTCTTGAGTTACAGGAAAATACCGTTGTGAGCTGAGCATCAACGTGGAGGAAGTTTTTCAGCTGCACCATGAGGTGCCAACTTGTACACATAAGGGGACTCTATGAAAAGAAAAAAAAACATATTTTACACAGTTAAATAATGCAGTAAGATGCCCTTCAATGTACCAAGTGTCCATCTGTTTAAGTTCAGCAAAATCTGTTGTATTGGCCTACTTGTGTCCACTCTTGGACATCCTCCCTCATGCCTCCGGTTTGACCTCTCCTGTGTTATTCTGCCACGCTGTGAACTCTCATCCCATCTTCTGCAGGAGCGTGCTAGCCTCCGCAGGAACTATAAATTGGTAGTCTTTACCACCATACATAACCTTCAGACTGACCAGCACAAGCATAACATGATGAATACTCAGTTGATGAAGTTTCACCCGGTCCCTGTAAAACCCTTTTCTATGCTGACGGGTGGCATACCTCAAGCCCTGGAAAATGAGTATAGATTCCTCTTGCCGTTAAAGGGACATTTTGTTTAGCTTTGAGTAGGATAACATCTTGCTTGAGATGGAGCCCAGAATCACCAAAGCAGTTCTAGGTACCTGCTGCCAAGTTGTTCCTGGGTTGGGGGTGGGGGTGGTGGAGATTGGACTTCCCACTTCCAGCGGCTGAGGAATCCAGATTGCAGAAAAGTCTTTGGGCTTCACCTTCCGACCCTTTAGTAAGGCTGAGGATATGGCACAGCTCTGTCCCAATTCTCAAGATTTTCAAGGTGATGTCTGAAGAGCATATTCTCCTTCACCATTCAAGTTTTAGTTAACAAAGCTCGCTCAGCCATTCTCGCTGCTGCCTTTGTTTCCATTTCTACTGCTCCCATTCTGGTGTCCTTCAACAGAAATGTTGTTGTGAAGTCCTTCTGATATCCTATCCATTGCTTGTATGGCTTGCAGGACAGCAACGTTGCTCGGCTGATTGTGTTGTGCTCTCCCTACAAAACAGGGTACTAAATGAGAAAAAGACCAAGGTAGAACGGTCAGTGGGGGATGCTGCAACAGAAGGTAAGGCCATCAAAAAGGGAGAGCAATGAGTACCAATGCCGTAGTCTAGGTAACAAGCTTCCTGAATTAGTGGCCTTGATGGAGGAGGAACATCTGGATATCGTGGCAGTCACAGAAACATGGTACACACAAAACCATGACTGGGACGTAAACATACCAGGATACACTATCTACAGGAGGGACAGGAGGGTAAAAGAGGGGAGGAGTAGTTCTTTACATAAGGAAGGAATAAAAGCAACAGAACAAAGGGTAAACAGGGAGGAGAAGAAGCACTGTGGGTAAATTGGAGACAGGCAATGGCACCACAATCCGCACAGGGTTGTATACAGACCCTCTTCTCAGGGGGAGGAAGTGGACAAGGAAATGATAGAAAGTATACTTAGAATGGCAGAAAAGGGAGATATTGCTGATGGGTGATCTGAATATGCCAAATGTTAACTGGAGCGCAGTTGCAGCTGCCACTTCAAGAGTGCAGTTATTCTAGATGCCCACAGGGGCATGCCTTAGACAACTAGTACTGGAGCCCACTCGAGAGGAGCAATATTAGACTTGATACTTCAAATGGAGATGGAGAGGATCACAGATGTAGCAGTGGGTAGCCATCTGGGAACTAGCGACCATCGAACAGTATGGTTCACAATAAACACAGCAATAGAGTCCAGCCATACAAAGACAAAAGTACTGGACTTTAGAAGGGCTGACTTTGCCAAAATGGGTGAGTGCCTAAGGAATGCACTAGCAAATGGGCAGGAAGGAGGTGGAAGAACAATGGGAATAATAAAACTGCCATCACAGAGGTAACGAGCCTTGTGTGAAGCAAATAAACAAAACAAGACGATGTAAGAAACCACTGTGGTTCTCAAAGGAAGTGGCAGTGAAGGTTCAAGAGAAAAGAAAGCATTCAGGAAGTACAAGGAATCGCAGCAGGAGCAGGACAGAGAACTGTATCAGTTAAAGCAAAGGAGGCTGGGAAGGCAGTCAGAACAGCAAAGGCCCAAACTGAGGAAAAGATAGCCAACTCAGTTAAGAAGGGAATAAAACCTTTATAGGTACATCAGGAGCAAAGGAAGACCAAGGGAGGATAGTGAGGCTTAATAAAGGGAGGAGGGTGGGCAGAGGAGAATGTGAAAGGCAGAGATACTAAACAAATATTTTTGCTCAGTATTTACAAAGGAAGAGGGAGGTACATAAAACAAACAGTAGTAACACTCTGGATACAGAAGTTGATACCAGCCATTTACAGAAGAAAGGGTTCTGAAAGAACTCTTACAACTGAAGGTGGACAAAGCAATGGGGCCTGATGGGATTCATCCCAGAATTCTAAAAGAACTAAGGGTAGAACTAGTGACACCACTGACTACCCTCTTTAACAAATCATGGGAGGATGGGGTGGTACCCGAGGACTGGAGGAGGGCAGATGTGATTCCCCTTCACAAAAGTGGGAGCAAGGCAGAAGCAGGAAACTATAGACCTGTTAGTTTAACCTCAGTGATAGGTAAAATGATGGAATCACTTCTAAAGGAAAGAATTGTCGCATATCTAGAGGCCAGAAGGGCACAGGACCCTAGGCAGCATGGATTCACAGCGGAAGGTCATGCCAGACGAATCTGATAGATTTCTTTGACTGGGTGACCAAAGTAGTAGATCAGGAGGGGCTGTGGACATGGCCTACCTAGACTTTAGCAAGGCATTTGACACAGTCCCACACAAAGATTAATATACAAGTTAGCCAGCCTGGGAGTGGGTCCCAAGATGACAGCCTGGGTAAAGAATTGCTGGAGAATAGGACACAGAGAGTAATAGTAAATGGAGTCCACTCAGAAGAAAGGAGGGTTACTAGCGGGTACCGCAGGGTTCAGATAGGACCAGTCCTCTTCAATGTCTTTATGTTTACATTGCAGAAGGACTGGAAGGAAAAGTATGTCTCTTTGCAGATGACACTAAGATCTGCAACAGAGTTGATGCACAGGGTGGGGTGGAAAGGATGAGAAGGACTTGGCAAGGTTAGAGGAATGGTCAAATGTATGGCAGCTTAGATTCAATGCTAAGAAGTGCAAGGTAATGCACCTGGGAAACAAAAACCCAGGGAAGAGTACACAATGGGGGTGAGATACTAACAACAACAAAAATGGAAAGGGACCTGGGGTAGTCATATCAGATGACCAAAGGTGGGCAAGCAATGTGAGAAGGCAGCAAGGAGGGTTGGGGGATACTGGGATGCATAGGAGAGGCATCACCAGTAGAAAACAGGAGTTATTATCCTCTGTACAGACAGCTGGTGAGACCCCATCTGGAGTACTGTGTGCAGTTCTGGAGACCCAATCTCCATAAAGACATAGACAGGATGGAAGCTGTCCAGAGGAGGGCAACTAAAATGGTGCAGGGTCTGCACGGAGGACATATGAAGAGAGACTTAAAGAGCTTAATATGTATAGCCTCGAGGAAAGGAGGAGAGGGGGACATGATAGAAACTTTCAAGTACCTCAAGGGAATCAACAAAGTCCAAGAGAGTAGCATCTTTCAAAAAAAGAGGTGTGCAAGAACAAGAGGGCACAATTTGAAGATAGAGGGGCGGCTCAGAGGTAATTTAAGGAAGTATTTTTTCACAGAGAGGGTGTGGATGCATGGAATGGCCTTCCGGAGGAGGTTGTGGAGTCAAAATCAGTGGTGGAATTCAAGCATGCATGGGATAGTCATAAGGCAATTCTGGGGGTGGGGTAGGAAGAAATAGGCTGCTGGTTAACTAGGATCTGCAGCTTATCAGTAGGTAGGGAAATGGGCAGACTGGGTGGGCCAAGCAGTCCTTATCTGCCGTCAAATTCTATGTTTCTATGTTTCTATGTGCTCGTCCGACATTGAGGGTGGCTGATAATACTTGTCTTAAAACTTTCAGACTAACCTAGCAAGCAAGAATGTATTTATCTGGAAATATGTTCCCCAAAAGTGTGAAAAACAGAAATGTAAAAATGAGCGGGACTGTCAATAAGGCCATAAATAAAACAAGACTGCAACATTTATTTATTTAGCTTTTGTTGACCAGGTAGGTACACTAGACAAGGTATATGCCTATTTTCAGGTTCGACCCGAGAAAGTACAATGAGAATACAGGTTCATACAGAGGACAGAGACAAGTTAGGCAGTACTCGGAGTCAAAGGAACCAGGTGAACATTTACTAAAAGGAAACTGGAAAAATAAATGATGCAGAAAATTGTTTGATACTCAGCTAGAGTATAAAAAAAATATTTTTGGTAGACTTCCGGTGATGTCAGCAGCTCTACGGCAGCTTAACTTACTGCTCTCCGCAGCCCAGTACACAATCTAAAGGCATCCACTGGTCTAAAAGAATGCAGTTGCCTGCTAAAGCGACATGGTCTAAGGCAATTCTAGCCAGGAGCTCCCAGACCCTGGCACAGAAGCTACAGTTAATGCTACAAGGCAAAAAATCGACTCTTAACATCGGGGGCTCCCAAGGAAGAAGCCAGCATGACATTATTGAATGGCCCAGAAGATGATTGCTTGTGGTTAGTAGCATCTGTACTCAAACAGCCAGAACAGTAACACACAGAGACACTTCCGTAACCGAGCTGAGGGCAGACATAGGAAGGATCGAGCACAGAATGGATAAGCTGGAGATGGGACTTAACCAAAGTAATCGAGCAATCATATGGACACTACCGCCTCCTGTTGTTTCTGATAGCCAAGGAGAGAGAGAGAGAGAGTTGATGACTAAACTGGACGATCTTGAAGGGCAGAGTAGGCGTCAGAATCTCTGGGTATATGGCATCCCTGAGGGAGCAGAAAAGGATGCATCTGACCCAATTTACATTTCTGCAAAAGGTCCTAAGAGAATACCTGAAGTTACCCACGTATTTTGATATCTCAGTGGACAGGGCACACCGCTCTTTGGCCCAGAGGCCTTCCAGTCCTGAAGCCTGCCCGAGATCCTTTGTCGCCAAAATGACCAATTATGGTGCTGAGCAAGAAATACTCTGAAGAGCCTGGAAAGTGCGGGCGATTTCCTTTGGAGAACATAGAATTACCATTGACAGCGACTATACTACAACGGTTCAAGAGGCAAGACGAACCATGTGGCCTATACTGAAGTAACTTTGGGCTAAGAATTTAAAAGCACAGATGCTATACCCTGTGAGATTGCAAGTGGAGACCAGCCAGGGAACAAAGGTATTTGAAGACCTGGTGGTGGCTTTGAGATTCCTAGAGGACTTGGGGGTAACGGTACCCATGCTGGAGAAAGAGTGCCTGGAGAAAGAGATTCGCCGATCAGCTTGGTAGGTGGCTTGTAAGGGGGCTGCGCGGTCTCACCAACCCCACCTGACGCAGCCCACAACACTACGGGCCGACATCTCTGCACTGCTGAAGCCCTATATTTCGTCAGTTCAACTTGCCAGCATTGTGTACCGAGACTCCCAGGAGTCAGAAAACCAGGAGGAAATGGAGGTCTGCCTCGTCGGACCCAGGGCCCTGAATATGGAAATGCATCACCGAAATCCTGAGGCCCACATCTTGCAGAGCGGCAACCCTGCTCTCCTCGCTGGGACCAACTGAGGTACTTTTCTTTGCTCCACCTGAAACATGGGTACTGGCCCTGGGTTGGGGGGACCAGAAAGCAACATACTGGAGGGACGGCAATCCTCTTTGGGAAGAACCACTACAGCCTAGCTCATGGATGACTTTTGGACTGCTTCCAGTCCCACGATTACATTTGAATATCTAAAACTATGCTCTCTTTCTGTGGGGAATCGGTGAGAAAGGAGGATGGTTCATAGAAAAGGGATAAAATGGAAAAGCTGATTTCAGCAGTAAGATTTGTATAAGGACATCTGCAGCAGACACTCCCTGGTCTAGATGGCCACAGAAACTTATCTAGGCCCAACATCCGATCGACAAAAAGAAAGAGTGGTGATAAAATAAACTTGGACTACCTAAAGATTTGGGGAGGGGTGTCAGAAAGACCTAAGGGGGGAAACAGACAAAAGGAAAAAGAGTATAAACCATTTTGTACTGGCTCGAATGGGGAGCTAGCATTAGCTTTCTCCCATATTGTGTGGGGTGGATGCCTTGGCTTCAGATGGGTTTGAGAGGGGGTGACTTCTCACAGAAATTTCAGGTTGGGTGGGGGAGCAGGAGTATAGGCTAACAATAGAAATGTCAAACCCATTTTTGTTATTGCTGCTGATGTTGGTCACGCCTCTGAGGCAAGGGCTTAGACCCAATATTAGCTCTCAAAAGAGGCTCTGCCCATACTGTCAGAAAGGACATAGTGCCCCAAAGGAGGCACAAACCAGCCCATATTTGAGAGATTGGGCTGACCTAGGAAGCACAAGCACCAAGGAGTGATCGCCAAAGCCTACAAAACAACTGCCCAGCTGAAGGGTGTGAACAACACAGACTGGGCTAAAAGAAGGCATTTGCAGACCTTCAGTAAGGGGGGGGAACTACCCACCCTGAAGGCCCGGAGGGGCATACATGGGGGTTCACCCTCGATAGTTTACCATGTTGGTTGTTATCAAGTTACAGGTTTTTATGTTATGTTAAAGTGTGAATGCAAGATATATGCTAAGGAAAGGGTTATACTCCCACCTAATGGGTAAATTGGAAATCAGTTAATTGTATTGTTCAAGTTGGCTCTCAGTTATGGGCCAACCCTTATTTGTTATTAATGCTGCATAATGGGAGGCACAGTACTAGACTTACAGATGTGAAACTCTGCACCAGAACATGGTTTGGTGGACATAATCTGAACATCAGGGCTCGGAAAGCGAAAACAAACCGCAGAGAGGGTATAGGTGGAGAGATCTTTATTAGAGTCGGGGAAAATATTCTAGTAGTTAAACCTGAAAGATTTGAAAATGGCCCAAGTTAGATCTAAAATATTATTCTATAATGTAAATGGGATGAACCACCCTATTAAAAGAAAACAGTTAGAGAAATTTCTCAGAAACCAGAAATGTGAGATTAATTTCATACAGGAGGCACACTTGTCTCTGACGGAGACTCAAACTGAAAAATAAGGGATTCCCTAAACTATTTCATGCATCCTTGGACAGGGGCAGAAAGAGAGGAATGGCCATTCTTCCATCTGCCTCCCTCCCCTTTGAGGAGGAGGAGGTGGTGACAGATGAGGCGCCCATTATATGATGGTTGTGGTGAGGACACAAGATACACTGATCACCCTGTTAAATGTGTGCCCCCCGCTCAGCTGTCACGTTTCACTCAGAACTGTTCAAATTGATAGCTGAAAAGGCAAAAGGAGTCATTATAGCGGGTGAGACTGGAATGTAATCCTGAATAGATCACTTGACTCCACCTCGAGCATTTTGACGCCTAATGGCAGGACAGCTAAATTACCTAACAGACTCATGGGGAACACAAGCATAGTAGATAATGGAGGGAGATGTATCCAGCAGCAAGGATTTTACCTTTATTCCTCAGGATACAAAATATATTCAAGGCTGGATATGTTCTTCACCTATGCTATGCTGGGTGGGTGGGCACAGAAACTCTGTCAGATCACCAGCCTAGTTTTGCAGACTTAGAGTTGCAGCCTCCAAAAATTCACACAATGGCAACTAAACACCAGCCTGTTAAGAGATGAGGAGGTGATAGAAGAGGTCAGAAGAGTAATGAAACAGACTGTACAAACGAATGAGAACCCAGACATAACCCTACAAATTCTATGTACACAGTGAAATGATGATTAAGGTAAATTAATATCCATAGCAACTTATAAAAAGAGGGAAAGGGGTAAACAATTAGAGAACCTAAAACAACAGCTTAGGACACTGGAGGAACAACAAAAACTTAAACTATGCAAGACAAGAGAAATGGAGACAAAAGAAATCAAAAGCAAACTTCAAAAGTTACAGAGAATTGAAACGGAAAAAGCCCTTCACTACATAAAGCAATCTTACTATGAGGGAGGTCCAAGAGCCGCCAGGCTCCTGGCCTATCGCCTCAGACAACAGGCTGCTCAAGCTAATGTCACAGGCCTTTGCCACCCAGTCACAGGTCAAATCTCACACAAATGAGAACAGATAGCGGACTTCCTGGTTACCTACTACAAACGGCTCTACCATCCACAAAAAGATACCCATCCAGAAGAGGCCAGGGGAATTTTTAAAAGGATTAAAATTGTCCAAGCTTACTGAAACAAGTAATAATGGCACCAATTTCTCAACCTGAACTATTGAATATCATCAAGAATCTTAAAGTGGGCAAGTGCCCAGGACCTCACGGGTTCGGCAGCCTATTAAATGTGAATTCTACAAGACCTTCACAGCCGAAAGAACACCCTTACTAATAACATATACAACCAGGTATGGCTGGAAGGCATAGTAGTTCCTCCCTCCTGGAACTATACTACCATTATGGTAATCCTCAAAGAAGGGAAAGATTTAAGACTGTGGATCATATAGACCGATATCCCTATTAAATGTGAATTATAAAATCTTTACGACTATAATAGCCGCCAGACTTAATCCCCTACTAGTAAATATAATACACCCAGATCAAATGGGATTCATAGAGGGCAGACAAGCCCCTGAAGGGGTCGGACAAACTATAAACATAATAGACATCATTAATAAACAGCATATTCCCACCTGCATTATAAGTCTCGACGCCGAAAAGGTGTTCGACAGGGTCACTTGGAGCTTCCTTTGTGGTCCTACAAAGAATGGGATTCCCCACAGCTTTTCTAGAAGCCACTAAAGCCTTTACACCCACCCACAAGCCTACGTCGGGGTAAACGGGGGGAATTTCACGGAGATTTGAACTGGGCAGGGGCACCTGACAGGGTTGCCTGCTGTCACCCCTCCTCTTTGCCATATATATAGAACCGCTGGCCCAAGCCATAAGGGAAGATCGGGAGGTAGAGGGAATAGTAGTCGGGGGAGAGGAGCACAAAATATCGCTCTACGTGGATTATGATCTCATGTACATAACCAACCCAGATAAATCTATTTCCAAACTACGGCATTTTCTAGATAAATTTGTTTAATATTCTGGGTACTGTCTTAATAAACACAAAACAGAGATACTTAAAATTTCACTATGATCCTGCCCCAATCATAAAACAATTAGTCCCCTTGAAATGGAACAACCAAGAAATTAAATACGTAGGCACTCAGATCCCCAAAAACATCACTGCATTATTTGCTCTTAATTTTGATCCCCTGATAAACCAGATTAGACAGAACATTAGAAATGGGAACTACTCAACCTACCTCTATATTCAAAAATTCAGTCCGTGAATAATGAACATCCTACCCAAATATCTTTATTTGTTCCAGTGTTTACCATTGAAGATCCACCACAATCAATTCCAGATCTGGCAAAGAATTCTCACAAAGTTCATATGAAACAATAAAGGCCCAGAATTAAAGACATAGTCATGCAGTCCATAAAATATGGGGGAGGAATGTTCCTAATTTAGAGGATCATTTCCTAGCCTCCCAATTAAGATGGGCCCTGCTGTGGTCCACAGGGGAACATAAGGCCTGTTGGAAAACAATCAAAGTGGTCTCCACAGAGGGCACCTCTTGGCACCAGAATAGCCATGCCAGAGTTAACGATAAAGATAGTAATACCTTGTTAATGGTAAGGAACACACTAGGGGCGCTGGCGCCTTGTGCAATAAACATAGAAACATAGAATTTGACGGTAAATAAGGACCATTTGGCCCACCCAGTCTGCCCATTTCCCTGCCTACTGGATAAGCTGCAGATCCTAGTTAACCAGCAGCCTACTTCTTTCTACCCCCACCCCCTAGAATTGCCTTATGACTGTCCCATGCATGCTTAAATTCCACCACTGTTTTTGACTCCACGACCTCCTCCGAAGGCCGCTCCATGCATCCACAACCCTCTGTGAAAAAATACTTCCTTAAATTACCTCTGAGCCTTCCATCTTCAAATTGTGCCCCTTGTTCTTGCACACACCTTTTTGAAAGATGCTACCTCTTGGACTTTGTTGATTCCCTTGAGGTACTTGAAAGTTTCTATCATGTCCCCCTCTCCTCCTTTCCTCGAGGCTATACATATTAAGCTTCTTAAGTCTCTCTTCATATGTCTTCGGTGCAGACCCTGCACCATTTTAGTTCCCTCCTCTGGACAGCTTCCATCCTGTCTGTGTTCTGCGAAGACTGGGTCTCCAGAACTGCACACAGTACTCCAGATGGGGTTCTGACCAGCTGTCTGTACAGAGGGATAATAACTTCCTGTTTTCTACTGGTGATGCCTCTCCTATGCATCCCGTATCCCCCAGCCTCCTTGCTGCCCTCTCACATTGCTTGCCCACCTTTAGGTCATCTGATATGACTACCCCAGGTCCCTTTCCATTTTTTTGTTGTTAGTATCTCACCCCATTGTGTACTCTTCCCTGGTTTTGTTTCCCAGGTGCATTACCTGCACTTCTTAGCATTGAATCTAAGCTGCCATACATTTGACCATTCCTCTAACCTTGCCAAGTCCCTTTTCATCCTTTCCACCCCACCTTGTGCATCAACTCTGTTGCAGATCTTTGTGTCATCTGCAAGAGACATATTTTTCTTCCAGTCCCTCTGCAATGTCGCTATAAAGACATTGAAGAGGACCGTCCTAATACTGAACCCTGTGGTACCCCACTAGTAACCCCCCTTTCTTCAGAGTGGACTCCATTTACTATTACTCTCTGTGTCCTATTCTCCAGCCAATTTTTTACCCAGGCTGTCATCTTGGGACCCACTCCCAGGCTAGCTAACTTGTATATTAATCTTTTGTGTGGGACTGTGTCAAATGCCTTGCTAAAGTCTAGGTAGGCCATGTCCACAGCCCCTCCCTGATCTACTACTTTGGTCACCCAGTCAAAGAAATCTATCAAATTTGTCTGGCATGGCCTTCCCGCTCGAATCCATGCTGCCTGTCCTGTGCCCCTGGCCTCTAGATACCGACAGTTCTTTCCTTCAGAAGTGATTCCATCATTTTCCCTACCACTGAGGTTAAACTAACAGGTCTGTAGTTTCCTGCTTCTGCCTTGCTCCCACTTTTGTGAAGGGGAATCACATCTGCCCTCCTCCAGTCCTCGGGTACCACCCCATCCTCCCATGATTTGTTAAACAGGGTAGTCAGTGGTGTCACTAATTCCACCCTCAGTTCTTTTAGAATTCTGGGATGAATCCCATCAGGCCCCATTGCTTTGTCCACCTTCAGTTTTAAGAGTTCTTTCAGAACCTTCTTCTGTAAATGGGCTGGTATCAACTTCCGTATCCAGAGTGTTTCTACTGTTTGTTTTAGGTACTCCCTCTTCCTTTGTAAATACAGAGCAAAAATATTTGTTTAGTATCTCTGCCTTTTCACAGTCACCCTCTGCCCACCCTCCCTCCCTTTATTAAGCCTCACTATCCCTCCCTTGGTCTTCCTTCGCTCCCTGATGTACCTATAAAAGGTTTTATCCCTTTTTAACTGAGTTGGCTATCTTTTCCTCAGTTTGCGCTTTGCTGTTCTGACTGCCTTCCCAGCTTTCTTTGCTTTAACTGATACAGTTCTCTGTCCTGCTCCTTCTATGATTCCTTGTACTTCCTGAAAGCTTTCTTTTCTCTTGAACCTTCACTGCCACTTCCTTTGAGAACCATAGTGGTTTCTTACATCGCTTAGTTTTGTTTATTTGCTTCACACAAAGGCTAGTTACCTCTGTGATGGCAGTTTTTATTATTCCCCATTGTTCTTCCACCCCTCCTTCTTGCCCATTTGCTAGTGCATTCCTTAGGCACTCGCCCATTTTTGGCAAAGTCAGCCCTCCTAAAGTCCAGTACCTTTGCCTTTGTATGGCTTGACTCTATTGCTGTGTTTATTGTGAACCATACTTAAACTCTCAAAGGAGTTATGGCCCATGAGGTGGTTTGTCTGGGGCCCAGAGTTTTCTCCATCAAAACTGGATCTCACCTTTAGAAGGTGGAAAGACTGGGTCTATACTCACTAAAACAGTTAATGGAGGGAATAACATATTGGACTTTAGCCAGATAAAAGAAGGATTCTTCTTCAGCAAACAGACCACTTTAGATTCTTACAGGTCAGGACTTGTATCCAAACCTACAGGGTCATCAGGGTCAGAACTCAGCCCAGGGAAGTAATGGGCGTTATGGAGGACATATGAACCTGCAGAAATGTAGAGGTCACATCTCTGGCATCTATGGGGCCATAAGGGATGGGGGCATGCTACACCCTCAAAAGTAAGTGGAAACTTGAACTAGGAGAACAGTTAACTGATAAGGAGTGAGAAGTAATTTTGCACAAATCTATAAAACGACATACTCCGAAATGGAGAGAGTTCGAATGGAAAGTTAGAATGAGATTCTTTATCACTCTAGTAGTCAAATGTAAATGGGATTAGAACTGCCCACCGACATGCTGGAGGGGTTGCCAGGATATGCAGGGGGACCATCTCCATGTGTTCTGGTCTTGTCCAGGACTGGCGCAATATTGGAGAGGCATAATACAAAGGTTAAAAGAAATATTCTCAACCCCGGAGACCGTAGGCCAAAACATACAATACTGGGATTGATACCCAGGGAGGTTAAAGGGAAAGATAGGAATTACCTATGGAATATCCTGTGACATCTACACACACAGCCATAACAAGAAAATGATTCGGTCCAGACCCCCCTACCACCCAACAGTGGGTAACCATTGTCCAAGAGATACAGGACATGGAAGAGCTGACCCACAAAATTGGCTTTTGAACGCACAACTTTTGTGAGCAGATGGACACTCTGGATGATATGGAAAGAACATGGGGCAGATGTTCGGGGGGGGGCTGTATTGGAGGGGACAGCATGATTTGGATGGCAACGAAAATGAGGAATGGGAGAGATCCGAACCACCTAATGCAGCTATATCAATGTTATAGAGACAGGAGTATAGAGTCTTAAAGGCCTGAAGCTCCAATTAGTCCACTAAAACCTGCCTAATGAAATTGTATAAGGGGTTACTTGACAAATGCTGACTGAATCTTGTGATTTAAAAGTGGATTTAATTAAGAAAGTGGAGAAGAGATGTAAAGTATGTAACTGTGCCTGAATATGCAATAAACTTGAATTAAAAAAATATATATATTTTTGGTTGTCTGAATGCTTATGGTAAATGTAGCCTACTGTTCTGAAGACCCAGGTTCGTGGCCCAGGCTGTCTCCCATTGGGTGTCATAGCAGCGTGATTGATTCATTGATTGTAGTCTTATATGGAGATTGACGTTCATACACACAAACTGAAAAAAACTTGTATTTCAATATCTGCAGCTTAACAATGTAAAAAAAAATTAACGTGAACACCCTCAGAATGTTAAACAGTTAGTGGTGCTTAAAAAAACCTGTATATGATGCAGGTTTAATTTTATATATATTTTTTTGTTAGTGCTGTCAATTGTTCAACTTTGGATAGAAGTTGAACAATTAATATAGCTGATCAATTAACAAAATAAATGCCCATAATACAATACTTAAATAGCTTTCCTGTAGTATGCATACAATTTGCTTTTGCTTTCTAAAAGGATTACACTTCTACTATGTAACAAAAGTACATATGTGTATTATTTTTTTCACTTTCAGACATCATTAGTTATTTTCAAAATGCTGTACACAGTGTGTTCTTATGATTGTACTTTTTCTGTTATAAAAGGACACCCTTAAATGCTGCATTCTTTAATAAAACAGGAGGGGTGTTACTTCACTGAGATGATGGTGGAGCCATGGAATACGCTGCCAAGGGACTGGTGGAGGCAGAGACTGTAGAGGGGTTCGAGAGGGTCTGGGACAGGTATGGGGAGAGTGAAGCTGAGGAAGTCCAATACAAGGGGAACATCTTGGGTGTGGATGCCCAAGGGGAGACAGCAAATCGGCACCCTGTATGGGTGCTGACCATTGAGCAGACATGAAAGACCATTAGGCGTCCTCTACTGACATTTTAGTATGTTAGTATTATTCTTAGAATCTTTACACAAACTTTTAAACAGCCCAGGAAGCATGTAGAATAATAGATAAGTGTGTACAACAAGGCTCTGTTTCCGTCTAGGGGATCATATGACGCCATAGACCTCAAGAGTGAAGCTTGAAAGGTCTTGTGATGTCGTAGAATCCATGAGATGGAAACTCAGCCTTGATTGTGCACACTTAACCCTGTTTGTTATTTTTTATAGTACATTGTTCACAGGAAACTGCAATGGCATTTCATTCATGGCAGACTGCAGTGGCTTTTCATTTACAGCAACCATATAACCAAATGAACCAATTGAACATTTCAGTTAAACAGTACTAGTGGAGCAGCTGTTCCAGTCTGTATCTAAATGTAAAATCAACGTCTTATCTAGAGACTGTTTGTTAGAAGGTCTGTTCCAAAAGAAAAATTGTCAGTGTGAAGAGTTATCCCCACCCAAAGAATATCAACAAACTTTCTGAAGTAAACCGCTTACCTAGTCAAAGTCGAAGAATTGAGATCACAGCAAAGCTGTGATTTTTTTTTTTTTTTTTTTTTTTTTTTTGATTTGGGGGCTGTGCAGTTTAGTTGTTTATATTTATTGTCACTCCTTGCTGGAGAACATTCAGCTGAGATGCGCGATCAGTGCAGTGCTTGTGCTTTAGAACTAAAACTAGTTGTATAGTAGTGACATCGCTGCTATACTACAACAGCTTTTTGATCTTTGAACTGTAGTACAATGGAATTTCTTGCATTACTGAAATCTGTGTACAGTAAGGGGCCACTGTACTTTAAAGCGGTTATTCATCAGTTTTCTTCTTCCTTTGCAAGTGCTCCATTGTTTACAGTGTCTAGTGTTTATAAATGGGTACAGTATCTATAGGCCAATGGAATTTTAAGAATTTTAACTGAGATACAAGTTTAGTGTAATGGGGAATTATTCTGTGTTTTCACAGTGGCTTGGTTCTGAGCAGGTATTGATAGTATCTAATGCAAAATACTTGTCCGCCATATTTTAAGTCAGTAAGAACATTACCAACTGTTTTGTAGGTGAGCCAACAAACTTTCGAAAGACTGATGCAGGGGCGTGGCCAAGCCTCTAGAGGGAACAGATGTTCTCACATCAGCTGTTGAGAAAGATTACTATTAACAGCCTTAAAACTCTCATTTGTGAACCTACTTTGGTACCTAAGGCAGCTTACTTGATAGCTTGTAAGTACCACTGCAGCATGGGTAAGCCACGTAATGCTGCACTGCCGTCTGACTTTTTTTAACCCAAAGAAGCAACAAAAAGAGGGGAGGCGTACACAACACGAGGCAGCACGGACTTGGGTGAGCCCACCACTGGTGACATGACTTTCTTACAGTGAGTAAATACTCTGGGACAGCTGATTTAAAACAGTACAAGATATGGACAGAAAACTTGACAATCCCACCCATAGAGTCAACAAGTTGGAAACTCGACATGATTGAGCAGACTGTTCAAACGGCTGAAATGGCGTCCCTTAAATCACAAGATGCAACCACCACCCCCCTGGTAAAGGAAAGTAATACCCAGCTGAAACAGATACTAGGAATGCTTGAAAACCAAGCTTGAGAACTCAATGTACGGGTGGTTGGTCTTCCAGAGATGGCCGAAGGAGGGGATACCCTGGGGTTTGTCCATATGCTTTTGAACAATTTACTAAAAGACTCTGAGACTGATACAGCGTATCCAGTAGGAAAGGGTTACCGACTCACTCCCAGGCATGCAGCAGCAGACCTGGTGGTTCCAAGAACTTTCATCATAGTGTGCACTGGGATCGAGGCCCGAGACAGAGCATTAGTCACTATGAGGAAAGACAAGTAATCGGCTGTGGTGAAATCAAGATTTCACTGTTCCCCGACCTGCCGTGTGGGACCAGACTGCAGGGCAAAACATTCAGTAGGATCTGCAGCTCCTTGAGGATACTGAATATCCAACATCCGCTGCTGCCTGCCAGACTCCAAGTGATCTGGAACGACTACGTTTATCTCTTCAGTGATCCCAGGGAGGCAGGTAAACTGCTGCAAAAGATGAGTCCAAAATGGCACCAGAGGAGGAAGCAGACTCCAGTGAGTCAGAGGGTCTTGAAACAATAAATACATGTTCAGAGGTACAAAATGGTTATAACTTTGGTACAGATGTTCGTAGAAATCTTGTTTCCTTTTTGTTTTTCCTGGGTGATTCTCCAAGTACTGAGGTGGGCTTCTGAATGGGGGCTTAGGGAGAACATTATGTTACGGACGTATGTTGTCTTTCTTTTTACCTTCAGTATTGTTTCTCTGCCAAACTGGTTAACATGTGAGGGGCAAATAGTCATAATCTACTCTAGGAAGATGGTGGTGTCCCCAAAGACTGTCATCATCATCCTCTTTCGGTGGTTGCCACAGCCATGTGCACATCATTCATGGATGAAGAACAGTCAAGATGCATTTAACAGTTCCCCACCACAACAGTTTGGTGTTGAGCGGTGCTTTGTTTCCTGCAGGTTATGTATAAACATTTAACCATACATCTGAAAGTTTTTTTGCTTTTCTTTCCAGGCTCTAAACTCAGAGATTAATATGCCAACCTAAGTTTTCACATGTTAGTTTTTAAATCTGAATGTTAGGGCTGTGTTAGTTCTTGCCTTGTTTCTGGTGTATACCATTTAGTAATCTTTCTTGGGAAGACTTGTGCAATACAGGAGTCTGATATATACTGTATGAGGGAATGTGTGAGCATATGCCCTTAATGGTAAAAGGGACTCCGATGCTTGTTGGAGTTTTTATTTCCAGTATAGTTCCTGGGAGATGTGCGTGATGGGTTCAGTATGGTTAACAGTAACTTGTTGCACGTCCCTCTATGTGCGATTTCAAGGGAAGATATCTTACTATTCCTTTGTAAGTGGATATGCAACATTAATGTTTTTTAAACTTTCTGTATTGATTTTGCATGAAATAATACAGACCAATAACCATAAAAGATACAAACATCGGTTACATATATTGTCTCATAAACAGGAACCAGAGAGCCACTGGGGGAATTACCATTAATCAAACGGTCAGATCTTGGTACAGTGAAATTGCCATTAGACGCCAAGTGCCTAGAAAGTACAGGATATAACAGTATGCCACTTTACCATTATGGTCTATAGACCTATCACCACAAAATAAAAGATACATTTTAAGAAAAATCATTCCGTGAGCTAGGCCATCTCCAGACTGGGTTAATCCTGCTAGTACTAATGCTCGTTTGGTATGCATTTAAGAGAGCGCTGTGGCAACAACATGTAAATGGTAGATCACCATTCAAAACATCAAATAAATATCAGAGATGACAAATGTACTATACCCCTAAGATTAATTATAAAAGAAGAATCGCAGGCATTGCTAAAAGTACTAACTGCGCACTTAAAATCTGCCTCTAAAAATAAAAGTTTATAGAGAAAATAGAGAACAAAGTGATTACAGTACATTTGTTGAACATATCGTTGCTGATTCCGAGCGGCATGAATGATGACACCACATCGGGTAGACTCTGAGGGTGCATGTGAGAGAGCGAGAACACAGCCTCTTGGTGTATCAGTGCCATCTTAATAAGGTGATGCAGCTTAAATTATTACAAAAACAGAAAGGATTGCTTCTATATTAAATTTGAAGACATAGTCAATTGTCTATAAGAACAAGGTCGAACCCTAAAACTCCCATCCCTCCTTTGTTTCAGTACTCACTTAATGGTGTTTTAATCGATGCATTGCTCAAGCTTCAGGCTCGAACTGTCCATGTTCCCTTCCTCATGTTGCTGATGTTCCGCCAGCCTTTTGCCACAAACCGCTGCATCTTTAGGTTCTGAGTACACATATGTGCGACCACCCTCCATTACGATCAGTTTAGCAGGTAGAAACATTTGATGTCGGATGTTAAGATCTTTAAGGTTTCTTCAGATTGGGTTAAATTGCTTATGTTGCTGCCTCGTGCTGTATGATAAGTCAGGATACAGGGAGACTGTTGACTCCTCAGATTTAGCCCCCTGTTGTTGCCTGGCTGTGTGGAGTAGTCGCTGCTTCATCCCAACCCTGGCACATACCACCAGTAGCACTCTGTGGCCTTCCGATATAGCCATCACTCATCTAGGGCGCCACACAGTAAACATTTTCATAGTGCAAGAAGGTAGTATTTACATCGATGTGTAGAAAGCGCCCCAGCCATTGTTCCGTGAATTTTTGGGTTCTTATCCTCGAAGACTGACTTAGTCATACATTGCAAGCTCTGGAAAGATTTTCCATGGCTTTGTCTCTGGGCGAGTACTTGATTTTCCTGAATCAACTTGGCTGAGATGTTCGAGCTTTAGAACATTGTCTGCCTTTTTGCTGTAGATTGGGCTGTGTTCACACGCTGCTCCAACAAGACTACTTTCCCAGATAAATTGCCCTGCTTCTTGTCCATATCTTAGACTAACCAACACAGTTGCCTTAGCATTTGGTTTACTGTCACTAAGGTTGTTTCCCCAGCCTGCTACTGTAAAGAAGATGGCGAGTCCTGGGCCTGCTTGCTGGTTGATGGCTGGTTCGGTCTCTGCTTAAAAAAGTCAGTTGCGCAGCAGCACCTTTAGGGCGACCCATACTTCATTGCTGCCAGTTGTCCCATGCCTGCAGACACGATTTTGTACCTTCAAATTGTCTTTTTAAGGAAAATGTATTACTTTAATGATAGCCTGGAAACTGATCTGGCACGCATCTGCTCCTCTCGGTGTCCTGGCCACGCCCCCAGTATGCAGCATAAATGCGTTCATGGTATGCTTCCGTGTTCACATCAAATGCAAGTGATGTTTTTATCGCTTTCAAAATGATAAATAAAAAGTTAAACAAAAAAAAAGCTTGATGCAGGGCAGCCCAATGGCCTAATGGTCCTGCTTATCAAGTCAGGGACCCAAGTTGGCCCCAAAGCCATCAAGTGCAGTCAGTGACAAGAATTAACTATGAATTCCTCCTGACTCTACACACTTGCTCCCTGGTGGCCTAAGGGGAGGGTTGTGTTGGCAGGGATCTACATTGCAGAACATGTTGCCAGATGTCAGCAGGGCTTGGGATGCCTGCCAGCAGAGACACCAGACATCCTGTTAAGTGTGCTTATGTAGAGCAGGCTGGGCCTGGTGTAGTATGCCCAGCTATCCTTGCCGGACTAAAAATTTGTACCTCAGGTGGGATGGGCAGAATTGAAACAAAGGTAGGAAAATGTTGCAGGATTGGCAGGTAAGTGAAGTCTTACTTTCACCACACAGGATAGTGTAGACATTGCTTTCATCATCCTTTTCTGTCCCTTAACAGCTGAGTTGAGCATTGTATATACTTTATTGGGATAACCCACATCAGTTGAGATCTAGGTCTGCACTAGTTATCCTTGTCTGTGTGGGAAGTGGGCTCTCAGAGTTACATTAGGAAACAATATAATGGTTGGAGCATAGGTATGCTGTGGTTCCTTGGGCAGAATACGAGACTATGGAGATGGAAGGAGAGCCACATTAAGGCGTGCAAGGCCATACAACATAAAAAATCTTGCCCAGCCAGCCAGGTGGCGCTGAGGGTTGAGGTGCTGGATGCCCCACCTCACGCTATGCCGGTGACCCGGGTTCGGGAACGACCTTGGGTTGCAGGGGTGCCGGCACGGGGGTGGGAGCAGGATCGAGCGTTGGCTCTCCTCTCGGCTAAGGGTTGGGGTCGCCACCTAGTCCCAGCGTCACCAAATGGAGGTTTGGTGCGGCACAGGTGGTCAGCGGCGTGACTGGAAGGGAGGAGCTGCTCAACGGCATGCGCGTGCGCGCCCACATGGACGTATACGCCGGAGATGCATGGATGAAGGGGTTGAGAAAACCTGTGAAACCCAGAAATTACATATGGGGGAAAAAAATCTTGCCTATATTTTTAAGGTGGCACTGGTACTGTGAATCAGCCATGCATTTTATAATAGCATTGCACATCCAACAAGGAAAGAAGAATAGCGAATGAAAAAATAACATTCCTAGAAGACTGAGGTGCTTTTGGTTGCATCGACAGGATGGATATATGTTCCATGTAATTTGGAGGAAAGTCTTCACAAGAACTGAGTCCAGGGCAAGTAACAATCAAACATTCTACACATGCCAGAAAATATAGAAGAGGCATGGTGGGGCTTTGTCTGCATTTGAAAAGCCAAGAGAACATTGTTTTGGGCTTATGGTTTGCATCTAACCAGCTTCACTGGAGCCCTGCAGTTGCTTTGTAGAGGCAGAAGTTTCACAGATGGAGAGGTTATGAGGGACGCGGGTTTCAAAATGGCCCTACTCATGCTTGCAGATTAATGAGCAGAGCAGGATTTTACTGAACACTAAATTCAGGGCAAGCTTTTGCTACATAAGACTATGAAGGGCCATGCAAAGAAGCAGGAGGCAGTATAGTGCAGTGGTTTAAAGTAAATGTATGATTTAAAAAAAAAATCACAGTTTGGGCTTTGTAGCCCGCTACTGTGGGGCGGCGCTAGCCCCTGTGTTTGAAAATAAAATTTTTTACTCACTGAATAATGTTTAGGAAGGGATTGTAATATTGCCCAAACTGGGAGCTAGATGATCCCTTCCCACTTCAAAGTCGGCCTGCTCCGCCCCTGTGCTCTCCCATTTTGTGACATGGTACCAGGGAGGGTGCGGGGACGCGCCTAATACAGGTCTATGGGGCTAACTTTTAAAACGATTTTATTAAACTGTAAGCTAACGTTAAGCTAATTAAGCTAATGTAAGCTAATTAGGAGGCAGTATAGCGCAGTGGTCTAAGGCTCTGAGCTGCAAATCTGGTGACATCCAGCAGACCAGACCTGGGTTTGAATCCCACAGCTTCCACGTGCATACTGTGTGACCCTGAGCAAGTCATTTAAGCTCCTTGTGCTCCCAGGTCGCTCCTGTAAAAAAGCTTTCAGCTTAGTGTGCTATACCTGGTTGAACAACTAAAAAAAAAAAAAAAGTTTGATAAAGATGAAAGCCACTACTCGGCAAATAGGGACTCTATTAGTTGAGCAGTGGCTTTCATCTTTATCAAACATTAGTTTAAAGGTTAATAAAATCGTTTTAAAGTTAGCCCCATAGACCTGTATTGGGCGCGTCCCCGCACCCTCCCTGGTACCATGTCACAAAATGGGAGAGTGCGGGGGTGGAGCAGGCAGACTCAGAAGTGGGAAGGGATGGTCTAGTTCCCAGATTTTATTTTCATACAGAGGGGCTATCCCCACCCCAGAGTAGTGTACTATGAAGCCCAAACTGTTGGCTCACACATGTCCTTTAAGGCTCTGAGCTGCAAACCTGGAGACCTGGGTTTGAATCTCACAGCCCCCACTTGCATACTGTGTGACCCTGAGCAAGTCACTTCAGTCAATGAATCAGTCAATCAAACTTTATTTAACCAGGCATACCACCATTGAGCAAGCTCATTTTCAAGATGGTCCTGGGCAGGTGAAACAAATACAAGGGTAAAAACAGTAATAGAACAACGATATAGGGATATAACATTATTCGGGAGATACAGTGTTGTTGCTAATACATACTGAAAACAGTCAGCAGCAAGTCTGTTACATACACACGCCAGAGTAGGTAAATCTAAAGGCCTCTGGTGGGCACCTCAGTGGAAATAACAGACATCCCCCAGCCACCGCAGTCAGGCAGCTCCCCATATAGAATTTACACTAATGAAAGATAACATAGGGGAAAAGGGAAGAGCAGAAAGGGGGAGGTAGCTAACAGAGCTGTATAGATGCAGTTGAAGTGAAGTGCTGGCGTTGTAAAGAGCAAGGTCGAGGTTGTAAAATATTCAAAGGTCAACAGGTGGGAAATAGTGATCGGCAAGTAATCACCTGCAACAATTGCAAGTTTCTTTTAGGTTACCTGCAAGCATAGATTTGAAGGTAAAGGTCCTGGAATAGTGATGATCCTTAGTGTGTTTTGCAGTGTTCCTCAGGGAAGGGAGAGAGAAGGTAATAACAGCCAAACCATACTGTGTCTTTATCTTGGGTACGGTGAAAGTGATTATCGTAAAGCACCTCAGACCGTATGACCCCTTGGCACGCTCATAGACTAGAGATGTAGGATGACTTCCTTGTGCTCCCAGGTCGCACCTGTAAACAAGCTTCAGCTTAGTGTGTCTCTCCTAGTTAAAAAACCAAAAACAAAAATAAAATGGTTTGTTGCATATGGATTCTTAGCTGTGTTTATGATTTTAGGTTAGTTTACTGTATTGCTTTTTTGCTTGATGAATTCATGGATAACAAGAATACTGCACAACACGGGTTGGCATTTGTGGTACTCCTAAGGTACATACGCACAGGGAAATAAGGTTGAATTACTAACCATTTGTCGTTGTTACAGAATCAGTACTAAGACTTCTTCAGTTCTCTCAGAGAGGGTTTGGAAGAGAAGCTATTCATGGATAAACTTAACATCTGCCCAGACTGCACCCAAGCATAACAGTCCATACCAAGTAAGATGTTTGGGCCTTGCAAATCAACCTGGTAGGGTACACTTTAATTTGTACAGTTGCATACTCTGCTAGTTGAAACTTTTTGCACTGTTGTAGAGGATGATAAATGCATCAGTATTGTCAAAAACGATTGCAATTTCCACTTTCTTCAGTGTTTTTGCTTTGTGTAGTGTTCCAGGTAATTAAACTTGTATTCAGATGGTATTTTGTGATAATTTAACTAAAGTTGTGCATTACAAAGGATGTCTGCTATGCATACACTCATATGGCTCTCTGGTGGTCAGACCAGTCGCAGCAGGTGGAAATGCGGCTGCTGATACTGAAAAGGTTGCAGACCCTGGTAAAGAGCATGCGTGCTGAAGTACATCTTTCATTTTGTGATTCATAATCCTTATAAATACTATTGGGGATTTCAGTAGGGGGTTAACTAAGCCCTGCAAAATTTCATCTGGATTAGGTTTGCTATTCTTACAGTGGCTACAAATAAATTGTGTTTTAAAAAGAATACTGCTGGTGGATGTACAATATATGCTTTAACATTTCCAGATTGTCAGCTAAACCTCCGGGCATGAATCTTGGGTGACTTTCTGATTTATGTAGATGTTGCATTTTACACATATTCCGTCTAAGACTTGCCTTCAACTTCTGTATGCCTCACACAAAACTACTGCTGCTGGCAGAAGACCAGCCTGTTGGATGACTAGAGATGTCTGTTATTTCTTCATTTAAACATTTGTTCTCTGGGGAGCTGGAAGCATCTCAGTTTCATGATAGTCCCAGGAACAAAAGCCACAAAAACATGAAAACAGTCTAACAAAGACCTAGCAATTTACAGTCACACAAATAGCATTCAGAAGATAAATTAAAGCAACTGAAAACCTTGGCAGTGTTCCTTGGTGTAAAGACACAGAGTCTTATGAAGCTATTTAGAGCTGTTACTTACCTTGGTTTCTCTGGCAACTTGTTTCAGCGAAGTGGGGCAGAGTAAGCAAGTATAATAGTTTCTGCCTAGCTGTGCCTGTCGGATAATAATGTTTTGTTCCACACATCTACAAAGACTCCATACCTGGGTAATAAATTTCACAGCACGTTTATTACATAGGACTTCTGTAGCCAAGATATTGTGTATCGTGTGCAGCATTACAGCCCACATAATAATAATAATACATAAACATTGTATCCGTAATGATTTTGCACCATCTGTGACAAACGTACAGTAAATCACTTTGTGCACGAAGTGACTGACAGTACAGCATTGTAATCCGATGCAGCGAATGATGCTGCTGTACATAAGGTACTGAACTTCAGTGAACAGAACCCCCTAATTAACCTATGCTGGGGAAGGAAAAAAAGAGGTGAAACCCTGCAGGGTCAAAAACTCTGGAAAAATTCCACTCTTGACCCATTTGTGATAGAGCAACACTCTGGGAAATTGCATATTTGTGACAAAAAAAAAAACAACTTTTAACCAGTAAGAAAACTGTGGTCTAACTGCTTAGAGTGCTGAGCTAGACTGAAGAAGCCTAGTCTTTTTCTGTATTCTGAGGGCTAAGCGCACCCACTGAACCCAGTGTACATTGTATCGAAAACATAGAATTTGTCAGTAGATTAAGGACTCCTTGGCCCACCTATACCTGCCAGTTTTCCTTGCCTATACTATCACCACCACCCCCGCCACCTTCCCTACCAAGATTCTTTTGTGCCTGTCCCATAGATGCCTGAATCCCACCACTGTTTTCACCCCAACCATCTCTGCTGGAAGACTTTTGTAGGCATCCTCCACCCTTTCAGTGAAGAACTCCTTCACATTCCTCCTAAATTTCACTTCCTCTAGCTTCCACTGCTGGAATGCAGTTTTACTAGCTGGTTAACTGCCAGTTTGACAGTCGCATCATTTTTGCCAGGATATTTGTGACCAGATTTTCAGTTGGATCAGTTTGACGCTTGTGACCACATTTTCAAATTAACTGCAACCTGTTTCTCTATTTTTAGGAAGGATTTTTTTTTTTTTTTTTGCTTTTATATAGTACAGTGATTATTTTTACTACATGATGACAAGGAAAACTGTTTGGGTAAACACATGGTGTATCATTGTGCTCCCTGCCCCTCTGATCACACACTAGATTCAGTGGTGCTAGAACACTTACTGTTGAGGTTAAGAGAAATGTTACCCTTTATATAGTTTCAAACTACATCATAGATGGAATTCAAATACCCCCGTTTTTTTGTTTTGTTTTTCCAATACAGGTTGTTTTTTTGTTGTTGTTTTTTTTTTTTGGGGGGGGGGATGTTAATCGCAGCATACACTGTTGGACCCAGTTAGTTCAAAATGTCTAATCCTGCATTAGAATCATGTAGGCTGTAGAACCCACTTCAGCACTATTTCTGAACAAACAGGTTTCAGATAATTAAATATTTCCTCCCAATGTTGTACTTCATTTTGTAAGTCAGTGAATGCCTGTTACCCATATGTTAAACTCCTATTTCAGTTTTGCCTGTTAGAGTATTTATTTATTTAAGAGATTTACCAGGAAGGCATACTGAGCAGAGTACTGCTCGATTCCAGATGCTCGGGGGTTACAAATGCAGTAATACAGAAGAAAAACATACATAAATATGTTTGGTACAAAACAATGGATGAGACAGTCATAATACAATTTGAAGGTACATTTTCAGTAACATTTCAACAAACATTTGGTGCTGTCAGCATAACAAAGTCCCGAAAATGGAGTAACCAGACTGGTGTTAACAGCTGGTAGTTAGGTTGTGAGGGATTCGGGGGGACAGGAGCAGTTCGTAGAGAAGTGCGTTTTAAGAAGGGCATTCCGGTGTGGAGTACTTGTGCCGTGTCTAATATCAGCTGCCAGGGAGTTCCATAACTTGGGCAATGTGAAGCTGAAGGCAGCCAGGCCGAACCGGGTGGATCTGTGCGGAATGTGCAGGAGCCGAGAGTCTATGTTCCTGAGAGCGTAGGCCGGTGGGGGGAGGGCAGTTAGGGAGGACGACAGATAGGAGGGGAGTGTCCGGACCAGAATTTAGCAGTGGTTCTGGCACAGTGTAGCAATCGCCTGTTATGTAGAGAAGGGAGGTCCAAGGACTGGTAGAGGTCACACTGATGAGTATTAGGAGGACGGTCCATGGAGAACCAGCAGAAGGAGTTGAAGAGGGGATCAAGCCTAGATAAGGAAGTTTGAGGGGCAGCACAGTAGACAACATCACCGTAATCCATAATCTGGAGGAACATGTTTTGGACTATTGCTAGTCTGGTTGGTAGAGGGATGCAATTTTTGTTCCGGTAGAGAGCTCCCAGCATGGGGTGTAGTTTTTTGTGTAGAGCATCTATATGCGCAGAAAAGTCAAGGTACTGATCTAACCAGACACCGAGATATCTATATGAAGTGCAGGCCTCTAGTGGGGAGCTATCCAGAGGTAGAACTTTTGGGGGCAGGAAGGCGGCTGTTTGGCCCGAGAGCAAGGTGAGGGAGACTGTTTTTTTGAGTTTAGAATAGTTGATTTGAGAGGAACCAGCGTTGGATGGAGTGAAGTCCTTTTGTAGACAGGCTGTCACGGCATTAGGGATGGGCCAGAGGCAAACAGCACCGTGTCGTCTGCATACATATGGATAGCAGTATGTGGGCAGGCAACAGGCAGGTCGTTGAGAAAGATAGAGAACAGCAGAGGGCGAGTACAGACCCTTGGGGACTCCACTGCTGACAGGGAGTGAAGTGGATCTAGCTGAGCCAATACGGACTGATTGGGACCTACCTGTCAGATATGAGTGGAACCAGTTATTTGCATCACACAGACAGTCCAGCTTGGGCGAGTGTGTAGCCAACAGCAGGGATGTGAGATCGCGGTCAAGGCTTTAGCCAGGTCGATAAATATAGCTGCAGCTATTTCCTTTGTCCATACCCTTAAGGATGGTGTTAGTGAGGCGAAGAAGAGAGGTGGTGGTGGAGTGATTTTTTTTCTAAAACCGGCCTGGAAAAGGTGAAGAATGATATGGTATCTAGATAGTGGTGGAGCTGGGAAAGTACAAGGCGCTCTTGAATTTTGGCTAGGATGGGGAGCACTGATATGGGCCTGTAGCTGGATAGGGAGGAAAGGTCATCTCCTTTAGCTAGGGGAATGACTGTGGCTTGTTTCCATATTGTAGGGACTGACCCGAGTTTAAAAGACAGGTTATAGAGCGTGGTTAGAGGGTAGGCTATGGCAGGTGCTGAAAGCAGGAGCATTTAGTAATCAAGGCCCGATGGGCATTTACCTTGGATGGGTTGAGTGACTGCAGTATTTTTAGCACCTGGCCAGGTAAGACTGGGCAGAGGCGAGGAGGGGCTGGAGAAGATACTGCAGGGGAACAAAGGGCAGAGGATGGGGATGGGAGGATAGTAGAGAAGATGTAGTGGTGGAGAAATATGAATTAAACTCTGTGGCAACCAAGCTAGGATCCTCAATGATTCTTCCTCCTAAGTTGAGAGTAGGAGTGGGTGGTTGGGCTGGTGGGGAAAGAAGGAATTTTATGGACTTCCAGAATTGTGTAGGGTGTGCGGAGTTATTGCTGAATGCAGATTTAAAGTAATTAGATTTGGCCTGACTTATGAGTCTTGTGCAGGCATTTCTTAGTGACCGGTAGTGTTGCAGAGCTGTTTGAGCACCTGTAGCCTTGAAGGATTTCCAGGCTCGGTCTCTGGCTCGTAGTTGTTCCATGAGGTTAGTTGTTACCCATGGTAAGTGGGCTCCTCTTACTCTGGATCTCCTGAGAGGAGCGTGGAGATCCCAGGTGGCTAGGAAGTTGGTAGAGAAAAATTTCAGGGCCTCGTCTATGGAGGTGGCCCTAGGGATGAATGACCAGTCGATGCTGGCGAGGTCGTTTAGGAGAGCGGTCAGATCAAGAGATTTGTAAACTCTGTTGTAAAGTGTGCGGGGGCAGGGGGCTTGGTACGGAAGATTTTACGCACCATATAAATCATATGGTGGTCACTAAGGGAGTCTGGTAGAAGGCCAGCTTTAACTCTCCGGGGGTGGGTGGTGAGGGCCCAATCCAGTGGAGTGTATTTCTTGGATTTATGGTTTAGGCGAGTGTGTTACCCTGTTTGCTGGGACAGATTTAGAGCATTTATTTGGCAGCTGCTTTGGAGGCTACGCTGCCTAGCCAGTTCTGGTTGAAATCTCCAAAGATATGGAGTTCGCCTGCGTAAAGGACCTCAGGTTGCCAAGGTGGTCAAGGATGCTGCCCAGAGGTGTGTCTGGCGGGCAGTATGACCCTGCTATATATAGTGGGATAGAGTGTGGCAGGGGGATTTTGATTAGAAGGAATCTATAGATTGTATGGGTACTGTAGGTGTGATTTTGGAGAACTGGAGTTTAGAGGAGATATCGTGGCAATGGCACCTCCCTTTTTCTGCCCTGTCTGTCTTGGCGGATTAAGGAGAACCGGGTATTGAAAATTCCGCGTCCAGGTTATGGGGCTTCAGCCAAGATTCAGTAATGATTACAGTATCAGGACGAAGGGATAGGACAGTAGTTTGTAGGGCTGCTGTTTTATTTAGCATGTTGCATATGTTTAGGTGGACTATTTTTAAACCTCTTGGGAGGTGAGTAGCTGGTGCGGGGGGTTGCCCAGCTATAGGGGATGGAGGGCCTGGGTTACATTCTACGTCCCCGGCTATAAGGAGGCGAGCCAGTATGTGCCTTACTAGGCGCATGGTCTTTAGTGAGGACCAGCGTCGAGGGGGACGGTTGGGAGTTAGTGAGTTAGGCTTAGGGTCTAAGTAGAAGGGGATATATAGTGCTGGTAGCTCTGCATGGAAAGAGGGAGGATAGAGGCCCCCAGGGACCAGTTTCAGTGGTACTGATTGTGGTCCACTAGTGCAGAAGAGGAGTGGAGGGGTGGCTTTGCACCCGAAGGGAGAAGTGGCAGAAAGTCAGGTAGAATAGGGTGGGATGAGGGTGGAAGGGAAGATAATGTTAGGCATAGCATAGTAATTGCTATTGTGAGGTACTGCATTTTTTTTTTTTTTTTCAGTAGTAGATATGAAAGCTGCTCTGAGGTGGCCACTAGTGGCTGAATAATATAAGGAGCTAATGGGAAAGTGGTCTGATTGGTTTACGCGTTCCACGGATGTGCGCTCATGAGGTCAGCACTATATAAGGAGGTGCTCACCAAGGGTGGTGGTGGGGCGGGGGGGAGTCATGCATAGCGCAGGCGGGCTAGAACTGTGGCGCAGCCTCAAGCAGCTGCAGCGTGATCGCCACCGGTGCTCTGGTGCTGCCCGATGTCTGCGGGGATTCCGTGGCTGTGGGGAGGGCTGAACAGCTTGCCCTCGCGACCACACTGCTGAAAGGGACACAGAAAGGAGGGTATAAGTAGAGGTAGGTATGGAGGAGGAACTAGTAACAGCTGCGTAGTTTCAGCATGCAGCAGACTTGTACTTATGCAGCTTTAAATTGATTTTAGGCAGAATTTCAAGGCAGAAAGGTTACAGAATAAATATGTGAAGTCATGCTCAGTCTAAAAGCAGTGTAGTGAGCAGAATGAATCACTCTATCCCCTTTAGCTTTACTGGGTAAAATCTTTTAAAGCACTGATTCTGTTCCCCTTAAAAGTACATTAAAGTACTGTTCCCCTGGGTGCAAATCCAATGTTGGTTTGGAGGCAGTGTGATGTGAAAAAAAAAAAAAACTTATCTGCACTGCTCCACCAACACGAAACCGAAAGGCAACAGTCAGTCTGTGACATGAAAAAAGCACCAAATTCAAAATCTGTGGTGCAGCTCTCAAGCAGCTGCAAGCATGGGATCGCCACCTGGGCGCTCTGGTGCTGCTCCAATGTCCGCGGGGGGATTCGGTGGCTGTGGGGAGGGCTGAACAGCTTGCCCTCGTTACCGCACTGCTGGGCGCTCTGGTGCTGCTCTGATGTCCGTGGGGGGATTCGGTGTCTGTGGGGAGGGCTGAACAGCTAGCCCTTGCGACCGCACTGCTGGGCGCCTGGTGCCAGTTCCAATGTCCGCTGGGGATTCGTGGCTGTGGGCAGGGCTGAACAGCTTGCCCTCACTCCACTGCTGGCACTCTGGTGCTGCCCGATGTCCGCTGGGAGTATTAACTAATTAGTTAGGAGTATTAACTAATAGGACCCTTATTAATTGAGCAGTGGCTTTCATTTTATCAAATGTTAGTTTAAAGTTTAATAAAATCGCTTTTAAAAGTTAATCCCATAGACCATGACATGTGTCTCAAGACACCTCCTGGTACCACGCCACAAAACAGGAGAGTGCAGGGGCGGAGCAGGCAGACTCGAAGTGGAATGGATCGTCTAGCTCCCAGTTCAGACAATACTACGATCCCTTCCCAAACATTATTCAGTAAGTAAAAATTTTTTATTTTCACACAGAGGGGCTATCGCCGCCCCAGAGTAGTGGGCTATGAAGCCCAAACTGTTAGCTCACACAATTCCTTTAAGCAATAGAAGCAATAAACATTTTAACAGAAAGACCTGCATGAGGTTGCCCATCAAGCCCTTGTCCTCCCGTTGACCATTAATGGCCCTGGGTTTGATGCAGTACAGTAAATGGTAAGCAGCCAGATAAGATGGAAGGAAGACAAAAATCAAAAATAGTTTTGTAAAATACAGAACATGCTAAACTGCAGTTTACCAAGAGGCTGGGGAACTAAATGACTCTGTTTACACCACGTTTCCCTACATTGCTATGGTGTGTAGTAAGGCTAGACACAGGAATTGCAAATGACTTATAAATTATTAGTTTGATTACATAGCGTCTCTGCTTACAGCATCTCCTTATCCTGTTCCCGCCAGCAGCTTCAGCAGCTATATGCAAGAGTGACTGTCCCTGAGACCACTCTTGACAGTTAAATGTGGTCTCACATGCAGTCTTAGGGTATGAGAAGGTCCTGATACCCTAAGAATGTAAGTGAGCCCACTTACAGCCATGGCATGACTCTTTGCATTTGAAAGGGCCATTATATCGAGTCAGAAACAAGACACTCCAGCATATTTGTCAGGCATGAGCAATTTAGGGCAGATGGGCACATACCTGAAAAATCATGCTTGGTAAGCAGAATGTCCGAGTCTGTTGTGTTGAATGCCTACTCAAGATTGGTGAAAACTGTTTCTGTTAATATGGCACTTTGAATATTGTTTGCCACTTCTGAGAGTGCAGTAGTAGAAGAATGAGTTTCTTGAAATCCTGACTGAAGCCCCTCATTACGCTGTGCAATGAAAATGTCTCTTGCAGCTAGATATGTTTACCTGATAAGGCCAGCACATAACTTACCAGTATTATTAGACAATACTAACGTGGGCTATGATAGCATTTACCCAGTATTTACAGAATGTAACTTGTGTTGCACATTTCCTCAAAATTCTGGGAAGTTGATGATGGATAAGCCATTTGTGTCATACTGTACTTGCCTTAGATACTATGCAGCATAATCGACCATGTCTGTCTTATTTATGCAGGTCAGTATGGAAACCCTTTAAACCAATACATTAAGCACTATGAAGGATTGTCATATGACACAGATACCTTACACAGAAAACACCAACGTGCCAAAAGAGCAGTTTCCCACAGTGACAAGTTTGTTCATCTGAACTTTCATGCACATGGCAGGTGAGGTTTTTTTTGATAATTTTTTGTATTTTATCAGAGTTTAAAATGAAAATAGTTATTTACATCCAAAAAGCTTATGCTGTATTTCTCTCACTCCAGCAGTGAAAATAACTTTTTAATGTTTTAAATGTTTTGGGAGAAAATAAAAAAGCCCTTGAAATAGATGAGTGTCGTTCCTATACTGTTTATAGTGACTGGGCCGTATCCTGTAGAGTCGTCGTGCTTCCCACCTGAATTTACTTTTAAAAGCTGACTTACATTTGAAAAATTAAAAGGGAAGCTGGAATCCAGCTAGTTACTTATCCGCAGTGGGTTTTTCCCCCTACAGGCTGATTTAACGTGCAGTGGAAAAGCAGTACACTAACTTGGATCGGTCAGAATCTAAAGATCTTACTTCTAGAGGGTTTCTTCAGTAGGTCATCACAAGTAGGACTGACGTTGCTTGACGTCGTGCCGCATGGCAGACTTTTCTAGCAATCCCTGACGGGGGGACCACCCACCCGACGTCACGTGACCGACTTCAGCGTGATGGTATATAGTGCGCGGTCCCCACACCTGCCCTCCAGTTATTTCCCGCCGTTGCCTTGTGCTAGTCGCTTCGCAGACTCCATTCAGTGTCCGTCGGAAACTATTTTTTGTGCATTTTTCTAAAAGCTCGCTATTTCATCTTTCAGTTTAGTTTATGTCTTCTCTGAAGAAAAAGTGCTCTAAGTGTGGCACTCAGATACTGCACAAAGACGGACATTCCAAGTGCGTCATCTGCCTAGACCCAGACCATCCAGTCGTCTCCTGCCCCCGACTGTCAGTCCTTCAATCAGGCTACCAAAAAGCAGAGACAGCAGGCGTTGGAGGCCCATCTTCTCCAGGCCCATCTACTTTTGCTTGAGAAGAAGATGGACAAGCTTAGGGACTCATCCAACAAATCTTCCCCTGAAAAACACAAGAAGACGAGGGAGCGGGCTCGCTCCACGGACGACGTCAGGCTCTCTAGCAGCAAGGCCCAGCCACCGTCGAAGCACCCGGGTAAGGAGTAACTTCATGCAGATAAGTCGGCCGCTGGCTCCTCTGGCGACTGCGCTGCACTAGCTGGTAAGTTGGCCTCCGGCTCCTCCGGAGACCACCCGGTGGCCGTTAAGTCGACTCCCCCAGCTGGGGGCAGTCGCCCGGCCTCGGTCGTTAAGTTGGCCGGGGGTTCTCTCCCCGACCGTCCGACCATGCCCGCTAAGTCGGCCGTCCTCGACGACCACACGGGCTCGGTTCCCCCGTCGGGGCCTTCTGGCGCTACAACTGACGTCCGGCGGGACTGAAGGGAGACAGCCCCGCTCCTTCCTGTTATTCCCTCACCCGTGTCCTCTCATTCTATTTCAGACACGTCCGATGAGGCTGCTGGGGTCGCTGGTGAACCAGCCGATTTTGGGTGTTCTTCCCCGCACTCCCCCGCTGGGGACCAGGGTCAGGAGGCTCCTCCTCGGCCAGACGGCCTTTCTTTGGAGGCCCCTCCTCAGCCCGAGGATGGACTGCGGGCACTTCCAGTGCCGCTGGTTGCTACAGTTCCGATGCCGGGAGCGCTGGCGACAGCTGTCCCGACGGCGGGACCGCCGACACCTCCAACGCCGCCGGTCCCTACAACAGTTCCCACGCCGGGCCCGGTGGTCAGGCCTGTTCCGTCGGCCCAGATGCCGGACTTGACTCCCACCACTGAGACCCCTCGTCCGGTACCGACGCCAGCCCCTCCAACGCCGGATCCTTTTCCGGCACCGGATTGGGTGGCGCCGGTGCCGGCGTCGGTCCATATAACATGGACTGTTCAATGCGGACACTAATTTAATATATACTACAGCAGGTATGGCGTGGTTCCCCGGCGTCCGGGCGTGATGATGGGGTAATAACTGTCCCTCACTGTACCCCATTACCCTACGGGTATCTTGGGGATCCTTACCGAAGGTTCCGCTCCTCGATGGAGTCAGTGGGACAGTTTTATCAGGGTTATCATCCATATACCCATTACATGGGTCCGCATGGGTATTACCCTCCACCAGTTGCTGTTCCCCTCCCTCCACCTCCCCCAGCCTCAACCAACTCCTCCTCCACCCCTCGGCTATGCTGGATTTCAAGTCTTTCTTACAGTCTTGGTGACAGGGAACCAGGTCGGTTGGTTTTGGATCTAGAAACAAGACTCCCACCTCCGCCACTTAGGGTTACCACCTTTTAAGAAGCCAAAAGTGGGACGTCCAGTGGAGGAGGCCGATGACCGTTCTGATGGGAGAGAGGACTCTTCGGAGGAGGAAATCGTGGAGGAACCCGAGCTGAGAGGCAAGACCTCACCAAAATCGCCACCTGAGGATCCTTCCTTCTCGTATCTCTTGAGGGCCCTCAGAGATTATTTCGATTAGGAGTCAGAGGAACAGGACCCAATGAGACAGCGTCTCGCGGAGCACCTCGATTTGGAGTCCCTGTCTCCAGTTCCAGTTCCTCTGTGGATGGTCCCCCACCAAGACCTCACCATCACCGTCTGGCAGATGCCTCACTCTATCCCGGGGACTTCCGACCCATTCTAGATCTCAGTCAGCTGAATCATTTTGGCGAGTACAAGAAGTTTTGCATGTGATGCTGCAGAGCCTTCTGCCACTACTGTTGGAGAATCACTGGCTCTGCGCCCTGGATATGCAAGATGCTTACCTACATATCCCTATTTTCCCCAACCACCGTCTGTTCCTGCGGTTCATGTTCCGGGGGGAGCACTTCCAGTTCTGAGCACTCCCCTTAGGCCAGTCTTCGGCACCTCGGGTTTCTACCAAGTGCTTAGCGGTGGTGGCGGTGGTGTTTTTATGCCGTGGGGGTATTGCAATGTTTCCCTGCCTAGACGATTGGCTACTAGCGGCCCCTTCCAGAGGTGCATTATTGGGGGCTCTGTCATTTACCCTGGACCTGTTCAGTCGACTTAGGATCACTGTCAGTGTGCCCAAGTCATACCTCATTCCCACCCAGAGACTACAGTTTATTGGGGTGGTCCTTGACATGGTCCAGTGCAGAGCTTTCCTTTCTCTGGACAGAGACTCTGGTCCACCAGGCCACCAAGGTGGCGTCTTGCCGGACCATTCCAGCCAGAGAGGTCCTTTGCCTGTTGGGCCTCATGGCAGCTTCCATTTGTATCATTCTCCTGGCCAGGCTCCACATGAGGATCACTCAGTGGTCCCTGAGGATGCAATGGGACCAGCTTTTGGACGATCTGGACCATCCGGTTCTCATCTCCTCAGCGGTCCGGAGGGATCTTCTATGGTGGATGAATCCACACAATCTTTCCGTGGGTCTCCCGTTTCGAAGACCAGCGCCCGTAGCCACTCTCACTACGGATGCCTCAAACATTGGGTGGGGTGCGCATCTGGGGGCCCAACAAGCCCAGGGACTTTGGTCCGGCTTGGAGCTTTCTCTTCACATCAATGTTCTAGAGCTCAGGGCGGTCCTGTATGCCTTACAGGCCTTTCAACCCCTGCTGCCCGAGGTAACACTGCTGATCCAAACGGACAACATGTCGGTGGTTTGGTACATCAACAAACAAGGAGGAACCCGGTCGTACTCTCTTTGCAGGGAAGCGACCAGGGTGTGGAACTGGGCAGTCCTGCATCACTTGTCCCTAGTGGCTGTGCACGTACCGGGCATTCTAAACGTCCTGGCGGACAGTCTCAGCAGATCAAGGACCCCTGCTCACGAGTGGGAACTTCATCAGGAAGTGGCGGAATCCATCTTCCAAAATTGAGGCGGCTGGAACTCGACCTGTTAGCCTCTCAATTCAATACAAAACTTCCAAGTTTTGCTTGCTCGTTCAGAGCCAGGTGCTTTCTGGGCGCGCATTGTCTCTATCTGGACAGGAACATTTTTGTCGCCTTCCCTCCATTTCCTATTCTGCAGAGGTCCTCCTCAAACCACAGACTGAGAAGGCCAAGATGATTCTCATCACTCCTCATTGGCCAAGACAGATTTGGTTCCCGCTGCTTCAGCAGCTATCCAGGGAACCACCGGTTCCACTTCCATTGACACACGACCACCTTACTCAGGATCAAGGTTGTCTGGTTCAATCAGGGCTCAGGACCCTGCATCTGCATGCATGGCTCCTGCAGACGTAGCCATCTCTCGCTTTGGGGTATCCTCTAGAGTGGCACAGATCCTTGTTGAAGCCAGAAAACCTTCCACCTGTTCCACTTATGCATTGAAGTGGAAGTGGTTTTCCATTTGGATGACCGTGAAGGCTGGAACCCTTTTTCTTGCTCGGCCCCACAAGTCATGGAATACCTCCTTCACTTATCGGACTCAGGTCTAGCGTATTACGTCTCTGAAAGTGCACCTCTCGGCTTACCATGAGCTGGTGGATGGTAAACCCGTGGCTCAGTTGCATATCTCAAAGACTTTTTGAAAGGATTCTCCATCTGAAACCCCCATCTGATTAACACCACCATGGGACCTGAATTTCATCCTGGAAAAGCTTACCTTGCCTCCTTTTGAACCAGCAATGAGCTGTGACCTACGCTTCCTATCTTGGAAGGCATTGTTTCTAGTTGCGTCACTTCAGCTTGAAGAATTTCGGAGCTTCAGCGTTGGTTTGTAAGGAGCCTTACCTTATTTTCCCGGGACAGGGTGGTTCTCAGAACCCATCGAGGTTCCTTCAAAGTTGGTGTCGGAAGCTGCTCTGAACCAATCGGTGGAAGCTTCAGTATATTATCTGGCTTCTGCTAACAGAGGTGAGACACTTCTCCATACGATGGATGTGCACGGATTCTCTGGTGTTACACACACTGAACCAAGGACTTTCGCTCTTGCAACTAATTGTTTGTCTCTTTCGTGTCTTGAACTCGAGGCAAACCGGTTTCCAAGCAGGGCCTTTCCAAATGGTTGGGCAACTGCATCAGATACTGTTACCAAAAGTATGACAAACTCCTCCCAGGTGTTATCAGGGGTCATTCTACTAGGGGCATGGCTGCTTCTGCAGCCTTCGCCCATAATGTTTCTGCAGTGGATATTTGTGCTGCTGCTACTTGGAGTTCAGCCCATTCCTTTACCAAGCATTACAGTTTGGACATTGCTTCTAGGCGGAGGCTGGCTTTGGCCTAGCTGTCCTGCAGGGTCTTTTGTCCTAGGCTGGGTCCTTTTCGGACCTCAGTCTTTTCCGTGGATTTTGTTTGCCCCTCCCTAGTTTCTCCAGGTCTCTCCTTAGAGAGGACTGCTTGGGACAGAGTCCTACTTGCGATGACCTGCTGAAGGAACCTCTCGAATAAGATAGTGCAGTTACGTGAGACTTCCGTAACAGTAGATCTTTGAGAGAGGTTTCTTCAATGAGTCATATTTTCCCTCCTCCTTCCCTCATTTTAATTTATACAGGGTCTCCAGTCCTGTTCGCTCCTGCTATTAAGGCCTCTTCCTGGCTCGGTAGAGAACTGGGCGCGGCATGGGGACTGCCCACTATATACCATCACGCTGATGTCGGTCACGTTACATTGGGTGGGCGGTCCCCGTCAGGGATTGCTAAAAAAGTATGCCATGCGGCCCGACGTCAGTCCTACTTGTGATGACCTACTGAAGGAACCTCTCTCGAAGATCTATTGTTAGGTAAGTTCCTACATAACTGTACTTTGGTGTGTGTGGATGGGGAGCGAGATTACTGAAAAGCTTGAATTTAAAGCAACAGTTTGTATTACAGGAATCATTTTGTGCATATGTATTTGATTCCATTTTGGATTGCCCCTTTTCTACTGTGTTGTAAGATGCTAATTTTTCCTTATTTTAAGTATAATGTAACAGCAAGGATGGTACTAACCTGCAAATGTAAACAATGTGCCCAGAAATTCCCTTCCCTGCTGCCCTTCCATTTGCTACGAGTTCAGAGTGATATACTTGCATTGTAAAAATTTCTGACTGAAGGAAAAAAACCACAAGAAATGATGTCCCTAAAATTGTTTCATTATTGTATTATGGAATTCTGTGCTATTTTTTTTTGACTAGGGAGGTTCCACTCACTGACTCTTGTCTCAGCTCTACCTTTGTTTTCCATTAGGGGCCTGGTTTGCATATTTTTTTTATTTTTAATTTTTTTTAATGATTTAAATTTTGTGCTTCTGCAGGTGACTTTGCCACCCTTTCCCCCAGGATGGGCCTAGTCCCCGGCCTCCCCGCCACTTATTTGGCTTGCAGCCAGCCCCATGGGCTTGCTCTCCATTTAGCTGGATCTGACTGACATGAACTTAACCCTTTTTGATCACTGGCCTCCCTCCCACGTCCCTTTCCTTTACTTATTTTTATTTTTTATTTATTTAAACAATTGATAACTGGGAAAGGCATGCTGAGCCTAGGCTAGATTCCAGGTGCGACCCGGGTGAGGGGAGATGGGGTACATACACAGTGTGCCACAATATACAATGAAAACAGCAGTATTACATACAACAGTGGATCGAATTAGAAACAGAAGGTGAGGTTGCTTGCAGGCAATCGGATACAACAAAATTTGACACAAACAGTGGATGGACCAGAGCTGATTTGTTTCTGGTCTCACATGCAGTTCAGCAAAAGTTACAGTGACATTCAAACTTCCAATAGAGTTCATCAGTCTTTACATTAATAGTGCCAAGAGGCAAGGAGTTTGTGTGAAAGTGCTCACATAGGGGAGAGTAGTAAAGTAAGTGCAGATAGTTGGCCAAGGACACGAGGGACAGATGCAGGAGGAGGAAGGATCATCTGGGGCAGTGGTAAGGTGGAGGAGGAAGGGAGCGGAGTTGATACTTGCAGGCAAGGTACGAGATGGTATTCCTTACGTTTGGGGCAAGCTTGTTCCACAAGCTGGGGAGGCGGGAGGAAAAAGCGGCTTGCCCAAAGGTGGAGAAAAGTCTGGGTATGCAAAAGGAGCATTTGTTTCTGTGTCTCACTTCATAAGGGGAGTCAGTGGCAGGGGAGAGAGTATCTGACATTTAGGAGGGTAGCATGTTAAACCAGTATTTGGATATGAGGTAGGGAGTGGATACATAAGCCTGTGGATCAGTGGTGTAAGTTCAAGAGAGGTAGAGATCACAGTGGTGCGTTCTAGAGGTGAGTTTGTAGCAAGGCGGCAGAAGGAGTTTAGGAGGGTGTCTGGTGTGGATAGGGAGGTTGCAGGGGCAGTGCAGTAGACCATATCTGCATAATCAGTAATGGGGAGGATCATTTTAGTTACGATCTGAATTCTTGCAGGAGGAGGAAGGGCGTCTCTATTGTGGTATAGCATACCGAGTTTGGGACGAAGTCTGACTACAGTTGCATCAGTGTGGGATGAGAATGATAGGTGGGGGTCTAGCCAAATGCACAGGTATTTCTATTTGGAGACCTGATCGAGAGGGGTGCCATCAAGGGAGGTGAGGTGTGTGCCTATCCCACTTATTCTTAAAGCCCTCCACTGTTTTTTGCCCACACCTCCTCTTCTGGCAGGCTGTTCCAGGCATCCACCACCCTTTTTCTGTGAAGAAGTATATCATATCCTTCTTAGACGTCCTGCTTCTAGCTTCATTGCATGCCCCTGTATTCTGGTGCTTTTCCTTCTCTGAAACAAGCCCCTCACTTGCACCTTGTTCACCTATGTGTGAGCTGCTTAAAGGTCTCAATCATGTCCCCTTTCGCTCTCCTCTTCTGCAGGGAGAACAGGTTGAGATCCTGACACCTCTTCTCATATGGCTTCTTGTGCAACTCCCACACCATTCTGATAGCCCTTCTCTGGACTGCTTCCACCCTGTCGGTGTCGTTGCTGAGGTGTAGCGTCTAGCACTAGACATGGTACTCTAGTTAGGGTTTCAGTAGTGAGCGAAAGAGTGACAACACCACCTCTTTCCTCCTGTTAGAAATCTCCTTCCCCCCCCACTAGCCAGCATCCCACTAGCCTTGTCACATTCCCCTGCTACCTTGAGATCATCAGATGTGATTACCCCGAGGTCCCTTTCTTGCTTGGTGACTGTCAGTATCTTCCCCCTCCATCTTCTACACAGCTCCCAGGTTTCCTTGCCCCAGGAACATGACTTTACACTGCAGTTTCAGGCATTGAAACTCAGCTGCCACACTTGGACTACTTCTCTAGTTTCCCCAGATCCCATTGCATTCTCTCCACCCTTTTTGGAGTGTCCAGTGTTGCAAATTTTTGTGCCATTTGCAAAAAGATGCATCTTCCTGTCCGGTTCCTCAACACTGTCACTTATGAATACATTGAAGAGGAACGGTCCCATTACTGATCCCTTGTGGCACCCCACTAGTCACTCCCATCCCCAGAGTTTCTGCCATTTAACACCACCCTTTGTCTCCTGTCCTTCAGTCAGTCTGATAACCAGCTACCCAGCTTACCATTTTTTTCTCAACACTGAGACTGCATAGTTTCTTTACAAGCCTCCTGTGCAGTACAGTATCAAAGGCTTTGCTGAAGTACAGATAGGCCAAATCCATTGCCCTCCCTGATCTGCCTCCCTAGTCACCCAGTCAAAGAGATCTATGAGATTTGTTTGGCGTGACCGCCCCACTGTGAAACCTTGCAGCCGGTGGTCTTGCAGCCCATATGATTTCAGGTACTCCATCAAACTCTTCTTTAGCAGGCCCTCCTTTAATTCCCCACCATGGACATGAGACTGACTGGCCTGTAGTTGCTGGCTTCCTCCCTGCTGCCACTTTTGTGCAGAGGGACCGCATCAGCCCTCCTCCAGTCTCTGGACTAACCTCTGCACCAATGAGGTGCTGAATTGTATTGTCAGAGGGGTGTCTAGCACCTTGCTAATTTCTTTTAGAACCCTGGGGTGAATCCCATTTGGTCCCATTGCCTTGTTCTGCTTTAGGTCTTACAATCCATTCCTGACTCTCCCTTCTCAAATTGGACTTTTAGCCCCTCCCGTGCCTGCTGATACTTTTTGCCCCCATGTTTCCTCCTGCTTTTCTGATGTACCTCTCTGTCCACCTCCATATGGGTCTCCTTGTAGTTCCTATATTCTGTTTTTATCCCCCTCACCTTTACTGCTTTAGCCGTCTCCTTTGAGAACCACAGCGGTCTGTTCCTCCTTCTCCTCTCTTCTTGCATACTTCCATTAAATAGCATGCTGTTGCCTTAGCTATTCTCTTCTTGAGCTCTTTCCATTGGGTCTCCATGCTCCCCAGCCATCCCCCTTTCGAGGTACTTACTGAGGCTGTCACCCATTTCTTTAAAATCTGCCCTCCTGAAGTCCAGTACCCTCGTCTTAGTGTTTTTTTTTTTTTTTTATCTTGCCCAGTCTGTATGCCAAATCGCACAGTACGGTGGTTGCTTGTACCCAGGAAACTACCCACTGTTGCGTTTGCAGTGCTGTCCCTGTTCGTAAATGCTAGGTCCAGCACTGCCCCATCTCTGGTGGGTTCCGTAATCAGCTGAATGAGAAATGCCCCCTATAGGAAGTCAGGGATAGCCCTGCTTCTTGATGTAGCTGTGACTAGAATGTTCTGCTCTGCATCAGGTAGATTAAAGTCCCCCATAATCAGTACTTGCCATACTGTCAGTGGCCTCCTTCAAAACCTTGTCTAACTTCTTCCCTTGTGTTGGTGGTCTGTACAGTATGTCCATATGGATAAAGGCATCGGATTCTGTCTGTAAGCTGAACCATAGTACCTCCAGTCCTTCCTGATCCTCCTGGTGTCCCTGTATCTGTCCCCCCTTTCCACATTTCCTCCCTGTCCTATCCTTCTGGAACATGGTGTAGCCTGGTATGGCCTCTTCCCAGCTGTGGTTGCCAGTGCATCATGACTTGGTTATGGCCACCAGGTCTGCCTCTGCAGTGATTGCTTCAGTGTCAGAAATTCCATTTCCTAGGCTCCTTGCATTGGCACCCATGGCTCTTAACTCCTTTTATCACCCCCTCTCCCTGTTCTGCCTTCCCTTACTATTTTCATCTTTCACCCCTTCCCGTTTCCCTGGTTTTCTCTTCACCTTTATCAGTATCACTCTGCTTGCCCTTCTTAACCTCCCTCCCAGCTTTAGTTCCTCTTCCTGACCTGCCATTCTGCCCTCCTACTTGTCCTTACACCCCTCTACTCCTGGGGAATTCATTTCCTCTGGGTTTCTCCTTGCTGCTTTTGTATTCTTTGGACTTGGGTAATCTCTGCCTCCTTCAGAATTTCTGCCTCCCCCTTTGGCTAGTTTAAGTGCCCATCAAAGTAGCATCTAAACCTTCCACCCAGGACTGCTGTACCCCTCCTGTATGGATGGAGGCCATCTCCTTTGTCCAGGCTTCTAGCTTCCCCAGGTAGGACCTCAGTCCCTGATGTAACCAAAACCCTCTTCCCTGTATCATGCCAGTCACTCATTGAAGGCCCTGATGCGGTGTTCCCTTGCCTTCCCTGGCCGTATACAGGTGGCATGTCAGTGAAGTTCACTGTGTGAGCTTCCTTCTTCAGGCCCCTGCTCAGCTCCCTAAACCTATCCTGCACTATCCTTGCTGTGTCTCTGCACAGAGTTAGTCCCCAGATGGGCACTGACATCCAACTCTGTTTTCTCCTCATTCCTAGCAGTCTCTGTGATCTGCCTTCCAGTCCTCCTGCCGAAGCACCTGACAGGCACATTACTACCCTATTTCTCCCTTCCCCTGCTCCCAACTCTTTCCCCCGACTATGTAGTTCCCCCACCAGCATCTACTTCCTATTAGGCCAGGAACCTCTACTTCTAGGGACATGGATATGTTGTTCATTCACACTTATTGGCATGTCCCTTTCACCTTTAATTCTTCAGCTGGCTCCTCCCACCCACTCAGGTGGTATAACCCTCTGCTCTCTCCCATGACACCAGATCTTCCTTTCCACTGGACGATTCAGGTTGCCTCCTCTCCTCGACCACGTTTTGCAGGCCCTGGCCTCGATATCTTTGGATCCCTTGAAGATTAAGCTCGTTCATGCTAGTGATTGCAACTTTTGATATTTGATTATGGAAGATAAATCCCCAGGTGTTCGCCGGTGCCCATGCAGCCAGAAAATGTCACGCACAGACCCACATACTGTGTGCGTCTACTGCTTGGGTGTCGGCCATGACACCCAAGCATGCGAGATATGTCTTGCTTTTCACCCAGATGTCCTCGACGATCATGTCGCATGGCTCAAGTTGGGCAGGAGAAACTGAATTCGGTGAAATCCAAGGAAGCCTGGTGGGTGATCTCCATGGCTGCGGGGTCTGCCAAGCAGTTAGAACAGATGCAGGCCTTTGAGGAAGAGGTGACGCCGGTCGCAGAGCTCTCCTCTAAGACGATTTTCATTCCACTCAACCTGGGCTCTATGGTCTCTGGCTCCTTTGGGAGATGTGTGTGTCTCTCTCTCTCCCTACCAAGGGTGAGGGACCTTGCCAGACTACCTCCTGGTTCCATAAAAAGACAAGGAACCGAGAGATTCTTCATCTTGGCGAAGATGTTCTTGGGATCAAGTGATCTCGGTCACAGGGATCTCCAGTCTTGACTTTGGTTGAGACTGCTTCTTGACCGCTGGCTACCGGCTTTGCTGACCTGGTCCAGCCGGCTGAGGTCTCGATCGATGATGCAGTGGAGATCACTCGACCCTGTCTATCTTTTGTTGCTCGTAGGGCTGACAACTCGCTTACTAGGACCCGGTCCTGCCTCTTACTGATGAACCCAGCCTGCTGGCATTCCCATCAGTAATCGGTCCCTGATCAGGGTAAATCACGGTTCCTCCGGGCGACCCACTCAGCCAGTCCAATGAGGTAGAGATCACCGGACCCCTTGTTGTGTAGACGAGAAGCACAGGGTACTCTAAAGGGTGACGCCACGCTCGCTCATCTTAGGTCCTCCTTGGTTGAGGAGGCTTCGGCGGAAACTCTGTCGACGCTACGAAGATCTGATGTGGCAGCAGCTCATTCTGTCCGGGCAGAAGCCCTCTTCAGTTTCCACCCTGGCCATTATGTGGCTTTCACCTCCCAGGCCGAAGCAGACTCCATTAAAACCGGTAAAATTGGTTCCTCCACCTGTGGAGCTGGTAAAACCTGCCCCAGTTTGGCTAAAACTGGTCTCTCCACCGACAGTGGTGGAGCCGCCATCTAAACAGCCCTCGGTAGGGTCTCCTACGAAAGATTCTCTGATGGTTCCGGATCTCCCTTGTAGACTCTTGGTCACCCTCACTCTTGATCGTCCCAGGCATGTGCAAGGGGACCTTGGTGGCCGACCGATTTTATTCGGATTCCTCAGTTTCCGACGACACCGACCTTCACTCTCATCCACTGGATGATGAGTCAATGGGTAGTCTATCAACGGAGGAGGGCCCTTCGTCATTTATGGGAATTCTCACCTTGTCTCTGAATCCATTGGGATGCCCCTGAAACCTATCCAGAAACGGAAGGAGTACCGTCTTACAGATATTCTTAAGAGGGGATACCCTTACGGAAGCCTTCCCAGTGGCCGAGGTTATTGTTGACCCGGCTTTGGAGCTCTGGCAGTATCCTGCCTCCTGCCCAGCACCATCTGCTCGGCTGGCCTGTAAGTATGCAGTTCCCATTGGGTCCCTCTCTGGGTTCGCAGAACATCCCTTGGCTGAGGAATTATTGACCAATTGTGTGTTCAGATGCATAGGCAGCTCTGCTGACACTGATAGACCTCCAGACAAGGAGCCCAAGAAACTGGACCACTCGGCCAGGAAGGTTTATGCAGCCTCCTCTTATGGCTCCATCAGGCAAGCTGGGCCTTCATCATGGTGCACTTCTCTCATGCCCTCCTGGGCTTCTTGGATGAAGTTCTCCCACACCTCCCTACGGACCTTCAGACTACAGGTCAAGTGGGTCCAGGACCAGGGCTGAGCCGTTGCCAGCAGCAACTCCAGATGGCTTTGAGCTTGGGACTCTTGTGCCCGTTTGGGTGCAGTAGCAGTTGCCATGCACCACAGGGCTTGGCTGAGTCTTTCCACCTTCACAGCAGATACCCAGCACAAACTCACTGATGTTCCTTTCCTGAGCACCAATCTCTTCGGCCCAGGTGTGGATGGTCACCTTCAGTGACTCGAGCAGTCCAGTGCCACCTTGGGCTCTGCTACTTCTGCCCAAAAAGATACCCCTGGTGCCAAGAAATGGAAGAAGACATTTCGGCACCCTGCTCCTGCGGCACAGCAGCCCCCTTTCAGGGAAGGCAGCAACAGCAGGCACAGTCTGTCCCTCGGCCCAAGTCCGGCCTCCAGTGGCCTGCAGACAAGGAGGTCTGGGTTCAGACGGCGTCCAGTATGGACCCTCTTCCTTCAAGCCTGCCCAGTGACGGGATAGGAGTTGCCATCCCTGTTCCCGTCACGCCAGCTCTGGGTTCTCCCTTGGGGGGTTGGCTCCATCACTTCCTTTCCGCCTGGTCCGCTGTTGTCATGGACAGGTGGGTCTTAGAAGTGGTTGGCCAGGGTCTGCCTGTAGAATTCGAGCAGTACCCTCCCTGCCGAACCCGCACCCCACGGGAGAAGAGAGTATCGGCCCACACTCGGTCGGCTCTGAGAGATGACATAGCCCAACTCCTCCTCAAGGGGGCAGTGGTTCAATTGGCAGATCCTCCAGTCAACCCAGGGTTTGTTTCCAGGTACTTCCTGGTTCCGAAGCGGAAGGGGGGCTGGCGCCCCATTCTAGATCTGCATGAGTTGAATCAGTATCTCAGGCATGCACCTTCAGGATGGTTACTCTGTCCCATATCATACCATCCCCTGGAGCAGAACTTGTGGTTCTGCTCACTGGATCTCAAGGACGCGTTCTTTCATGTCCCAGTCCGTCTGGTTCCTCCACTTCAGAGCAGAGGGAACTCTATACAAGTTCCGAGCCATGCCATTTGGCCTGTCATCGGCTCCACGGGTCTTCAGATGCATTGCAGTGGTGGCAGCCAATCTCAGGCGTCGAGGGGTCAGAGCGTACTCTTACCTCGATGATTGGCTCTTGGCAGGTTCCACCCAGCAAAAGGTGGAGAGGTCCAGGGCCTGGCCCTCCAGACCTGCTCTCAACTTGGCCTCCTGATCAACGAGGCCAAGTCAGAGCTCATGCCATCTCAGGTGATATGCTTTATCGGGGGGCAGAGTTCGACTCTTGCCGAGCCAGAGCACTGCTCCTGGTGGACAGTGCAGATGTTCTCTTCTCCTTTGCCCAATCATATCTGGTTGGGCACTTACACCCTGCCTGGACTTTCCTTGCCTTCTGGGTTACATGGCAGCCTGCACCACCGTCGTCCGTTGGTCCCGGTGGCATATGTGCCCCCTTCAATGGGAGTTGGCCGCCCAGTGGACTCAGCGCCTAGGTCATTTTGACCAGCCGATGACTGTGACCCAGAAGATGCGGGATGCTCTCCAGTGGTGAACTGTCCTAGACCACTTGCAGGAAGGGATCCTGTTTGTCCGCCCCCGAGCCGACCGTCGTCCTCATGACCGATTCCTCTCTCACGGTGCTGGGGAGCCCACATGGGGAATAACAGGGCCCACGGGTTCTGAACCTCCAAGGAATCCCGATACCATATCAACCTGTTGGCGCTTAGAGCAGTCAGACTGGTGTTGTCAGCATTTGCTCAGCAGCTTCATGGTCAAGTGGTTCAAGTCCAGATGGACAATACCAAAACCATGTACTACCTTAACAAGCCGGGCGGCACGCATTCCTGTCTGCTATGCAGGGAAGTGCTCTGCATCTGGACACTTGTTAGCCGTCTGGAGGCAGATCTTCTAGCTATCCACGTGGCAGGAGCCTCAAACCAACAGGCAGATGCTCTCAGCCGCTAGGCGAGACATCCCACGAGTGGTCTCTCCATCCAGAGGTAGCGTACAGTCTGTTCTCCCACTGGGGCAAACTGTTGGTGGACCTGTTTGCTTCCAGGGAAAACACCAAGCTGAGGCTGTTTTCATGCCCACCCCCCTCAGCAGGGCTTGCTGCAGGGAGATGCCTTCTCGAGGCCATGGACCCCAGGCCTCTTCTTCACCTTCCCTCCGTTTCTCTTGATCCACAGGGTGCTCCTCAAGGTGAGGAGGGACAAGGTGCAGGTGATTCTGGTAGCCCCCAGACTGGCCACGCCAGTTCTGGTACCCAGATCTCCTCAGCCTCGCAAACAGGCCCCTGGAGCAGCTTTCCAACACGCCCGTACCTGATCTCAGTCAACCAGGGAAGGTATTCCATCTGGACCTTCAGTCCCTGCACCTCATAGACTGGTACCTGGCTGAGAGTTCCAGGCGTTGGGTCTTTCAGGATGTCCTCACAGTGGTGGATGCATCCAGAAAGGAATCGACCAGGAAATGTTATGCCTTAAAATGGAAAAGGTTTTCCATTTGGTGTTGGGAACAAGAGCCGGACACTCTGTCCTGTCCAGTGGCTAACATTCTCGACTACCGTTGGTCTCTGTCCAAAGGGGTCTTGGTCATCTACACTTAGGGTGCACCTGGCAGCCATCTCTGCTTACTGGGCACAGGCCGGTCAGCTGACTGCACAGGAGACTGTGGTGGTGCTTTTCAAAGGCCTGGATAACATATCACCTCCGTTGCATGAACCTCCACCTCCGTGAATCTACTGCTGGTACTGGCAAAGCTCGTGGGCAAACCATTTGAACCGAAGCACAAGTGTGAGCTGTCACACTTGTGGAAGACTGCCTTCCTGGTGGCTGTCATGTCTGCCAGGACAGAGGAGCTCCACACGCTCTTGGTGGACTCCCCTTATCTGGTCTTCCACAGGGATAAGGTTGTCCTGCACCCCAACCCGAAATTCCTTCTGAATGTGGTGGCAGAGTTTCACCTTAATCAGGTGTTAACTCTGCTGTTGTACTACCCCTGTTATACCTCGGAGGATGAGTACAGGCTCCATACTTTGGACCTGAGATGAGCTCTCTCCTATTATAAGGAGAGGATAGTGGAGATTCGGGGAGAGGTTCACCAGCTGTTTTTCACCTACGCTAAAGCCACTCCTGGCAGACCTGCAGCAAAGCGGATGATTGCTTGATGGATAATATCTTGCATTAGTCTGTGCTACGGTTGGCGGGCAAGGAGCCTCCAAGGGATAAGAGCTCATTCTACCCACCATACCGCTCCATCGGTGGCTGCTTTCAGGACATCCCTATCCAGGAAATCTGTCGGGCTGCTACCTGGAAGCGGCAAGCACCTTCATTACATACTACCACACTGACCTTGAGTCATGCTGAGCTGCTGGTTTTGGGGCCTCAGTTCTCCAAACTCTGTTTCCCAAGTAGGGGTGTGTGCCTTGCCTCCCTCCTCCGGAGAACTGCTAGGAGTCTGCCAATAAGTGTGGATGAACAACATATCCACGATCCTAGAAAACAGGTTACTCACCTGTAACAGTAGTTCTAGGAGTGGTATATGTTCATCCACGGACCCCTGACCTCCCCAGCTGCAGTGGACAAGCTGGCATCCAGCAGGCTAAGATCTGACATCATGGGGCAGAGCTGAGGGTTATACCACCCGGGTGGGTGGGAAGAGCCAACTTGAAGACTTTCTGGCTGATTTAAAGGGAAAGGGACTCTGCCAATAAGTGTGGATGAACAACATATATCACTCTTAGAACTGTTGTTACAGGTGAGTAACCTGTTTTTCTGCACACAACATGCAAATTGGGACTAGCCCCACACTTGCGCTCTTAGCACTAACTGTTCCCTTGTAGCAATATAAAAATAACGTCCTGTCACCTTTAAAATAGAAGATTTTGCAGCTCGGTGATCTTGCTGAAAAGGCAGTATGTTGGTCATCTGATGGCTTGATTGAAAGTGTGCTTGCTTATTATGCTGATAATCTAGGTTTGTGCCCTTAGCCTCGAACATCATGCACTGGTTTACAAAGGGGAAAGTTGAGCATCTGCTTTAGAGACTCTGGCCATGGGGAAAGGGTGATAGCTTCTGTTGTCAAAATCCTGAATTTGGCACCTCAGACAAAACAAACTGTAAATATCACAGTGATTAAGAAAATAGCAGCACATTTATCCATAGTTATTTAAACTAACAACAGTGGGGGAGACTAGGTTTAATCCTAAATCTCTTATTACCTCCAGTTCTGCCCATAAGAAACTACTTAATATTCTGTCTCTTAATGCCCGTTCACTGAGTATTTCTAAAGTAGCTGAATCAGAATCTAAAATTCAACTTCATAATCTCAGTCTAATATCCATAACTGAGACCTGGGGTAATTCAGATAAATCATGATCAGTTGAGATTCCAGGGTTTAAACTTTATACTAAAAACAGAATAGGAACCAGAAAGGGAGGTGGGGTATGTCTCTATGTAAAGACTGATATTCCGTCATTTGAAATAACTTCTAACACCCAAATTGAAAGTATATGGGTTACCCTTCAACCATACGGTCAACCAAAAATGGTGGTGGGCACCTTCTACAAGCCCCCATCAGTTGATCTGGACTACACTCTATCCTTAACAAAAGAAATAACATCATTAGCTACAAATAGTACAGTCCTCATTTTAGGCGACTTTAACCTCCCATCTATTGATTGGGAGGCTTTAACTGGTAGTTCTCAACATGACAAGCTTTTTTTTTAATCAACAATCATAGACTTGGGTCTTGTTCAACTAGTTAGGGAACCAACTCGAGGGACTAACATTTTAGACCTTCTTACTAATGATGAAAATAAAATAACTAACCTTAATGTAACCGACCCTTGGGCAGTAGTAATCACATGGCTGTACAGTTTTCCATTTGCTATTACTAAGTATATCTCAAACAATAAACTTATGATTAAACAATACGAAAAACAGACTTTCCCAAGATTAACTAGACTTTAAATAACATTGATTGGATGAATAACCTCTCATCTCTTAACACTGAAGAAGCTTGGACCTAGTTTAAAACAAAAATTTATGAACTTGAACATCTGTATGTCCCTGAAAAAAATAAATACAACAGAAAAGGAAAAATACCCTTGTGGTTTAGTAATACCGTTAAAAAAACAGATTACACTTAAACAATCATTATTTAAAATCCTAAAAAATTGCCCCAATAATGCTAGAGAGGAAACACTATTTTAAATATAGAAAATCAGTTAAGGATTTAAAAAAGCTCATAACTGTAGCAAAATGTAATCTTGAGTTTAGAATTGCTCACACTAAAGATTCCCATAAATCATTGTACTTCTATCTTAATGGAAAAAAAGGGAATAAGAGATCAGTAGGCCTAATAGTCATCAATGACACTACAGTTGTTTCTCATTTGGAAACAGCAACAGTACTTAATGACTATTTTTGCTCTGTCTTTTCTCAGCCTGATACTTGTAACCAAATTCCCAATCCCTGTACCGGCCCCAATGACTATATAATTTCTTCGCATGATATAAAGACTGCACTTAAAACCATAAATAAAACAACCAGCCTTGGCCCTGATAACATTAATTCTAAATTTCTAATGGTACACTAGACACTATCGCTCTACCACTCACCATAATATTTAATAAATCCTTACAAGAAGCAAAGTACCAACTGATTGGCTTACAGCCATTGTTACCCTGATCTTTAAACAAGGGACACATTCCAAAACAGAAAACTATAGACCCATAAGCCTTACCTCAATCCCTTGTAAGATGATGGAGAAAATCCTTAAATCCATCATTGAACTTGAAATGGCTTCTTTAAATATTATAGATTTAACTCAACATGGATTTAGACAAGGTCACTCTTGTACCACCAATCTGCTCACTTTTTATGAATATGTCAGCAAGCATCTGGACCATAACGTTCCTGTTGATGTTATCCTATTAGATTACAGCAAGGCGTTCGACAAAGTATCCCACGCCATTTTGGTGGATAAGCTCATTACTTTGGGCTTTTCTCCAGCAATTGTTAGGTGGGTGCATTGTTGGCTGACTGGCAGAACCCAGAGGTCAGGGCAAATGGAGTGTTGTCTGAGGAGGGAAGAGTGGCTAGTAGGGGTACCCCAGGGCTTTGTCCTGGGACCTACTTTATTTAATATTTTCATTAGTGATATGATAGTAAACTCATCTAATATCATTACTAAATTTGCCGATGACACTAAACTGGGGAAAAGTAGACAATCAACAAATCTAAAGAAACTTGAGCAAGATTTAGCTACCATCGAGCAGTGGGCAATATCCAATAAAATGTCCTAATGTAAACAAATGCTCAGTATTACACATGGGCAAAAACAATCCCAAACAAACATATACATTTAATAATATAAATATTAAATCATCCCTCAGTGAAAAAGATCTGGGAATCATGGTAAACTGTGAATTATCATCAACAGATCACTGTAATAAAGTAGCTAATACAACCAATGCTTTACTTAGACAAATTAATCACACTTTTACTACCAAAATGGAACCATGTATAATCACCCTATATAGATCACATATTCGACCTTATATGGACTATGAGTCCCCTTTTTGGAGCCCTTATCGATCCTCTGATATAAAAAGGATCAAACAGATACAACATAGGGCAACAAAAATTATTCCTCATTTATCTCACCTTAATTATGAAACTAGACTGAAAAAACAGGCCTTTACTTGCACGAAACAAGAAGAGCAAGAGGTGATCTCCTTCAGTTGTTTCAAATTATCCAGTCCCCCTCCCTAATGGATCTATGTGGCATCTCATATGTCACAAGGAAGATTGTACCAAGATTACATAATAAACAGTAAAATATCGAAATGGCTAGAACAAACAAAAGACTAAACTTTTTCTCCATTAGAGTGTCTAAGCTGTGGAATAAACTACCACAAGACTTAGTGGATTGTTCAAACCTAATTACCTTTAAAACTCAATTGGATAACTGGTTCTTTTGCTGAAATTGTTTCGGGAAACAATGTCCCACTACGTAGGGGACAATCTCAATGGGCCTTGGCCTTCTTTTGTCCTTAACACCAAGTAACCAAGTAGCAGCACTTTGAGTAGTATCTCGCAGGAAGAGAGAACACAAAATGAGACGTAACAAGAGGAAAGCCAGAAAGGAAACCAGAGCAGCAAAAACAGAAGAAAATAAATAAAGGACATCCAACAGAAGTAAAACCAGGAACATAGCAGACAATCAAAACAAGAGAAAAAGCGGGGCAAATAGGGAGCTTGTGGAACTGGATAGCAGAAAGATAAGAGGAAGGGAAAAACTGAAAAAAAGTTGATCAGTACCGCTAAAGTCAGTAGATATAAGTAGAAAAAAATATATGTATCACATTTATTCCCTCCCTGTTTGTAAGACCCTTGGGTAGGGGATTCCACTGTGAGTCAAATGAATTTTAAGTCTTGCTTTTGAATGCCCTTCTCTCCCTTTCATGGATTGGAAATTTTGGGGCTGAATTTAGCTTTTGAACAGTCTGCTTTAAGTAGCAGAGTGAGTATGGGATGTGAGAGGGTGAGTAGTGGGTACCTGGATGCCAGAGGCAATTGCTTCAGATGGCATCTGGCATATGGGCTTGTGGATGGACCAAGGAGGCATTGTCCACCAGGAGAGCAGGCGGGGCAAACACAGCAATGAAACTAGCCTGTACCAAGGATCTGGCACCCCGGTGTCAGAAGATTGATAAGGAAGAGAAGCAATAGGAGGTGGGAGGATTGTTTTACGTTTGGTAGGAGGTGGCCACAGCAGGCTGATCATGACATTGATCAGCTGTCCTGCTAAGCGGTGTTATGAATATCAAAGGAATGAGCTACCCTATGATTCGGGTGGCTCTTTTCTTTGAACTTCACAGTTTCCGTCCAGCAAGCCCAGAAAGAGTGTCATGGTCAGCCTGGCTAATGGGTGGTCCGACACTGTTGAGCCTTTTGCTGAGTGCCCTGCATTGGACTGACAGTGGCGCACCTCTCAGAATCCATTAGCATACCAATATGTTAGCTTTGTGTAACCGAACATAAAAAGTAAGAATTTAAGTATCTTTTAGAGATGAACTTTCCTGGTTCTGCACTCATTTAGTTATGAGCCAGTACTAATTTTATAGACAGTATCATTTGTGTTAAATGGGTCAGTTTTTGTAAAACATATGGCCCCATATTCAGAGGCTAGGGCTGGTCTGAATCCAGCAGCGTAAGCTGCTGCCCATACTGCTGAGCCTGTGCAGATGAGGAGTCCCTTATTCATATCAGTGCAGCAGTATATTCAGTAGTTTGCAGTGGTGCTGTATAGCCCACAGAACAGTGCTGTTTATCGCCGCCAAAAACCACGTTACCTGGTCACTAAGCCCCCCCCCCAGGGCAGGGCAGCTGTACTACAGCCACGCATCCCGTGCCAAGTGGATTACCCTTCACCCATCCATCCGACCTATGAAAGTAATATTATTTCTAGTGGTCCCCCAGCCCTCTGATCACCCTTCTTGCATTTTATCAGTAAATCCTTGGTAGCCTAGTGGTCCACCACCCCTCCGCTTACTTTTCCAAAATTTTACCAGTAAATCCCTTGTGGCCTAGTGGTACCCCCAATCACCTATCCTGCATTTTACCAGTACATCCCTGGTAGTCCAGGGGTCAAAACTGGCACCAGCCCACTAACCAAATGCTAGTAGATTTTGTATCAGGCTAGTAATATTTTCCTTTAACGAGCCCTGTGTGCTTTTACTGGAAAAGGCAACATATCAGTAAGTACACTTGCTGGGCCAGTGGAAAACTGAGTGGGGCTAATGGATTTTCCCAGTCACTAGTCCTGCTGGCTAGTGGCTATAAAACTTAATTTCGACCCCTGTAGTCTAGTGGTCCCCCCACCCAACCGACTGATCACCACTGACAGTCACAACTAATGCACAGCACATACATGATCGCGCTGCATGACTGTCAGATGGCAGCCGGCCAAAGATTTGAGTGGGGGGCTGTACTGGGGGCACAACTTGACTACCAGGGATTTACTGGTACACTGCAGGATGGGTGTTTGGAGCATGGGGACCACTAGACCACAACTGCATGCAAATGAGCCCATAAATGTTTGTAAATGAACTGATTTGCATGCTGGGGCTGAATGTGGCCCTTGGGAGACCTGGCACTACCCTGTTTCAGGCAGCTATCTCCTGTGGGCCATATGCAGCCTGTTCCATGCTGTAATAGTGCAATTTCACTTAACACTGTGTTGACATGACCCTCTGTTTAGTAACTGGGCGCCATTCCATTGGCAAGTGCTGATCGTCTTCCTGTCACTCACAGCTGGTCATGCACTGTCACAAGTGCAGCACAAAAGACTGCGCTGCGATTGTGCCCATCTCTGAATATGGTGCCTGTGAGATTGGAGCAATCCATATACTATGACTTCAGTTATAGTTTCTTAACTTTTTCTATAAGAGAACGTTCGTGTGTTCATAAGAGAAATTTGAGATAGGTTCTTTATGTGTAGTGGCCAGAGTGAAAATGCTTGGTGTTTATTACCTCCTAGTGAGGCACTAAAATTAGGGTTTTGCATTGAAATAGTTTGAAATTAGTTATGAGAGTTCTGTTTGCATTTCAGACTTGGAAAGCTCTAGGGCCTGATCCAAGCACTAGACTGCTTCTGGAGTTACTTGTATGGTTTACAGTGGTAGCAGCAGTTGCTCAACTAACTCAGTTAATTCTTCATGGCCCTTCTACTGATCTCCTCAGCAGGAGTGAAAATTTGTGCCCTGTCCTAATTGTTTGTTTAGTTACTGTTGAAATATAAAGTTACACTATTTCAAATGAAAAATAGATTGATTACTATGAAAGCTTGGTGGTTTAACAGTTAAGCATGCTTGGGACAGGCACACGGTTAAAATAAGTACAGGTAAGGGAGGAGGGAGGGGCTGAAGTGCCAAATAGTCCTTCAACTGCACCCACTGGGCAGTGTGTCCTCTGATTGGTTCAGTAGTCCTGCTGTTCCTATTGGCCACCAAGTCTAGCAAGCCAATTGGCTACTGTCAGTTCTTTTTTCTATTGGGCAGCACTCAGAACCGCTCTTTTTAAATGTTAAAATCTTCCAGCATATCACTTTACAGATGGGACAGAGGAGCTTGGAGCAACGGCAACCTGACAATAGTTTATTTTTGTGTTAATTTTTCTTTTCACGGTGAGTAACGGATTACCTCTTCAAGTTTCTCTGTCCCATCTTTTCTTGACATTTGTTTTCTTACTTTGTTTCTTGGTAACAGTATTGCGGGGCCAGAAGGCAGCCAGTAAAGTAGATAATTATGTTTTGCTGTGGGATGGTGCGCGTTAGGCTGTAGTTATTCATAGCGTATAATAATTGCACCAGAACATATCGGTGACTAGTCATGATTTGCTGGGGACAATATGTGTCTGGTTGTGGTGGAGGTGCTTTTTCTTCTATTTTCAAAGTTTGCAGGGGGGTAGAGCACTCATCCACATCTCCTCGCCGCTTTCTGGCTCACTAACTTAACTAGGTAGCTATCATTCAGCTCTGAGAGGACATATATTTCATCTGCTTGTCCCTCCGCTGGGAAGTGTTTGATGACAAGATGCTCCTCAGAGCATCAGTTGTCCCCTGCTTCTGTTCTTCCTGTCCGCTCTGCATGCTGCCCGTCTAGCTAGTTCTATGATGTAACAGAGTGCATCCCGGCCTCCACACCTTGTGACCCAATTTCAGGGTGAAACACAGGTTAACAAAATGCCAAGCTGCCCCCTTACCACTATATTCTGCAGAGCTGGTCTGTTTTATGGCTTTTTGTTTTGTCGGTTTTGTAGTCTTGAAGATCCATAACATCCCAGCCTCCTGTCCCTATGAAAAGTGTGAAAAGAAAGGGATATGGATTTTCAATGATGGAATCGGATTTATACTATTAATGCAGCATGCCTCATTTCTGCAGACTAAAAACTGCATGAGTAAGCTGGCATTGTGCTGTCATCTAGGCTGTAATGTGGCTCTGAGAACTCTGAACAGGCAGCCATGGCAAAAAGCCTGACATTGCTACATTTGAATGCTTTTGACCTGGTAAAGTCTAAGAGCCTCTGTTTTGGTGCCTAAACTGTAGCTCCTCTTGAAGCTCACCTTTTAGAAGATATTTTTTATACTGGTGCTCAGATGGTGGTGGGAACCAGTAGGCACCAGTGACTGTATATTATTATACCGGGGATAGCAGGGAGGGCTCTGTGACCACTCGGCATCATGGACTGTATATAATGCTGGGGCTGGCAATAGGAGGTTAGGGGTACCAGTAGCCAGCAGGGACAGTTGCTTCAGTTGATAGAGATGGTGATCTGTGTGCTAGGTGCCACTAGACACTAGGACATACTTAATTTTATGGTACTGTGCAGTCCGGGTTGGGGTGGAGCCCGATGCAGGGGCATTAACTGGCCTTTGTATCACATGTAAATTAACCCATAATGGGCATGTAAATGGCACCTTAGTGCCTTGCATGGCCAATGGGATCATTTGCAAGGTGCTGTCTAAATATTGCACTGCGAGCTACTGGTGCTAGTGGGTCTGATGGCGCTGTTCCCTGCACTGCTGGGATCCATTTTGGGTCAGTGCTACTCAACAGTGTACCCACATGCTCCTCTGCTCAGGGTCGTGAATAATGGGCAAGTGCCGCACAAACCTTTGTGCTGTGCTTTGCCATTTTTTTTAATATCTGGCCCCAGACTGTCAGTGTCTGCTGATTAATTTATTTGTATTTCTGTCTCAGCTAAAAATGCATAGACACTGCAGTCAGTTGGGGTGGGGCAGCTTCACTTTTTTTGTTTCATTATTTTTGTTAGCAAGGTAATCACTGATGCATGTTTCAGGGGTGGTGGTGGTGGCGTGCATCTAGATCCGGTTGCCTCCCGACTAGGGGCCATATATTTAAAAGATTACCGTGGTACAAATCCCCATATTCAATATCCTGGTTTGCGTGGGCAAACAGTGGAAGGGTGCAAAAGGCAAAATTATGCAAATCGTGGGATGGGGACTTGAATCTCTGCACAGTCCGATATTCAGAGTATTTGCTCTGCGCAAGGGTGCTTTGCACCATTCCCTTGCGCGAAGAAAATACCACTGACCTAACCCTCGTCTTAATCTGGTTCAGCCCTAGTGGTTGAGAGAGGTAGTGTGTCAGCATCTTGCCCCCACCCCAACAAGGTACACCGGTGGCAAGTGGTGTCCCTTCCTCTGATCCCAGTCCTGGTAGAAATATATTTTTCAGTGGCATCCTTTGGTGACGCATCCCCCATCCCACTATTATTAATGCATATCCCTGGTGTCTAGTGGTGGCTCCCCACTAGATCCCCATTCTAGGAATTCCCCCTCCTGGTTTGCTCATGCACCCCCATTACAACTGCTCCACCCTTGGCAAGGTATTAGCAAAGAAGTCCAATTCCCCCACAATAAATCCCTGTCCACTTGCCACAGACTGTTCAGCATTCCTCCCCAAACCCATACCCCATTGGTGAATAGTGGCACTGACACCCATCCCTCAGTCCCCCTACTTGTCTGTTGGTATCGCATGTAAACATGGCGAGTGGCACTATCAGTTTCTATCATTAGTAGGGAGCATGTCTTATTTATAGGGCACAGGTGAGGTGCGTTACCCTATACATAAGACGCGCTCCCTGTAATGATAGACACCAATAGTGGTGCTCGCCATGTTCATCCAGCGTCACTGACAGACAGGTAGAGGACTAGAAAAATGTCCTGTTTCTATCAGCTAAGCGTGGTATGGGTTGTGGGATACTACTACGCTGTGGCAAGTGGATGGGACTTTGTTGTGCAGGGCTGGACGACTTTGATAATGCCATGCCAAGGGCGGTGGCTGTCACAGGGGCAATAAAACAAAATGGGGTGGGGGTTTCAGGATGGGTGCCAGTGGAGAGGGACCACTGGATGCCAGGGGCACATGTTAATAATATCTGGTTGGGGGAGGGACCACTGGACATCAGTGCTGTGTGTTGTTAATACTGGGATTGGAGGGAGGGGGGCACCACTGGATGTCAGGGAAAATGCATATTTCTACTGGGACTGTGATCGTGGTAAGCACCAGGGACAGCTGACTGGGTTGGGGCAATTGGGGTGGGACTGCACCATGTAAATCAGCCGTTATCCCCATGCAAATGAACCCATAATGGTCATCCAAGTGGCCCCTTGGCGCCTTACATGCGCAATGGTCTAATTTGCATAGGGACTTTAGAATAATTTAGATTTTGTACATGCGCAGGGCATTACGGGGCTGTATTTTAGGGGCGCCAAGTGACTTAGTGCCTGTGCACAATGTCCCAATATTCAGAGGGATCTGAATACAGAATTTCTGCGCACCTATTGCTATCCTAAAGTACAGTGTCTATTTTGGTGCTCCGCTTCGTGCATTTTTGAATATCTGGTCCCAGCTGTGTTCTTATATTTTGGTTTTATATAGCTCCAAAACCAGACTTAAGTTTTCCTACACAAGATGCCTGTTTGGTTTGTAAAGAAATGGGGCCCCATATTCAGAAACGACTGTCTGTATCATGCAAGTCCATGTTCCATGCAGCTGAGTTGCGTCGGCGCAAATCAATGGCTTATTCAGAAGATGCACCATAGAATGCAATCGGGCAAGTCCGGCTGAATATCCCGAACATGCGTGATTGCTCAGTGGGAGATGCACATCAGGTGTCCTGAGACCTGTGTGGGGCACAGGGAAATGCGCGATGGGCGTCCACATGCGCAGCACACAGTACTGCAATATTCAGCCAGGATATGCAAATGACCTCATTGCACAATCTGTGCCCATTCCCTACATTTGCATCTCAGGGTTCATTTTGGTCTGGATTGGGACTGCTGGCACACAGTTTTTAATTTTGACCCACCTTTTCTTCTACCCTGGGGACAATGTGCTCACTGTTTTAGAGGTTTTAAACTGCTGTTTTATGAATCTGGGCTCAGCTGAACAATATAACCTTCAGCTTAGCAGGCTGGTATGAAGGTATGTACGGGGGCCCACCTGGACAGTGGATTCAGGAGCCCACCTGAACAAGCAGTAGGGAAGGGCACAGGGTGACGTACTCAGGTCAGTATCAATCAATCAAAAACTTTATTTAACCAGGCAGTTCATCCTTGAGCAAGCTCATTTGCAAGAATAATGTGACCCACTAGCCCTGTATGCATCTGACATTCTCCTTTACAGTGCCCCACACCCCCATTATAATGGAAAAGGGTTGGGACAGGCAAGGGTTGTCAGGGTGTAGACGATGACCGGGTACCCAAGTGAGTGGGGCCCACCTGGAATTGTCCGTGTAACCTGGTTGGCCACTCCAACACTGGCGAAGTACATGTCCATGGTGGTCAGACACTGGACCGTGTCATGCTGCCATCAGTACTGCCAGGCCACCTAGGCTCCATTGCCCCAGATGTCATCATGGGTGCATGCCACCACCAGGTGGTGCCCTGACGGCCACATGGGTGCAGGTCATGGTCCCTAGTACATGTGCTGTATTGTGGCTGTCGGCACCGCCAGGGTGCACCCAGTGGCACCAGCATATGGCAGCTCGGCATCTATGTCCTGAGCATGTTGTAGGGGTGACCGTCTGGACAGTGCCAGGGGTGTCTCATCACCTGGTATTGGGTGCTGCTATCCTGGTATGACTGCTGTGTGTGGGTGCCTGGGACACATCCTGGCGCACCTCCAAGGGCTGTCTCAGGAGCGCCTGTCTGCAGTTCTGCAGTCTGCCTGTGGCTGGCTGGCCAATTTATGCCATCCTTTTTCAGTCCTATCTTTGCATGGCACATTTCTGGGATGCGCTGCACATTCTGGTTGAATATACCCATGCGTGTCACATTCATGTCCCCACCCGCGTTTCTGTGCAGCATACATTACCTATGCGTGATCACACATTCTGATATGCACGACACATCCCTTCGTTTTAAATATAACGCTTCCACGCATTTTCCAAGATGCGCTATGCATCTCCACTTTGTGCCATGCATCTCTTTTGAATACGTAGACCGTGATCTCTAATAAAAATCAAGTAACACAGTTCGTAGGGAGGGTATGGGATGTGCATGCCCCCTCCCCCTACCACTGCATGAGCTGTAAATCTCTATGGATTTTATTTAAAAAATATGTTTTAATAAATTAAGTCAAGCCTGTGCTCCTCTATCGCATCTAAAAACGCAAGCTTCCCATTTGTTTTTTTATATTATTTACAGTGTCATGTTTTATATTATTTGCATTTTCATTTTAAAATTGGTGCAGAGAAGGCAGCTACTCTGGGATGCATGGAAGTGGGGCTCATCCATTCAAGTGATGTGGGGGTATGGGGAGTGCTCATACAGATTCCGTTCTCTCCTGCTCAGCTGTGTTTGATTTCTCTTATAAAAGATCATAAACCAATATTTCTTTTTTTTTAAACACAAGATGCCCACTTTTCCTTGTAAGAAATATGTAATAGATGCTGGGATGCATATCTTGGGGGATCAGTAGTAGGAGAAGAGGAGGTTGTACTGCCCTTGTACAGGTCACTGGTAAAGCTGCATCTAGAGTATGGAGTTCGGTACTGGTGCCCACACCTCAGAAAGGACATTAACCTGCTGGAGACAATCCAGAGGAGGGCTACAAAGATAATAGCCGATCAGCAGGGTAAGGCATACAAGGGAGGTTTATTTATTTATTTATTTAAGAGTTTTACCCAATGAGTGTGGATGAACAACATATCCATGTCCCTAGAATATGTTTTTCTTTTGTTTCTTTTAGCAGGCGCTGGGTCAGAGACTTGCTCAGTATGTCTTTTTTGGCTTGGTCATTATTTTTTATCAGACTTATTTTATTGGGGGCCTTGGAGGACGGGTCATTAGATTTCTGATGAGAGGAGGACCCTCTTCTGAATTTTACTAGAGGGAAGGCAAACTAAGAAGCCATCATATCTAGCCTTTTTTTTTTTTTTTTTTTTTTTTTAACTGTTTTGGAACAAAATTTGGTACAAAGTTCACAGTTAGAAAAAATATGGTGTGGACTCAAACAACTTAAACAAAGGCTGTGGCCATCTGCCTTGGCCATTATTTTAGAACACTTTATACAATTTTTTAAACCAGTGGGTCCAGTCCTCTTTTTGTGTCTATCTGACATGTCAGTTTGTTAGAAGACCTCAAAGTATTGGTTCCCTGAATGGAAGATGACAAAATTTCGGTCAGTTCCCAAACACTGAGAAACCTTTATAAAATGGTTCCCCCTGAAGTGAAAAACAAAGAAAAAAGTATAGGGAAACACGTTTCCCTTCCAAAACAGGGAGCCATAAAAAAAGTATTATTAAACTATAAAAGCCGAAGACCAGCCCAGTGGTGCGGAGGGTTGAGGCGCTGGACGGCACACCTCGCACCACAACAGCAACCTGGATTCGGGAGCAACCTCAGGTTGCCAGGGGTCAGCAGATAAGGGAAGGGTTGTCAGCCTGCTCCTTGGCTGCCCCCAGTGGAGGCCGGAGGGCAGCTCTAAAGGTCAGGAGACTAAGAAGCACAGTTACGTGATGTGCGTGAATCCACACAGGCACGCTCATGCCGCGAGGGAAGGAAGTGTATGGGGAAAATGGAAAACAAGAGCAGAAAAAGTAACGTGGAAAATACATATATAAAAGCCGTGGATTTCTTTACCTCAGAAACGGTATTAAAAGCCAGAGAAAATGCGCAGGAATCACAAAGGAACTGTTATGAGGGAAGAAACCCAGTTCCAGAGAACCAAAATGAACCACAGAAACACTCAAAATACAATAAAAAACAGCAGAAAAGCACTAAAGGTAGCACAAACATAAAATACTGACTTATCAGGAAAATAACTGCTTCAAGCGAAGATGTGAAGAGAGCTCTGGGGCAAACTTGTCCAGTCAGCAGAGAAATTAATCTATCTCACAGCTCCAGCTACAGACAGCACTCTCTTACTGCATCCTGATAGGCTAATTCTCCTGGCATCACTAGCATAAACTCCACCTCCAGGGCAGCTAAACCCAGCTGGCATACTGCCTTAGTCCAGCATACTGAGGGATTCCTGGGGTGAGAAAAATGACTTTCCACAGTAATACTGTTTCTTCCAGGGGATCCCTCAGTATACTTGACTAATGCAGTATGCCAGCTGGGTTCAGCTGCCCCGGAGGTGGAGTTTATGCTAATGATGTCCAAAAATTAGCCTATCAGGGTGCAGTAAAAGAGTGCTGCCTATAGCTGAAGCTGTGAGTCAGTCAGATTCTTTCCGAAGCTTGAAGGGCAAAAGGCCCCAAATCTGAAAACAATCCTAGCAGAAAGAAAAAGAACAAGGAAAAAGAACTCTCCTACACCACTTAAAACCATGAAAACATTACACATGCTAAAACTCTACAGAAAAATCTGGCCAAAGGCATGGACAGCAGAACTATTCCCAGCAAGGTTATGCTGGTAGGAGGTCAAGCATACTGAGGGATCACCTGGAAGAAACAATATTACCATGGTAAGTCATTTTTTTTCTCACCTTAGAATCCTCGGTATTCTTGAATGATGCAGACTACAAAGCAGTGTAGCTGGGAGGAGGGAACAGAACCTACTTAGTAAAAGGCTCGGCAGGACTGCAGTGCCAAACCTGGCTTCAGATCTGGACTGTACATCCAAGTAGTAGTGCTTAGGTGAAGGTGCATACCAGTCCTCCAGGTAGCTGCTTTTGCAGATGTTGAGCAAGGGTATGTCCTTGCTGCTGCCACAGAGGCTGCTGTGCCCTGGTAGAATAGGCCCTGAGGCGACTGTGTGCGCTAGCCTTACTGTAACAGACCTGGATGCAAGATACTATAAGGTGAGAGATAGTTCTCTTAGAGGCTAACCTGCCCTTGCCCACCTCGCCATAGCTGAAGAACATCTGGGTATGAGAGGCCCTGAGCTGCTTAGTATGCTTCAGGTAGTAGGTGAGGGCCCTTTTAATACCCAGGCTGTGTGGAGCTGCGCTCCCCAGGAGTGGATTTGTCTGAAGAAGACAGGATGGGTGATAGATGTATTCAGGTGAAATTCAGACACCACTTTGCGAAGAAATTTCCTGCTGGTCCTGATAACTACTTTGTCTTTGTGGGAAATAATGTAGTTAGGTTCAGTGAACAGAGCTTGCAGCTCTGAAAACCTTCTGGCTGAAGTGCCTGCCACTAGCAAATTAGTTTTCCAAGTGACATACTATAAATCTGCAGTAGCTGTGGGCTTGAATGGAGACTCCATAAGCTTGGCTAAGCACAGGTTCATGTCCCGAGGGGCAGACAGGTTCCTGAGTGGGGTTAAAGGCCTTTAAAAAAAATTATTGAAGATGGAATGAGAAATTACAGATTTCTCTTTGCCAGCAGAGAGGCAGGCTGAAATGGATACTAGATTAACTTTCAGGGATATGGCTCTAAGGCCTGATGCTTGTAAATGTAACAAACAGTCCAGAATAGAAGACAGGCTAGCTTGCAAAGGGTCAATGAGCCTGTCTTTACACCAGAAAAAAAATCTCTTCCATTTGGATGTCTTTTGGTAAATGGCTTTTTGGCTAGCCGAAGGATTCTCTGGACCTGTTCTAAATACTGACAGTCTTGAAACTCTAGCTCCTCAAGCACCAAGCTCTGAGGCGAAGGGACTCTACACGCTGTGGGTCGAGGGCAGTCAAACGGGCTGTTTGACCAAGAGGGCAAGAAGCAGTGTGTACCAAGGCTGCCTTGCCCAGTCTGAAGCGACCAGAATCATTGTTGCTGGTTGGCTTCCAAGTCTGAGTAGGACCCTGAGAATCAGGGGAAATGGAGGAAGGCACACAAGAACCAATGGCACTGGAGCCCAGAGCTGGAGGCCTGCAGCAGTACAGGGAATCTGATAGTTGAAGTTGTAGGTGAAGAGACCCATCTCTGGAGTACCCTACCTCCTGAAGACTGTGGCCAGTACTTGTTTGTTTAGGGTGCACTCATAGCGGCCCTAACTGATGCATCTCAGGAAGTCTGTCAGCACACTGTCTTTGCCTGGCAGGTGAATGGCAGAGTCTCACATGTCCAGGGAGTAAGCCAGAGACCAAATCTTCATGGCCTCCATGCAGAGCTTTGTTGATAATGTGCCCCCCTGCTTGTTTATGTAAAACATGGCAGTGGTGTTGTCTGTCCTGATTTGGATAGATTGTCCCTTTAGCTGGGGGGGCAAAGGCTTTGATAGCCAGGTAAATGGCTCTGAGCTTGAGGAGATTTACGTGATACCTGGGGTCTCTGGGAGACCACACCCCACTTATGGACTGGTCTTCCAGGTGTGCACCCCACCCTAGAAGGGAAGCATCCATATTGAGCACTCTGTAGGGCTCCTTTTGTTGAAAAGGGGTTTCCTCCCTGAGGTTTTAATTGTTGTTCCACCAGTCCAGGGCTTGCAGTAGGGTCCTTCTGACTGGAATGAGCTTTGATAAAGAGTCTCGGCTTTGAGATCAATGAGCCCTCAGATGATACTGAATGCCTCTTATCTGAAACCCTGCACCTGGAACTACAGCTATAGTAGAGGTCATGTGCCCTAGGAGTCTGAGGAAGTGTCTGGCTGGCCTTGGTTGGCCTAGGACAAATAAGTGTGCCAGTGTTTGGAGGTTTTGCACCTTGGGAGCAGAGCTTTGCCTGAGTGTCCAGTTCTGCTCCAATGAACTCCAGCAGGTGGGCTGGCTCGAAGTGGGACTTTTCTGTGTTGATCAAAAAGCCCAGGGACTCCAGCGTGCACTGTGTGAGGCTGAGAGTGTCTTTGACCTTTTGGGGAGACTTGTCCACTATCAACCAGTCATCTAGATAGGGGAAGACAGACACCTCATGCTTTCTGAGGTAGACTGCCACCACTGCCAGGTGCTTTGTGAAAACTCTGGGAGCTTAAGATAATCAAATGGCAGAGCTGCAAACTGGTAGAGGCCAGAGGGCAGTCTGAATCAGAGATACTCTCCGTGAGAGGGCCTGACTGGAATGTGGAAAATAGGCATCCTTCAGGTCCAGGGAAGCTAGCCAGTTTCCCTGTTGTAAGGAGGGAATCACCACTGAAAGGGTGACCATCTTGAATCTGGGATGAACAAGCTTGTTCAGGTACCAGAGATCTAGAATGGGCTGCCAGTCCCGTCTGTTTTTGGGGTGAGAAAGTACCTGGAATAGAGGCCTTTCCCTTACTGGGAGAAGGGAACGATTTCCACTGTCTTTGCTGACAAGAGAGCATTGACCTCTTAACTCCAGCAGAATGCTTTTGTGTGCTGCTAGAGGATTTAGACTCTTGTGGCCCTGCTGAGTGGGAAACGCTTTAACTGCAGGTTAAGTCTCAACCCACCACCTCCAGCACCCACTCATCTGTAGTGATGGGCTGCCATTGGTGGAGGTAGTGGGTCGGCCTGCCCCTTCAGGTAGAGGGAGAGATCTGGGCCTTCCAGTGAGGGACGCTTTAGTTTGAGTTTTGCTGATGGGGTTCGATCAGCAAATTTTTGCGCTCTTCTACCTCTTCCCTGAAGAATCCTCTCATCTGAGAATAATCCAAGGGCGGGCATTGGCATAGGACAGACGGCCCTGAGATAGTAGTTCCTACATCTATCCCCTTAGGCCTTGTTTTTTTTTGAAATTCTACATCTTTATTAGATTATATCAAACACACAAGATGTAACAAAGAATAAGGATGAATTGCCGCCCGTGGCGCTGAGGGTTGAGGCGCTTGACGCCACACCTAGCGCCGCTACGCCGCATTCGGTTCGGGAACGGACTGGTCGGCAGGGGGGAAGGAGGATCGAGAGTCCCAACGGATGCCTCCTCCTTCGGGAGGGGTACCAGGTGCTTAACACACCCGACGCCTGGAGAGCCGTGGAAGCACCGACTGGGCAACGGGCGGCCCCTTGGGCTGGGAGTCGGGAGGGAGGACGCCATTGGCACTTGGCAGGCGGCGAGGGCACGCTCTGCCCGAGCCGGCATCCTCAGCGGGTGGGAGGAGGACAGAAACCGGAAACAACCTCGCCGCCCGATGACTGCCGCCCAGCCACCCAGTCTGCAAAAACATGGGCAGACCCCACTGTGCAAGGTGCTCCGTGGGAGTAAGGGAGGCAGGTCGGAGACACCTGAGAGGCACTCTAGGGCAGACTCCAGTGGGGGGACTGGTGACATTGAGCAAGCCCAAGGAGTGGAGTGACGAGGGCGATCAGGAGGGATAAAAGAGATTTCAAAAAAAAAAAAAGAATAAGGATGAACAGGATTACACTGACATCCAGAATCCAATAATTGGTAACATGGGATCAGACTTACACAGAGTCAAATACTAAGAAAGGTAACCAGAACCTACTAAAATATCTAGCCCCACTAGCCCACCCCTCCCCACCCCACCCTCTGGAGTGTGCCTTATAAAACTAAAATAACGTGACAAGGAAATATCAAAATGAAACTACATCACCAATGAAAAGCATCAGCATAGAGTGATACATACCAAAACAGAGGCACGCAATACCTAAGCCTTAATTCAGATATAAAGCATATAGTTTACCCCATTTCTGGTTGAAGGAGGCTATACAATTTCAGGAGCTAGCAATTAACCTTTCAGTATTAAAGCAAAGACATTTCTTTCACCCATTCAGCATATGATATTACCTATTGGTCCATCCAGTGCTTGAGAACCAGCCTTTTGACTGCTATAGAAATTAAAGCCATATGATACCTACGCTCCCGGACCCTAATGTTACACAACCTCCCTAAGATGCATATTTCAATAGTAAACAGCTCTCCCAGCCCCAGAAGGGGGTCCAGACTGGTTTGAATTGTGTTCCATAATGGAGCCACCTTATCACAATGCCATAGAATGTGTATCAGGTTCCCAACAGCTGCGCCACACTGTATACAATTATTCGAGGGTAATCTGCCTAATTTGGCTAATTTAACCAGAGTGTAGTACAGATCATTTAAAATATGATACTGTATAAGCCTGTGCCTATCTTGAGTGAGATATCTATGCAAGTCCTCCCAAACCTGACCCCAAATCAAGGGGGAATCTGGCAGAAGCGGAGCCCAGATTTTCGAACCAATAAGAGCACTGGGAAATTTAATGCCCAGTAGGAAGGAATAAATCTTAGAAATTCCATGGGGTCTGTATGCGAAGTCCTGTATCTGGTCTAAAAAGCGCTTAACTCGGGACAGCGTGAATGTGGTGCCAAACAGAGACCAAAAGATGTCTCAACTGAAAGACCTTAAATATATATTTCTGAGGAATATTCAATTTAGCTATTATATCAGTTGAGGAAAGGAGAGAATCCTGAGAAAACAAATTTTCCACCAGAGTATCCCAAAGTTGAGGAAGCCAGTCTGAGAAAGCGGAAGCCTCCTATTTTAATGTTAGGGTTAGAGATGAGAGGTTGTGCCGTATCTTTTGGTTGAAATACCAAAGAAGTTCAAGCACCGAGTCAGAACCTTTATGGAGACCCTACCACTAATTTAGTAAAAGAGAAGGTAATGCAGAGGTAGAATAGTAAAAATTTAGGTGAGTAAATTATGCATATCCAAAAGCTTTCTCTCCAGTTGAAGCCAAATGGGAAGATAAGTATCCGGATCATAAAACCATCTCCCCATTTTAGACAAATGACTACCTAATAATATAGCATGAAATTGGGGAGGCATAATCCACCTTTCTTTAGATAAATTAAGTTTTAAGAAGGCTCTTCTAGGATGTTTACCTAGCCAGATGAATTTCGAGAGAGAAGAGTGAAGCTGCTGAAAATAGGATTCTGCAAGCCAAATGTTCAGTAAATTAAGGATAAAAATATGGGGCAGAACATATCATCTTGATGATACTGATAACACAGATAAAGACAATGGGAGGTTGACCCATCTTTGAAGGTCCTGCTGTATCCTCAACAGTAAAGCATCCAGATTCAGTTTCCTGAGATCATCAGGGTCTCTGGTAAGATGTATGCCTAAATACTTGAGAGAGGAAGGAGACCATTTCATACCAAAATGAATGAAATTGGCATGAAGCATGAGAGTATTTAATGGGAATATAACAGATTTGGATAGATTGCTTATAATTGGATACTTGACCAAACCGATCAATAATTTGTAGTGCATGTGTTAGAGAGAATTACGGATTAGTCAGATGTAAAGAATATCATTAGCGTAAACTGAAAGAGTCAATGACTGCTGGTGAACTAGACAACCTGTGACCTGGTGAACTCTTGATGCTAATTAGCAGGGTTCCAAGTATAGTTTAAACAAGAAGGGAGATGGGGCAACCTCTGCTTAAGTTCTGGTGAATAGGGGAAATCGAGAAGAGAAACCCCATTAGAATAAATTCTGGCAGTAGGAGACTTGTATACCGTCCTAATCCATTGAATAAAGATATCCGGGAAACCCATTCTCCTCTCAAGGTAGCCCAAAGAAAATCCCAGTTTACTCTGTCAAAGCTTTTTTCAGATCTAATGAGATTAAAGCCATGGGAATCTGAGAGTTCTGAGCGACCTGAAAATATGCGAGAGGGTTCGTAAGGATCAGCCGAGATCTGCCTTTGAACAAATCCCACCTGTTCGGGACTCAGCAGATCGGACCAATCCTGTTTGGTTCTAAGAGATAGGATTTTAGTTAAAATTTTAATATCATAATTTAATAATTAAATCAGATGGTAAATGGCGGGATCTTTCTGGGGTTTATCTGGTTTAAAAATCAAGACAATCGTGGCTTCCAGTAAAGTAGAATCCAGAAGGTATGAAGTGAGCATATAATCAAATAATTTCAAGAGAAGGGGAGCAATCTCCTTACTAAAAACTTTACAGAAATTGGATGGAAAACCATCAGGACCAGGGGATTTGTCCGATGCTAACCCTTTAATCGATGCTTCCACTTCGGCCAGAGTGATAGGAGAGGCTAGGATTGCACACTGGTGGGCCTGCAGGGAAGAGAGTTTAAGGCCATCTAGAAATTGTTCAATGCAAGAATAGGAGGGCTGAGAAGGACCCTTATTATATAGAATCCTATAAAAGGATTCAAAAACCGGAGAGATGTCCCGGGGAGAAGTCTTAATAGTGCCATATGGGGAATACAATGAGGGATCAATCTTGAGCTTACTTCCCGCAATCAAGAGCTAGCAATCTACATGGTTTCTCTCTTGATCAAAGTAACAAGCTTTGGTTTTAAGGATGGCATACTCTGCCCTATCGCTGAATAAATCTGCATACTCATTCCTGAGCTTCTAAATCGGATAGGGACACAGAGGAGGATAACCTGTTTTCCACTGTCTTAATTTGATTCGACAACAAAATAACTCTAGCCTCTCTCTGTTTTTTTCCTTTTGGAGGCAAGCTTAATAAATTCTCCTCTAAGGAGACATTTGAAAGAACACCAGAACAAGTCCTCCCTGCTTATACAGCCCGTATTGGACTCAATAAAGAGAGAGATTAGCGATCTAATATGAGAAATAATGCGCTCCTCTTTTAAGAGCTGTGTATTTAATTTCCATGAGGTATCTCTTTGAACATGGATCGGGAGTAATTGAAATACGCCACGGAATGATCAGATATGACAACTGGTTCTATTCCTGTCTGGTGGATACCAGGCAGAAGAGTATTGCTGACTAAAATAAAATCGGTTCTGGACCAAGACCTGTGAACTTGAGAAAAAGGAAAAAGCGACGTAGAGATTAAATAAACGCCATGAATCACATAACCCAATGTATCCATAAAGTCCCTTAGAGCAAGCTGTGAAGGAGAAAGGGGTTTTAATGGCCTATAGGTTTTATCTAGATCTTATGATGGAGCAATGTTCCAGTCACCCCCTAGAATTATCGAGGAGGGAAGAAATCCACTCAGTTTATCGGCCAACCTCATGAGAAAGTCCGGATCCCCTCCTACTGGGCCATAAATTGCTCCCACCACCACCCTGACATTATTGAGTATACCTTTAACCAGGATAAATCTCCCCTCCTGATCCGTTAAGTATTCTTCTGCCACAAATGAAATGTGTCTTTTCATCAGTACAGCCACCCCTCTACTAGAAGATGTCGACAGGACACAAAATATTGAGAGAAACCCTGTCAACGTAGCCCATTGGCCTCCGAAGCTATGAGGTGGGTTTCCTGCATCAAGAGAATACCAATATTTAGTAGGGCGCAGTTTTTGAGAACCAGATATCTTTTGGAAATATCTCTGATACCTCTGACATTACACGTTGCAATTTTAATTGGCATAATTTTCATGTGTCATTAACTTTAATGAAAAGGGAACCAATATCACCCAACAATTAAACCAACCCACAAGGCACACTCCCATCCCACCCCCTTCCCCAACAACCCCTGAAACAAAAAATTAGTATAAACCAATTTCTCTTCCCAAAGGAATACACAGAATGATCGAATTATATAAAGGATAGATAATATTAATCATTCAGTAGTAAAATCAAACCGAATAGTCCTGAAGGAAGAGGTCAGAACAGAAGCCCAACCCCCCAAATTCTCCCATATGTTGCTGATCCCAAATTAACAAAAGAAGCAATATCCTTGTGCCCCCCCAATGCCTGTGAAAAAGACTGAGTGATAAGAAACAGCCCTCCCCAAAAAGTTACATAGAATTTGTACAATGATAAACACACCAGAACTAATGGCCGTCCTATTATAATCACGGACAGAACATCCTGTTGGAAAGGCACAAGAACCATAACACCCATCTCCCTCCCAAACCCGATCAAACTATATACAGAAGGTCCCCCCTCCAAAAAAAAGGAAAAACAATAGCACAAGTAATCCAGAAAATAGAATGAGCCAGACGTATAGCAGAAGAACCCCCCAACATAATATCTCCCATCAATATAACTGCAGCCTGATAAGATTCGAAATTGAACCCCCCCACCCTATAGACAAGTCCACTATATAGAGCTGTCTCAGTGATCATCTGAACCCAGAGTCCGACTTTAAACTTAACCCGGATATGAGACCCACCCAGTAAGACCCATTCAAATACACCTTGTACGCTTAAGATCCAGCCCTGAAGGGTGAAAAATAGCTGAATGCTAAGACATTGAAGGTAAAGGGCCGCATTCCAGAAGATCAAAACAAAATAGAATGGGAGTATTATAGGGTCAACCCTCCAGAAAAACTAACCCACTATGCAGCCCAACCTAAGCTTACACCAATTCGAGCAGCCCCCTCCTCCCCTCTTAATATAAGGAAAGCCATCGCTTTATTCTAATACTCGCATGCAGCCGCTTATCCCCAAACCGCCTCAGCACGCCGATCAAAAGAGAAAATCTGCAGTAAAACCTAGACTTTTACACAAGTAGCCCATTCCACATGAAGGATCGCACAGAAGGCGATCGAGATGAGACCTGAGTATTGTGATAAACACACTTGAGACTTCTAATCCTTGAAGTCAACAGGAGAAAAGATTGAAATTTACCAAACTGCCAGCTTACCCGATAGTAGAATCCATTTTAGAAGAAAAAGAAACCCATGCCCGATAGGAAGTCAAACACGGGGCTGATTGGGAGGTGCACACGAACTGTCCTACCATATAGATAACCCCCAGAAAAGCGCCAGCCCACACATGTTCCACCCGAGGGTCCCCAAACCGACATTAAATCAGCGCCCCCGAGATCAAACCCCAGAGAGGACAACCCAAAGCCGCACTGGTTCCGGAACAGAATCCCCATCCCTACATCCCGCCGGATCGAGATCTACCCGGTAAGCATCGTAAAAATAATATAAAAAGTAGTATAGCAGGGTTAACCATAAGTTGAGGCCACCATTCCTCTGAAAGATAAAATAAAAAGGAAAAAAAAAGGGGGATAAATAAATTAAAAGAAACTAATGTATGTCCATCCAACTAAGTCCAATTATATCTGTGGTTTGCTCATCCAGGATTGAATAGTTCTAGTAGCTTGCTCGCAAGATCTGTGCTGGTTTGATGCGGTGAGTCGTATGTACTCCAGCTACCCGACAAAGACACATGCAATTTGGCAGGGTATGCCATCCTAAAAGGAATGCTTGCCGCCACCAACTTTGTAACTATGGGATGGAAAGCTGCCTGCTTTTGCCGTAGACTTCATAAGGCAGGTCTTGCGTGATGCGAGTTTAGATCCTTCCCACATTACTGCCTTCAACTCCTTGACTTTAGACAAAACATGCTGGTGCTCTATATAGCTCAGGAACTTCAGTATAATGGGTCTGTGGGTGGCTCTCCTGGCTGGGGTCTAGGACGAAGGGAACGGTGGGCCCTCTCAATTTGGTACACCGAGTGCAGTGGCGATGGGCCTACCACCTTTTCTAGAAACTTCTGAGTAAAGGAGATTGTATTATTTCCTTCTTTTTCCAGTAAACCAAGAATTAGAATGTTGTTTCTTCTACTGCGCCCTTCCAGATCTTCTGTCTTCAGTTGTAACTTCTGAACCTGTTTCTTTAATAACATCAGCTCAGACTCTTGCTTATCCTTCCAGATTTCCACCGAACATAGCCGGGCCTCAGCATCGCCCACCCGCCTTGTTAACTCAATCATATCTCCCCGCATGGATTTTAGGTCCAGTGCAATATCCTTCAAAGTCTCTTTAAAGGGTTCCAGCTCCTGCAGGAACCTATCTTCCGTGAGCGGGATCGGTTGGTTCGATGGGGAATCCCCCTTTTCCCCATGCGTTTTAGATTTTTTTGATTGCTGCTTATCTGGTGAAGTGGGTGGAGTATGTCGCAGCTGGGCTTGCTTCATTGTAACATCCATAATGGGATGGTTGTCCCGGACTTTAGACATCCAAACGTGCTCAAAACCACTCTGAGTGCCGATTTGCACTAACCAGTAACGCTTTCAGTAACAAGATGGTAAAAATTAGATCGAAATAACACCAAAAGGAGGTAGAGGAGCAGGAGCCCGAAAACAGTGCAGCCTCTAGCTAGCCTGCATCACATGATCCCTCCAGGCCTTGGGGTTTGTAGGAAGCAGAGACTTTTTCCTAGCTGCATTGCTCAGACAGGTGGTTTTGTATTCTTCACCTTTTCACGTGATGTCTGTTTTGTCCCCAAAGAGAGAACTGTTCTCACGGGACGCCCATAGCTTTAGTCTGGGTGTACTGGGAGCAATCAGTGGTTCTCAACCAGGCAAACTGCCTGAGAATGATAGCCTGAGCCACAATTCTCAAGGCAGTGTCACTAGCATCTACAGCCATATGAAACTGAAATTTTGTGCCTTCCAAGGCAGTTTTAACAGTTTCTGCCAGGTTCTGAGCCACTCTGTCTGGGGCTTGTTGGCTAATAGCCAGAAGAGAGTTCCAGAGAACTTTCTGGTATTGGGCTGTGTATGCCATGAATGTAGAGAGGCAGAGCAGCAGAGAGGCTGTGATGTAAGATTTCTTATCCATAGCATCCAGTTTTCTAGATTCCTTTTCTGAGGCTGGGAAGAAAGAAGCACCTTAGTTTTATCACAGGCTGCAGCCTGTACCACTCCTTCGTTATCTCGGTGTATGTAGAGGCACTCAGCATTAGTTTGATCAAGCTGGTACTTTTTCTCTTTTTTTTTTTTCCCACCCCAGGGATAGAGGTGTGATTCTGAAGTATTTCAAAGTAGCCCCCACTTAAGGACTTATGAATTGGAAGGAGTTGCTTTTTAGAAAGAAGGGAGACCCATCATATTCAAGAACTCTGCCTCCTCATTCCTTTCAGTGGTCTCTTGCATTGAGAGATCCAGGGTGTCCACCATATGCTGGACAAAAGTATAATGAGAGGAGAAATCCCCCTGGCCATTGGAAGGCGAGACAAACTCCTGGTCAGAGGATACATCTGGTTCCAAGGGTTCGCCCTCCTCTTCATCATCAGCTTCCTTATAATAAATACCACGTTCAAGGTCAGAGGGAATAAGAGTGGCAGGACCAGCTGAGGTGTTATGGAGTTTGCCCGCAACCTGGAAAGTTTGATGTAATTGTCAAGCCTTAGCCAATTCCTCCGCAGAGGGTATATCTTTTTATGACACTGGCATCTCCCTTTGCTTTTCAGCCGGAGGAGCAGTGATGTGTTTTTCTTTTTGTTTCTTTTTAGTAGGCACTGGATCAGAAAACTGCTCAGTATGTATTTTTTGGGCTTGGTCATTATTTTTCTATCAGACTTATTATCTAGGGGTCCTTGGAGGACCAGTCTTTAGATTTCTGATGAGAGGAGAACACCTCTTACTGAATTTTTATTAGAGGGGAGGCAGACTGAGAAGCCTTTTGACTCATTCCTTAACTATTTTGAACAAAATTTAGTGCACAGTTCACAGTTAGTTAAAATATGGGCTGGACCCAAACAATTCAGACAAAGGTCGTGGCTGCCTGCCTTGGCCACAATTTTAAAGCACTCTATACAATTTTAAAATCCAGTGGGTCTAGTCCTCTTTAAGATCTATCTGACATCCCAGTTAGTCAGAAGACCTAGAAAAATGGTTCCCAAACAGGGAAAAATTAAAAGGTTTGGTCGGTTCCCAAGCATTGTAACTGTTCAAAACTGTTCCCCACAGAAGAAAAATAAAGAAAAAGTAACGGAAAATGCGGTTCTCTTAAAATATATGGAACCACGATAAAAATACTACCAAAATATAAAAGCTATGGATTTTTTACTTCAGAAGTTGTATTTTAGTGAGAGGAAAGCTGAAGCAACAGTGGGTGGAACTGCAATGAAGGGAGAATCAGTTCCAGGGAACTGAAGGAACTACCAAAACATAGTGAAAATACAATAAAACCAGTAAACAAACACCAAAAGCAGCACAAACTTAAGGAATATACTGATTTTACAATAAAATAACTTCAAGCTCTGGGCAGACTTGTCCAGTCAGTGGAGAAATGAATCTGACTGACTCGCACCTCCAGCTACAGGCAGCACTCTCTTACTGCAACCTGACAGGCTAACTCCTGGGCATCATTAGCATATACTCCACCCTCGCAGCTAAACCCAGCGGGCATAACTGCATTAGTTAAGCATGCTGAGGGATTCCAGGAGTGAGAAAGGAATTTACCCAACTGCTGCCTCCGAAACTCTACGACCAAAGGCCGCATCAGTAGAACTTTGAACATTCAATCCGTAGTGCTTGGTGAAAGTGTGGACGGAGGACCACATAGCTGCCTTGCAAAATTCTAAAACCGGTGCCTCACCCCTCTCCGCCCAAGAGGTGGCCATGACCCTGGTGGAGTGAACCCTGGTGAGAGCCAGAGGCCTCTTTTCTGCAACATAAGCCTTGTCAATGCAGGCCACCTAGCTAGGGTGGCCTTGGAGTCTTTTTGTCCCTTTGTGGCCACTCCAAAAGGAACCAACAACTTACCCGACTTCCAGAATTCAGCAGTCTGTATAAGGTATGTCTTAAGGACCCAGCGTAAATCCAAGTTATGCAACTATTCTCCTTTGGGTGAGTAGGTGGCGACAGAAAGATGGGAGACAGATTTCCTGGTTCACATGTAAGGTCAGGGACCTTGAACGAAGACGGGCTGTCCTGAACACCACCTCGTCCTTATGCATGATGAGGTATAGCTCTTTGTGGGACAAATCCTGGAGCTCACCAATCCTCCTGGCTGAGCACAGAGCAAATAAAAAAACACCTTGCAGGACAGCATGTCCAATGGTACTGACAAAAGCAGTTTGAAAGGCTCTTTACAAAGGGTATTCACGACCATATTCAGATCCCAAGGGGAACTAGAGATCAGAACTGAGTCTGACTCCTGTTGACAGCCCACAGCAATAAATAACCTCCCAGTTAGACCCCAAAGGATGATCCCAAGGAGGCTCCAAGAGCTGACACCTGACCTCTCATGCTGCTCAAGGCCAAACCCCTCTTCATCCTTCCAGCAGGAAATCCAAAATCTGCAGAACTGTGGCTTTAGAAGGCCAGATACTTTTTCTCTGGCTCAAGATGAAAAGGTGGTCTATATGTGAGCATAAGCTGTAGACATGGAATTCTCCCTGGCAGCCATCAGGGTGTCCACCACCTTCCTACAGAAACCCTGCTTCAGGAGTCTCCTCCTTTCAGGAGCCAGGCCACAAGCTGCATTACTCCCAGATTTGGATGCGGAATAGGACCCTGTAAGAGAAGGTCCCTCTGCACTGGAAAGCGAAATGGTGCACGTTGAGCTAGGTTCACCAAGTCCAAGAAACATGGTCTTCTGGGCCACTCCTGAACTGTTACAAGAATGCTTTCTCTCAAGTGCCATATTTTGCATGTGACCTTGGGGTAGGAGTGACAGTGGAGCAAAGGCATATGGCTCTGCTGAAATTTCACGCTTGTGACAGGGCGTCCACTGCCTCCACCTGTGGACACCAGTAGCTTCTTAAGAACTGTTGTACCCAAGTGTTCTGGCTGGAGGTAAACTAAATCTGAGGATGACCAAACCTTTGACACAGAATGTCGAACACCTCTGGGTTCAACAACCAGTACCCTGGATGGACATTCTTGTGGCTTTGCCAATCAGCCTGAATGTTCAACTCCCCCACTAAGTGAACTGCTGACAAAGAGAGAAGATTCTCCTCTGCTCACAGCAGGAGATCGGTGGCTTCTTTTAGCATCTCTCTGCTCTCTGTGCCCCCTTGACTGCTTATAAATGCCACGGTAACAGCGTTGTCTGACCTTATTTTCACGGCTTTTGACTGCACCTGACTTTGAAAATGAAGGAGAGCAAAGCGAACAGCCCTCATCTCCAGAATGTTTATGTGTGGGTGCTGTTCCTGCACTAACCAAGTGCCCTGAGTGGGAATATGGTCCAGCACTGCCCTCCAATTGGACAGGCTGGCACTGGATATCAGAATCAACTCTCTGGGGGACTTCCAAGGGTGACCCCTTGCTCAGATTCTTCAAACCCACCCACCAACTCAGAGGTTGCTAAAGCTGTGGTGAAACTTGGATTCTAGCTTGATAATCCTCTGAGGTAGGATCCCAAGCTGACAGCAAGTTGATCTGTAGGGGCCACATGTGAAGGTAAGCCCATGGAACTGGCTTTATTGTTGCCGTCATGAGGCCCAGAATCCGTAGAAGGCTGTGAGCCAAAGTTGACGATTGGCTCCTCAGCCACTGAACCTTTCTTAACAGGATCTCCTTCCTGGCTGGTGAGAGGAAGACCTTCCACTCATCCATCCTAAATACCGCTCCCAGGTGCTCCAGGGTCTGTGACAGCTCAAGTTTTCTCTGATTCACCACACAGCCATGGGATTCCAAAACCTCCAGAGTCCTGGTCACTGACTTCTTTGCCAAAAGTGCAAACAGAGCTTGAACAAACAGATCATCTAAGTAGGGATAGACATGATGTCCTTCCTGCCAAATTTGAGTCACCAGGACTAAGCACCTCAAAAATCCTGGGAGCTGCTGTCAGCCCAAATTGTAGTGCCCTGTACAGGAAGTGCTGTCCCAGGACCATGAACCTGAGGAACCTCTAGATGAGACTGTCACATGGGGATGTTAAGGTACACAACCCTCAGAACTATGGATGCCAGATAATCCCTGGCTGGACGCCTCAGATGATTGAATGTAGGGACTCCATCTTGAAGGTCATGTGGCAAACAACCTTATTTAGGTGTTTCAAATCCAGAATAAGCCTGAAACCACCCACTCCCGACTTCTTGGGAACTACAAAATAAATCTAACAGAATATCTGGCCTTATAAACTGGGAGGCACCAGAACATGTGCCCCAATCTGTGTGAGGTGGTCCAATGTCTGTAATACGGTTGTCCCTTCACAGGGTCCTTTGGCACCAGGGACAGCAAAAATGCCATGGAGGAATTGTTGAAAATTCTACTGCATAACCTAAAACCAGAATTACCAGAACCCAAGCAGCTGATGTTATCTGGGCCCATCTCTTGTAAAGAACTGTGCAGTCTTCCACCAAAGAAAGGAGGCAGAGATGGGCACATGTGCTTTCATTGTGAGAGCCGGCACTAGCCCCTGGGCCTCCGTTGCATCTTCGAGCAAAGACTGCTCTGCTTCTACTGCTCTTGGAAACCAGAATATGATCCTTACTCCTCTGGTTCCCTAAGTTCCAAATGGGTCAAAACCCCTTTACACTGCCTCTGCCGGCTGCCTTCTTGACTTTTTGAGCTGAAGTGGCCTTCTGCTGTTGCTTTAACATAGGAAGACAGCTCTTTTATCCTGGATATCCTTCAGAATATCATCCAGGCCAGAACCAAACAACAAGCCTCCCTGAAGGCCAAGTTAAACAGCTTGGCCTTCAAAGCCTGATCAGTGACCCACTCAAGCCACATGCCTTGCATAGCGGACACTATGTGATAAGCAGAGTGAGACGACATGCATACCTCCACTGTGGCATCCCCAAAGAAGGTGGAGGCCATGGATACCACCTGCAAAATGTTCAAACCCCTCCCAAATCCAGAAGAATGAAGCTGTCCAGGGTCGGAACCCACAAGTTTAGGGCTCTGGCAACAATAAATGAGGCATAAGAGGTCTATCAAGTTTGCTCAAGTGTGCAGCTAGACCCTCATCACGCAGCTATATGTTCTGCCATTAGAGGCAAAGGCTCTTCTGCATCCACTTGTTGCCGTATGAACCTGCTAAGGCTATGGAACCTTCAGCAGGAACAGTGATGTGTCTGATGGAATTATGTACAGCCTTATCTGCCAGAGGAGGGGTTTCCCACTTGCAGGTATTTTCTTCAAAAAAAAAAAAAAAGGGGGGGGGGACAACGCACTTTAGGCCTCAGTAGGTACCTTCTTTGATCTGCACCTGCCCATTCTTGTTCAATAATCTGGTCACAGTGAATAAAGTTAGGAAAACACTTGGGAGCAGAGGAGGACATGGGACAAGTTAGGATTTACATCTAAAGCCTCCATGGATTGCACCTCCTTCAGCTGCAATGTCCTACAAGCTTCAGTTATCGTGAAAGGATAAAGATTTGATATCAAACGGGAGGGGGAAATGGAATAGGAATCCTCCTCTTCAGCTCCAGCCCACTCCCTTTCCCCTCCCTTCAGAGGGTTCATCCTCCTCATCAAGGTATCTTCTTTGGGTCAGGATTATTCCCAGGATCCCTGATATCCTCAGCTTGAAAATCTGTATGTTCAGGGTCGGGTCTGCCTGCAGATCTGTATTTGCAGCCTTGTCCTGCTCTGCCGCATTTGGATGTGCCTATGTGGGCCCCCTGACCTGAGGGCATCATCTGGGGTCGGGTGTGTGATGGGATGTCCTGCAGAACACTGGGGCCCAACAGCTCTCTTAAGAGCAACAAGGAATATTTACACATTTCTGCCTTGCCAATGCCAGCTGGTACACCAGGTGCACCCTCTCCAACTCGGAGGTCTGACTGGGGGGGGAAAGTAAAAACCGGTTACTCACCTGTAATAGTAGTTCAAGGAGTGGCATATGTTGTTCATCCACACTCTTTGGCATGTCCCCTTTTGCTTTAAATCTCACCAGAAGTCTTCAAGCTGGCTACTCCCTCCCACCCACGCGGTATATACCTTGACTCCGCCCCATGATGCCAGATCTTAGCCCGCTGGAAGCCAGGTTGTGTGCATCCGCAGCCGGGGAGGTCAGGTGGGTCCGTGTGGATGAACAACATATACCACTCCTAGAACTACTGTTACAGGTGAGTAACCTGTTTTTCTAGGATCGTGGATTTGTTGTCCATCCACACTCTTTGGCAGACTCCTAGCAGTTCTCCGGGAGGAGGGAGGCAAGGTGCACACCCCCTACTTAGGGAACAGAAATTGGAGAACTGAGGCCCCAGAAACTGACATCTCGACGTGACTCAAGGTCAATAAGGTAATGGGGGATGAAGGTGTTTGCTGACTTCCAGGTAGCAGCCCGGCAGATCTCCTGGACAAGGATGTCCCTGGAAGCAGCCACCGATGCAGCGGTATGACGGGTAGAATGAGCTCTGGCCCCCCAGCTCATAACACAGACCAATGCATGATGTAATCCATCTTGCAATAGTCCGCTTTGCTGCAGGTCTGACAGAAGCGGCCTTAGTGTAGGTGACAAATAGCTGGTGAACCTCACCCCAAATCTCCGCCGTCCTCTCCTTACAGTAGGAGACAGCACATCTCGGGTCCAAAGTATGAAGCCTGTACTCAGCCTCCCAGGTGTAATTAGGGTAGTATAATGGCAGAGTCAACACCTGGTTAAGGTGAAACTCTAACACCACCTTCAGAAGGAATTTCGGTTGGGGGTGCAGGACAACCTTGTCCCTGTGGAAGACCAGAAAAGGGGAGTCCACCAAAAGCACCTGGAGCTCCCCTGTCCTTTTGACAAATGTGATAGCCACCAGGAAGGCTGTCTTCCACAACAAGTGTGACAAGACACACTTGTGCATTGGTTCGAATGGCTTGCCCATGAGCTTTGCCAGTACCAGCAGAAGATCCCATGGAGGTGACGGTTCACACACCGGAGGGGATATGTGATCCAGGCCTTTGAAAAAGCGCCTGACCACTGTCTCCTGTGCCAAAATCGTCTGACCGGCTCAAACCCGGTAAGCAGAGATTGCTGCCAGGTGCACCCTAAGGGTCGATGACCGCAGACCCCCTTTGAAGAGAGACCAAAGGTAGTCGAGAATGTTAGCCACTGGACAAGACAGAGGGTCCAGGCCTTTGTCATGACTCCAAATGGAAAACCTTTTCCATTTGAAGGTATAACATTTTCTGGTCAATTTTTTCTGGATGCTCCACCATGGTGTAGACATCTCCAGAAAGACCCAAAGCCTGGAACCTAGCCACTCAGGTACCAGGCTGTGAGGTGCAGAGATTGAAGGTCCAGATGGAATACCTTCCTCCCGACTGAGAGTGATCAGGTCCGGGCGTATGCAAAGACGCTCCATGGGCCTGCAGCGGAGGCTGAGGAGATCTGGATACCAGAACTGGCACGGCCAATCTGGGGCTACCAGGATCACCTTCGCCTTGTCACTCCTTACCTTGAGGAGCACCTTGAGGATCAAGAGAAATGGAGGAAAGGCGTAGAGGAGGCCTGGGGTCCACGGCCTTCAGAAGGCATTCCCCTGCAGCAAACCCTGCTTGGGGCGGGCAAGAAACAGCCTGAGCTTGGTGTTTTCCTGGAGGCAAAAGGTCCACCATCGGTCTGCCCCAACGGGAGAACAGACTATAAGCTACCTCTGGATGGAGAGACCACTCGTGGGATGCCTGGCTTAAGCGGCTGAGAGCATCCGCCAGATGGCTGGAGGCTCCTGCCACATGGATGTGAGGAGATCTGCCTCCAGTTGGCTCACGAGGGTCCAGATGCGGAGTGCCTCCTTGCACAGCAGATGGGAGTGCATGCCGCCCTGTTTGTTGAGGTAGTACATGGTTGTGGTACTGTCCATCTGAACTTGAACCACTTGACCCCGGAGCTGAGGAGCAAAAGCTGACAATGTCAGTCTGACTGCTCTGAGCTCCAACAGGTTGATGTGGCATCGGGACTCCTCGGGGTCCAGAGCCCGTGGGCCCTTTTGTCCCCCATGTGGGCTCCCTAGCCCATGAGAGAGGCATCGGTTGTGAGTACAACCATCGGCTCGGGGCGGACAAAAGGGATCCCTTCCTGTAACCGTTCTGGGGTGGTCCCCCACTGCAGAGCATCCCACATCTTCTGGCTGACAGTGATCAGCTGGTTGAAATGACCATGGCGCTGAGTCCACTGAGTGGCCAGCTCGAACTGAAGGGGGTGCATGTGCAACCAGGCCCAACGGACCACTTAGGTGCACACCGCCATGTAACCAAAAAGGCGCAGAAAGTCCCAGGCAGGGTGCAAGTGCCCAACCAGAAATGATTGGGCAAAGGAGGAAAGAACCTCTGCCCTGTCCGCCGGGAGCAGAGCTCTGGCTTGACAAGAGTTGAGGTCTGCCCCAATGAAGCCTATCACCTGAGAAGGCATGAGCTCCGACTTGGCCTCACTGATCAGGAGGCAGATTTGACAGCAGGTCTGGAGGGCCAAGTCCCTGGACCTCTCCACCTCCTGTTGGGTGGAACCTGCTAGGAGCCAGTCATCGAGGTAGGGGCAGATCCTGAGCCCCCTTGCGGAGATGGACCGCCACTACTACGATCGCGCTTGGTGAAGACCCGTGGGGCAAGTGACAGGCTGAATGGCATGGTTCAGAACTCATACAGGGTCCCTTCGACACTGAAGCAGAGGAACCGCTGATGGGACAGACGGATTGGGACGTGAAAGAACGCGTCCTGCAGATCTAGTGAACAGAACCACATGTTTGCTCCACGGATGGTATGATCTGGGACAGAGTGATCATCGGAAAGGTGCGTGACTGGAGATACTGATTCAGGTTGTGAAGACCTAGAATGGGGCGCCAGCCCCCTGTCAGGTTGAGCACCAGGAAGTACCTGGAAATAAAGACTGGGTCTACTGATGGATCCGCCACTGGAGCTATTGCCTCCTTAAGGAGGAGCTGAGCGAGGTCATCTCAAAGAGCTGACTGGGTCTGAGTGGATACTCTTCCTCCTGAGGGGCACGGGCTCGGCTTGATGGTACTGCTTGAATTCCAGAGGCAGTCCTGATCAACCGCTTCGAGAACCACCTGTCTGAAGTGACAACAGACCAGGTGGAAAGAAAGTGGTACAGCCGGCCCCCTACAGGAGAACCCAGAGCTGGCGTGATGGGAGCGGGTGTGGCAGCCCCGCCCCGTCACTTAGCAGGCTTGGAGAAGGAGGCTCCAGGACCTAAGCCCTGGCCTCCTTTACAGGCCTGCTGGGCTCCGGTCTTGAGCCAAAGGTGCCAAGCTTGAGCCAGCTGCTGTTGCTACTGTCCACCTTGAAAGGAGGACTGCTGAGCCGCAGGGGAAGAATGCCGAAAAGGCATCTTCTTTTTCCTCTGCAGGTTCTTGCCCAAAGGCCTCTTGGCAAAGGTAGCGTCCAATGTGGCACTGGACTGCTCAATGCATTGAAGGTGACCGGCCACTCCTGGGTCGAACAAGTCGGTCCCTCGAAAGGCACATCAGCTACTTTGTTCTGGGTATCTGCCAGGAAGGAGGACAGCCTCAGCCAAGCCCTGTGACAAGAGGCAACTGCGGCAGCTATCGAGCGAGCACTAGAATCCCCAATGTCTAGGGCCATCTGGAGCTGCTATTTGGCAACAGCTTGGCCCTGATCCCAGACCTGCTTGACCGTGGTCTGCATGTCCGTGGGGAGATGTGGGAGGACTTCATCTAGCAACCCCAGAAGAGTGTGAGAGAAGTGAGCCATGACGATGGCCGAACTTGCCTAATGAAGGCCCAAGGAGGAGGCCACATAGACCTTCCTGGCTGAATGGTCCAAGAGCTTGGACTCTTTATCAGGAGGTCCATCAGTGTTGGCAGAACTGCCAATATGCCTGAACACAGGGGTGGTCACCAGGCTCTCGGCCGAAGGGTGCTCTGTGAACCCTGCTAGGGACCCCATGGGCACCGTGTATTTGTGTGCCATGCAGGCAGACAGAGCTGGACAAAAAGCAGGACACTGCCAAAGTTCTAGGGCCGGTCCAACAATGGCCTCTGCCATAGGAAAGGCCTCTGTCAGGATATCCCCTCTCTTAAGGATGTCCGTAAGAGGGTACTCCGCCTTTTTCTGGACTGGCTCCAGGGGCATCCCTGTAGACTCCGAGATGAGGCGAAGGATCCCTGGAAAAGACGAGGGACCTTCCTCCATCTCTAGGCCAGTGGTCGATTCATCATCGCCTGGATGTGAATATAAACCAGTGACGTCCGAATCCGAGGAATCCGGGTACAATGGCCTACGGGAGCAGTCTGGGGTGACCATGGCCAACACTCGCCAGGGAGGCCCGGATTCCGGTCTGTCTTCCTTGGAAGGAGCCCCTCCTACAGGCTATTTGGGCAGAGATTCCACCACAATAGGTGGAGAGACCGTTTTGGGCTGAACAGATGGTCTTGCTGGCTCCGCGGGCTGGGGAACCGATTTGGTCAGCTTCGAAGGAGTCGACTTCGGCCTGGGAGGTGAAAGCCAAGTAATGGCCAGGTGGAAGCCATGGTAGGCTTATACTAACATACTAAAATGCCAGCAGAATAGCCCTAGCGGTCTTCCGTGTCTGCTCGTTTAGTCAGCCCCTACCCTGGTCTGACCTTGCTGCCCCGCCTTCTCTGGCTTCTCCCTTCCCAGTTCGGATATTCTTGCTGCATTGGGTTTTGCTTCCAGAACCCTTCCCTGTACCTGTCCCACCCTCTTGAACCCTCCTCCGCCTCTGCCTCCACCAGCCCCTAGGCAGCGCATTCCATGGCTCCACCACCCTCTCAGTGAAGTAGCACCTCCTCCTTTCTCCCTGAATCTTCCACCCTCCAGCTTCCACCCATGCCCTCTAGTGGCCCTCCTCCTTCCTTCGAAGCACCCTGACTGTTCCTCCCCTATTTACCCTCTTCATGTACCTGAAGACCTCTATCATGTACCCCCGGTCCCTCCTCTCTTCCAATGTGTACATATTTAGCTCTTCGAGTCTCTCCTCATAGGTCCTGTCCCCCAAGCCCCAAATCATTTTGGTTGCCCTCCTCTGAACCCTCTCCAGGAGTTTAATGTCCCTCTTTAAGTGTGGCCTCCAAAACTGCACGCAGTGCGTGTTGCTCCACCAAAGAGTTACTACAGAGGAGTATCACTTCTCTCCTTCTGGAGGTGATCCCCTAGCTGATGCATCCCAGCTTCCTGTTGGCCTTGGCTGCTGCCTCCACAAGTCTCCGAGTTGTTCATCTTGACATCCACCACCACCCCAAGTCCCTCTCAGCCATCGAGACTTGTAGCATTTCCCCCAGGGTGTACACTTGACCTGGGTTTCTGGCCCCAGGTGGAGTACCATGCATTGAACCTCAGCTTCACTTTCAGACCATCTTTCCAGAGTCTCCAGGTCCCCCTGTAGGCCACCTCCCTCCTCCCCATCCACCACCGCCCCAGTTTTGAGTCATCTGCAAAGAGACTCATCTCACTCCTGATTCCTGTCTTTATGTCAGAGACGTAGGCGTTGAACAGGAGGGGCCCAAGGACTGATCCCTGTGGGACCCCACTAATGACCCTCCTTGGGGATGAGACTATCCCGCCAACTACGACCCTCTGGGTCCGGTCCTGGAGCCAATTGCCTATCCATCTGATCATCTGGTTCCCCACCCCCATTTTTCCCAGCTTATCCAATAGGCCCACGTGAGGAACAGAGTCAAATGCCTTGCTAAAGTCTAGAAAGAGGACGTCCACTGATCTACCCAGGTACAAGGCACTCGTCACCCGGTCATAGAACTCCACAAGGTTTGTCTGACATGATTTCCCTGGGACGAATCCATGCTGTCTATCGTCCAGGCACCCTGACTTTCCAGGCCCCCTAGCCTCTCCTTGACAATGCCCTCCATCACCTTGCCCACCACCGATGTCAGGCTGACAGGCCTGTAGTTTCCTGCCACCTCCCTTGATCCCCCCTGTGGATAGGCACTATATGCGCCACCTTCCAGTCCTGGGGCACCCACCCTGTCCTCAGAGAGATGGTGAAAAGCTCCGCCAGGGGTTTCGCCAGGACATCCGCAAGTTCCTTCAGCACTCTGGGATGTAATTTATCCGGCCCCAGTGCTTTCTCCATCTTAAGGGACCTGAGGGCTTCCCTCACTCACTCTGCTGTGATCTCCACTTCCGCTACCTCTTCTCCCTGCTTAGCCCCCCGCCAGTGATGCCTCCCTCTCCCAGACCCGCCGATCGGTAAGGGTCCTCCCTCTCAGTATCTCTGTCTCCTCCCATGTATGATGCAGCACCCCATTTTCCTTGGTGAAAACTGAGGTAGTACTCATTAGTACCTCAGCCTGCTCCCCGGGTCTTGTGCCCATCTCTCCCTGTTTTAATCCTGCTAATCTGCCCTTCACCTTCGCTTTTCCCCAATGTATCTAAAGAACCCCTTGTTCCTCTCCTAATTTCCCTGGCCAGGTTCTGCTCCTTCCTTGCCTTAGCCGCCTCACCACCCTAGTGGCCCTTCTAGCCATCAGCTCATACTCCTCGATCCCTTCACTCCTTGAGCACTTGAATTGCCTATAGGCTGCCTTCTTTCCCCGCACCACCTCCTGGACCTCCCTGGTCCACCAGCAGGGTTTTCAGGCCCTACCGCATTTTCTCTTACTCTTGCACAGGTGCTGGTAGCATCCTGCACCCCTCTCCTGATGATTTCCCACCTACTATCAGTGTCCATGTCTGACCCAATCACATCCAAATGCTCCTTACGGATCCTTCCCATTTCCTTAAAATCCGTCCCCCTGAAGTCAGTTACCTCCGTCTTTGTGCAGTCTTCTACCCCTCCTAGGTCCAGGCAGAACCAGACTGTGGCATGGTCACTCCCCGCCAACGGGTCCCTTACCTCCAGGCCCCCAATCTGGTCACTGTCTGCCAGGACCACATCCAGTATCCGGCCCCTGGTCGGTTCCCCACCTGCTGAGTTAGGAACCGCCTTGAAAGACATCCAACAACCTCTGTTCCTTGGTCACCGAGGATGTCATAGTCTCCCAGTCTGTTCCTGGCATGTTTAAGTCCCCCAACACCACCACTGTTCCTCTTCCCAGTCTGCAGTGTCTCCCAACATCTGCTACCAGACTCTCCTCCAGCTCCTCCGCCAGGGCAGGGGGTCTATACACCACTCCTATTTTTACTCTCTTGCCCCCCCCTTGTTATCAAGGTGACCCAAATCGCCTCCACGGTTCCTCCGCCTCTACTCCCCTATGCCAATGCAGTTTTTGACTATCATTGCTACCTCCTCACCTTCCCTCCCCTGTCCTTCCTGAACATAGTGTAACCCTCCGGGTTCAGGTCCCAGTCGTGTCCTGCAGTGGCCCAGGTCTCAGTGACCACTGCCACATCCACTGCTCCCTCAGTTAGCATTGCCTGGAGCTCAGGCATTTTATTGCCCAAGCTCCTGGCATTTAGCAGGACTACCTCACCCTTTCCCTATACTTCCATTTCTCCTGCTCGTGTTCCCATGGGGATTCTGTTTTCCTTGGTCTGCACTTTACCAAATCAGCTGCCGCCATATGAGGTCCCCAGTGCCGGAGTTTCCACTGGAGCCTCTCCTCATCCGAGGAGGACGTAAGATGACCGATGGCCACCTCTTTTGAAGTGCTTATGGCTCTTCTTCGGCTTGTCAGTTGAGGGGTGCTAGAATCGCGATCGGGTCCAGTTGGGAGATACCAGCGGGACTGGTGACTTCCCAGAGTCTAGGACTGGTTCCTCGATGGGGACTCCAGGTTGGGTCTCCTCAGGGAAAACAAGGACCAGAGTCCTCTCCAAGAAGTCGGCAACAAAGGGCACAGGGATCGATGGACGATTTCCACATCGCTGACTAAACCTCGGTCGGCTGGCTTGACGGCAAGTCCAAAAATAGCGGTTGAAGAAGTGATTGACGAAGTCAAGAACACATGTTCCTGGGACTGAAATCTCTCCCGCTTCCCAAGACCATCTCCAGTGAGACGCAAGACACACTCGGATCCTTCTCCCACTTACGGAATCGAGAGGAGGCGGCTCACAGGTCGCCTCCCTTGGTAGGGAGAGACTGGCACAACTCCCGGAAGGAACCCGAGAAGGTGGAGCCCAGGTTGAGCGAAAAGAAAAAACTCAGAGAAGACTCCGCAGCACGAGCTGCCCGTTCTTCGAATGCTTGCATGCGTTCCAATTGCTCGGCGGATCCTGCAGCCGGGGAAACCGCCAACCAAGACTCCTTTGATTTCACCAGAGGGTTCCTCTTCTCTGGCCTCCCCAGTTTCAGGTGTGCGAGATGATCGTTGAGGACACGGGGATGAAAAGCCAAACGTAGACTGCAAGTCAAGGTGTCATGGCAGACACCAAGGCAGTAGACGCAGGTGGTATGGGGATCGGTACGCATCATCTTCTGGCCGCATGGGCACTGACAAAATTCGGGGGAAGATTTTTCTTCCATGATCCAAGCTGCAAACTTGTGATCGCTAATACGAACAATGCGAAGTTTCGGTAAAACCAAACAGTTGAAAGCCAGGGCCTACGAAATGCGGAAGCACGAGGGAGGCAACCTGAATCTTCTAGCGGAAAGGAAGATCTGGCATCATGGGGTGGAGCCGAGGTATACACCACCCGGGTGGGTTGGAGGAGAGAGCTTGAAGACTTCCAGTAAGATTTAAAGCGGAAGGGACATGCCAAAGAGGGTGGATGAACAACATATCCATGATCCAAAAGAGACATATTACCTTGAGTAACATGACAGGGGCAATAGGAACCCAGAGGAGAGGGTCTCATTACCCTTTGGTGTTACAGCTCTTAAAAGTAGAGGTCTTCAATGAGCCATGGTGCTAAAAATTGGTCCTGTGGGTGCCCATAAAATAAATCTTGCCCAAAAATTAGTCATAAAGAACTACTATTGCAATCCCCACCTCCGACTGTGAGGGAAAAGAGTGAGAGAGAAAACATTATCAAAAGCTCCTACCAGCCAAGCTGGCTGCAAGGAACTAACTGATCATGGAGTCAAACAGGCTGGAAAAAAACAGCGAAAACAGAGCCACCACATCTAGCACTACAGAACTGCAGGAGCACACTTTCTCTCCGGCACATGTGCATGATGTCATGATACTGTGTATGATGTCAGCACGCCACACAAACAAGCACGCGAAAGTGCACGGAGGCTATAGAATCCTCTGAGGAGATGGGACGAAAGTAAAAGTGTCGGAAAGCCACATGGCTTAATAGAGCTTTTGGAAAAACTACCACACAGCCGCAAAAATGCCTAACAAAAAGGCACAGAGAAGACTCTGACCCTGAACACCCACCCAAGAGTTTTTCTGCCAGAGAGTAAACTCTCACCTCCTGACAGGCTTTTACATTCTGTGTGAGAGAACAGAACTTCCAGTGCTGACAGGATTTAAAGGGGAAATGTCCCTGCAAAAATAGTATGCCCATCAATTAAACAGAAAACAACCCCTTCAAACACAGAACACACAAACCTAATTAACTCTATGAGCGTATGGGGGGGTACCAACACCCAAAGACTGAGGGAAAACCCCAGGGAAAGCTCTAACTCGAAAAGACCACCAAAAACAGGTATCTTTTTTTGTTTTAAATACAATCGGAGACCTGCTAAAAACTGACACCCCTGAAGTACGTGGTAGACGTGGCCCCAATCAAGCGCAGGCAGTGGAAATGACAGAAGAGCAGGTTAGGCAATTTGAAAGCCGCAGCTTTACAGGCATGATTTTAATTTAGGGGTGCTCCCTGTCACAAGGGAGCCCCAACATGCTATGCAGAACTGTAGCCCCAAAGCTAGAAGTCAAAATCTTCTCCAGAGCTTTTTAGCCATTACCCCTTCAATGACAAAACAAAGACTGGAGAGTTGCTGCTGTCTAGAATGTTCATGTGTCCAAGATTCTATTCTGTTAAGAGCCTTGGGTTGTGCCATTTAACCTAATAGGGGTACACAATACCCATCTGTAATGAATACCCAGTGACAATGTAGAGCACGCTACAAAAACACTGATTTGAAAACCGCCTCCCTAGAAATCATTAACAGCTGTTTAAGGCAGTTTTATGCCTAACACAGAATAATGGCAGGAGAGCATTGTTAAGTGTCAGGGTACTGCTCCCTGCATGCGGGGATAGACAGATCCCTAAATTCCCCTGACAATACCCGAAACATGTCACTAATCAGACAGCCTGCATTTAAGAGCTCCAACAATGTCCTATCCTAAGTACTTGAGCAACTCCAAAAATAACAATGAAACACTGCTGCCCACAACCCTCTAATAACCCCCACTAACCTCCAGAAGATGAAGAATTACGGTAGGAACGTAATTTTCATATCTTCCCTATGTCAATCTTCACCATTCATCACTGCAGGGTGAGTACCAAGCCCCCGAAGGGGACCTGGCACTGCCCTGAGGGAAAGATGTCCCTCAGACCGTCGTGGGAGAGAACCATGGAAGGAGGAGACCCTTAGGCCAATTAGGCTTGTGACTGGTCAGGGCGAGGTGGAGTCTCCCATTGCCTGGGAGACAGCAGAAGCCCCTTTAACTCACACCCTCACCTCAGGGAGAAAAGGCAGGTCCTCGGAGGGAGACAAGCACCACCGGTCAAGGGTGACAAACGTGATAGACGGCCATGCCGCTTGATGCAAATCGTAGTCCCCACTCAACCTGTATGCTACCGCTGGCATCATAAGACACCCTCCTGGTGCCTTGCAAGCTCCAGGCTCTGTGGAGAGAGGGCGATGGCCTGTCTAACTGCCTCCATATCAGGCAACAATGCCAAAGCTTCACCTAGCATTCACCACAAGTGCCTGTTGAAGAGTAGTGATGTGCCACATGTGTGGCAATACAAAACATGATGCGTGCGGAGGAGAAAACTCGCATCTCCACAGGTCGAACTCCACAGAATCCACATCCAGAGGTCAGTCACACGCTGGGCTTTTTTTTTTTTTTTTAATTTATTTTGTGTCAGCCTCCCTGATCTCCCCCCCTCCCCAGGGCTCAGCTCCCACACACACTGCTCCCCATGCCAAGGCTTATCTCCCTGGCTAGGCTGCAGGGTGGGCACCTCCCTCAAGGACAGCAGTAATTTCCTGGCTTACCCACCAGAGTACGGCCTCAGGAGCGGGACACCACCCGATGGACACTGTAGGCAGTGGCGGAGCAGAGCTTCACACTTGGGGCTGGCATTTTGTAAGCTGTGTCAGAGCAGGGACCTGCAAATGATGCTAACGCTCAAATCCGTCTCCTCACTGATATGGCGCTGGCACTGTGGTTCCGCCTCCCTAGGGATCGGTAGTGCTGGATACACAACCCCCACCCCTCAGAGAAGGAGCCCATCCCCAGCCAGCACTCCAATGTCACGAGTCCGCCTCAAATTTGGGTCGCCGGCATGCAGACAGATGCCCTGCCTCGCGCTTAGCGGATTGGCCTATTCACCAGGCTTCTTTGCCCGGAAGGGGTGTCCAGTAACCTCACTCCTGAAGTAGGAAGAGGTAGGTACCTGGAGACACCTTGGGTGCAATACCTGCACCGACAGTCCATAGGGGCTGGAGAGGGGGCAGATGGAAACTGCCAGGTGCTGTACGATGCCTCCTGGAAGGGTACTGGCTAGGCAGGGATCACGAGGTAGTCAGCACTGAACTGGCTCAAAAATGAGCATGTCACCCGGTTGGTATTCTGTCTTGCAATCCGTGACAGGTGCAGGTCATCGACCAGCCTCGAAAGGAAGCACTGATACACTGTCTGATCAGCATCTGAGGACAGGTGGACGGACATATCCTCTTCCTCCAAGAAGGAAGAGAAGGAGGCCGACGAGTGTGAGGAGTCAGAGTCTGGCAGCTGCGGGGGCGACAGGTGAAAAACCTGCTCATCCATGGCTCAGACGTACCTGTGAAAGGAGGCAGCAGTACTTCTAAACTACTCCCAGCTGGGAGGCCCCGCAGGACCCATCGGGGGGCAGCAGAGGCAACGGGAGACGCATCTCACTGTATGTGAACGACCTGTGCCAGGGCTAGGAGACCTCGCTGGCGATCCAAGATCACGTTGGGATCTGTAGGTCTGTACAGAAACTGGCTGCTCAACCAGACTGAAGCAGTTTGGGCTGAGCCCTGTAGGGGATGCTTCCCTGTGAGGAGACCGGGGCCATGCAGATCCAGAAGGGCAGACCCCAACCCCACCCAACAAGGCCTCTCTCGAATGAGATGAGGGAGAAAAGGAGGGCTTGGCACTGTGTCTAATCCCTGAACCCTAAAGGGCCCCCGGGGAAGGCCGTTGCCCTTTGCTCCACCCTCCAACTCTGTCGACTCAGAGACTGACCTCCTCCTCACTCCCATTGCCAGGGACTCCCTCACTCCCCCAGGCCCTCCAAGGGTGGCCACAGAAGCGAGAGTACCTGTCCCAGCCCTGGGAACATGGACAGCACTGGGAATAGCTCCAGTCTGAGCCCCCCTGAGGTCGGAACCTCGATCCCCCCAGACCGAAAGTCACTATCGACAGTGCCGCCTACGGCACAGGAGCCGGCACCAACAGCAACAGTTGGAGCCATGGGAAGAGAAGCAAGTGAGGATGCAGAGGTACTGGGTGCCAGAGATCCCTCACACACAGTAGAACCCGGCTGCCAGTCTGGATCAGCCCTCTGATCATCCTCCTCCGGAGAAGAGGAGATCCAAAAGACCTCCAGACTAACCATCCCAGGGGTTCTCCCACCCTTGGTGCCGTGAACGATGCTGCAGGTGGGCCCAGTACTGCTTGTAGCACCGTCCTGATTACTAGAGCCGTGAATGGCTCCAGGACAGCATCAGAGGGCGGTGCTCAGGAGCCACCCATGTTGGGCCCAGCGGGCGTGGGCGGGCGACACAAAGGAGCCTGCACCTTCGAGGAGGTGACCGCCTGTGCAGTGCTCCTTGGCCTGGTCCCCAAGGGGACCAGACCGTTCCTCCGGCCCCACAGTTCGGACCTCCCCCCTGGCAAGGCTAGAAGGGGAGGAGACCCTCTCCTCTCCGGTCCATATAGAACTGGGAGGGGACCCAGAGGAAGGGTGGAGAAACCTACGGTTGGAGTCTCGCGTGCAGCATTGTGCTCCAAAAGTGAGCAGAGAGCAGCCAACTATCAACGCACAGTACTCAGTGCTCCATGGAGAAGCAAGCATCTCAATTATCCATATCATGAGATGGACCCAGGCAGGAGAGGCATCGGTCATGCCAGTCCATGATGGACATCTGCTGGCCACAGGAGACCCGAACGCATGGGAGGCTGGCCCGTCTGAAGAACGTTTTTGTCCCTGAACAAACCCGACATGACCCAGCGGTAAGCTTAAATGAAAACAAGAAATAGACTCTTCGCCGTTTAAAAGTAAGGAAAGGTCTTACTGGATTCCTGAAGAAATGGCGCTGTGTGGCTTGAAAAGGACGGCAGAACTGGATGGACTATGACACGGTACAAACATCATCAAAAACTGCATTGAAAACACTAGGCCGCAATGGCACAGTAGAAAATTTCTTCAACAGGCAAGGTGCTGCACTCTCGATGGCGGGAGAAGCAGAACTGAGGTGGAGGAGGAGACAGCGACTGTTACTGGCCAACCCGTGAGTGCCATGTAATAGCTCGGCCTTGAGGGTGGAGCCAGACTGGAGCCGGCTCCTCCCCCTAACAAAAAAAAAAAACCCACTCCCGCAGGGTGCTGTGCCTATGGCTGTCACCCTACAGAGATGAATGGTAAAGAATGACACGGACAAGATCTAATACTGGCTGTTGCCCTCTCACCAGACATTGTGTCTGGCCTAGTATGGAAGTATTTTCTGACATACAACTATATAGCCAGGAGTAGGCACGAGGGTGTAAGATAACTCACACCACAGTCCTTCCTGGTGAAAAGAGATGAAAATGGACACCACTATGTAACGCCAAGTCACAATCTGCAGATGAAAATCACACAAACCCCTTTGAACCCAATAAAGAAGCAAACAGGGTTTCATATATGAGCAGCAAGATAACATGTCCAGTGAAACTGTACCTCAAGTATATGAGCAATATTTCACCAGACGCCAAGGCATTTTACCTGTGTCCCAGATACTTGTCATAGCAATTTCAGGTGCAAAAGGCCACCATGTACACCAGCGAAGCTTATGGGAAAGGACTCTAGAGTACTCACAAAACTGAGTGCTAAAGCCCAGCTCCAGCAAGCGCTTAATTAAATCACAGTATTGGGGCAACAGCAGTCCAACTGTTGTCCAATACAGGTCTGGCTCCCAGGGAAATCACCAGTGTCACTGACCACCAATGTGAAGCAAGCCTGGCAAACTACAGGACAGATTCATCAAAAGACAGAAAAGAATGCAGCAGTATTCTGGGAAGTTAGCAGAAGACTACCACAAAAATAGGAAGAGACACAACAGCCTTCAACATCTACAAACACCTCCAGCTCACCAATGCCACCTACTGGATCCAGCTCAGCTAATCCAGTCAACCTACAAAGCTGCAGCTTCAGTGCACCTGTGAACTTTAGAAATTACAACCTGAAGTGGTTGGCTTTTTTTTAATGTTAAACATCCCACAAGCTAAAGTGCAACCCAGGTAAAAAAGCCTTTATTTTTCCCTCCTTGTTCCCAAAAAGGGACTTTTTTTTCCCCTCCCCTGTTTAAAACAACTTAAAACTTAATACATTTTGAATTTTACTTTTACAAAACGATTAGTTTGTCTCTCTGTCTTTATTCTCTGCATACAGCCCATTTTCAAGTGCAATAATACCCTCCAGGGTGGGCAGTATTGGGATATACCAGACCCTCTGGGGCTGTAAGGCTCTCTGCCTGTGGTGTTGGGTCTCATTACACCCCTGGACGGTCTGGTCCATTCAAGTACCACCCACCCTGTCGGGTATCATTGCTTACTTCGAGGAGAATAACAACATACCAAGCAGTTTCTTAGTATTAAAATCAATTGTGTTTAGTATGGCTTGACACATATCATCATTCCAAACAGGTGTCAAATTTTGCCCTTAAGGAATCAAACGTACAGTCTAACAAGATGTGGACAACAGTTGAGCCTCTACATATCGAGCACTGGCATATTCCAATTTGACTTCCGAAGTATGGGAAAACCTGAACTGTGTCTCCTTTAATATACTGGGCTCAATTTTTAAAGGGGATACAGTACTTACGTCAAGCCCTGTGTCAACTCCGTTGCTTGGCACAGCTGCGCCAAACACCTTTGATGCAACTGCACCCAATTTTAGTACATCAGGCACTGCTGCGACACCTTCCACACTTTACGACAGCTTGCTCCAAATATTTGGTGCAAGCCCCGTAAAAATGATCCGTGTAATGCCGCAAGTTAGACCAGGGAGGAGCCGATCTAATCTGTAGCATTTGGTGTATGGGAGTGAAAATCCTGATCAGCACCAGGATGCCACAAGCCCTGTGTGGAGAGATACTGTTAATGGGGGACCTGAACATGCCAGATGTTAACTGGATGACATGTACTGCAGCCACACCCAAGAGCAGGGTCATTCTCGATGCCCTGCAGGGGGCAGGCTTTGACAGCTAGTGTTGGAACCCACTCAGAAGGAAGCAATACTAGACCTGGTACTCTCAAACGGAGAGAGGATCACAAATTTAGAAGTCAGTGGACATCTGGGAACAAGTGACCACTGCACAGTGTGCTTCACAATAAGCACAACCATGGAGACAAGCCATACAAAACAAGCATACTGGACTTTAGAAGGGCTGACTTTGGAAAAATGGGTGAATACCTGAGGAATACACTAGCAAATGGCCAAAAAGGAGGCGGAAGAACAATGGAGAAAATCAAAACTGCCATCATAGAGGCAACAAGCCTTTGTGTGAAACAGATAAAGAAAACAAAGCAGAGTAAAAACACTATGGTTCTCAAAAGAGGTGGCAGGGAAGGTTAAGGAGAAAAAGGCTGCATTCAAAAAGTATAAGGAATCACAGAAGGAGCACGACAGGGAACTGTATCAATTAAAGCAGAAAGAAGTGAGGAAGGCAGTCAGAATAGCAAAAGCCCAAACTGAGGAAAAAATAGCAAGTCAGTTAAGAAGGGGGATAAAACCTTTTATAGGTACATTAGGGAGCACAGAAAGGTTAAGGGAGGAATAGAGAAGATTAATAAGGGAGAGGGAGGGCAGAGGAGACAGTGAAAAGGCAGAGATACTGAATGAATACTTCTGCTCAGTAGTCACAAAAGAAGATGAGGAGGAGTTACCTAAACCAGACAATAGAAGCACTCTGGGTAGGGGTTGACACCAGTCCATTTACAGAAGAAAGTGTCCTGAAAGAACTCCTAAAACTCAAGGTGGACAAAGCAATGGGGCCTGATGGGATTCACCCCAGAATCCTAAAAAGAACTAAGGAGGACCTTGACACCACTGACCACACTTTTTAACAAATCATGGGAGGATGGGGTGGTACTGGAGGAGGGCAGATGTGATTCCCTTCACAAAAGTGGGAGCAAGGCAGAAGCAGGAAACTACAGACCTGTAAGTTTGACTCAGTGGTAGGGAAATGATGGAATCACTTCTGAAAGAAAGAATTGTTGAGTACCTAGAGGCAGGGCACAGGACCCAAAGCAGCATGGATTTACAGCAGGAAGGTCATGTCAGATGAATCTAATAGACTTCTTTGTCTGGGTGACCAAAGAAATAGACCAGGGAGGGCTATGGATATGGCCTACCTAGACTTTAGGCATTTGACGTAGTCCCACACAAAAGATTAATAATCAAGTTAGCCAGCTTGGGAGTGGGTCCCAGGGTGGTAGCCTGGTTGCAAACTGGCTGCACAACAGGACACAGAAAGTAATAGTGAGGAACACATTACTAAGGAAAGGGGGTCACTAGTGGAGTACTCAGGGTCAGTACTGATCCAGTCCTCTTAACATATTTATAGGTGACATTGCAGAGGGTCTGAAGGGAAAGGTATGCCTCTTTGCAGATGATACAAAGATCTGTAACAGAGTTGATACACAAGGGGGTAGAAAGGATAAGAAGGGACTTGGCAAGGTTGGAGGAATGGTCAGACATATGGCAACTTAGATTCAATGCAAAGAAGTGCAAAGTAATGCACCTGGGAAACAAAAACCCAGGAGAAGAGTACACAATAGCAGGGGAGGTACTAACAACAACAAAATGGAACGGACTTGGGGGTAGTCATATCAGATGATCTAAAGGTGGTAAGCAATGTGAGAAGACAGTAAGGACAGCCAATGGGATACTGGGATGCATAGGAGGGGCATCAGAAGTAGAAAAAGGGAAGTGGTTATCCCTCTGTACAGACAGTTGGTGAGACCCCATCTGGAGTACTGTGTGCAGTTCTGGAGACCTCATCTACGCAAGGACATAGACAGGATGGAAGCAGTCCAGAGGAGGGCAACTAAAATGGTGCAGGGTCTGCATCAGAAATCATATGAAGAGAGACTGAGAGAGCTTAATATGTATACCCTTGATGAAAGGAGGGACAGGGGCGACATGATAGAAATGTTCAAGTACCTCAATGGAATCAACAAAGTCCAGGAGGGTAGCATCTTTCAGAAAAAGAGATGTGTAAGAACAAGGGGATACAATTTAAAGATAGAGGGAGGACGGCTCAGGGCTAATGTGAGGAAATCTTTTTTCACGGAGAGAGTGGTGGATGCGTGGAACTGCCTTCCTGGGGAGGTTGTTGGGGCTAAAACAGTGGGGGAATTCAAACATGCATGGGACAGACACAAGGCACTTGCAGTGGGGGGTGGCAGGAAGTAGGCTGTTGGTTAACTTGAATCTGCAGCTTATCCAGTAGGTAGGGAAATGGGCAGACTGGGTGGGCCAAGTGGTCCTTATCTGCTGTCAAAATTTATGTTTCTATGTTTCTATATGATCGGCGCACCAAGGGCTTGCAGCATTCTCAGGGCTATTGAAAATCGAGCCCATTATGTCTAAAAAGATAATATGCTTTCCTGTGCTGAGCTTTGCCACATACTGTAGCTGTGGATACAGATCTGTCCCCAGCTATATTTGAGTAAGAAATGAAAATGGTAATTTGGATAGTAAACATATTCAACATTAAGCATGTTTTTTGAGGCTAAAAACATCTTAATTGATACTGTGCAGACCAGCATACAGAACCTTAATTTCTGTGATGTATGGATTTGAAAACTGTAATAGCATTCTTTCTATCCAGTACATAATTTATAAGCAAGTGACCCAGCAACTGATTTTCCAAAACCAATTATGAGAAAATAACTCCTGGTTTAAGTGCTTTCAGCTTAACAAGCTTATCTTTCACATAAAAATTAATTTCCAGTAATATTTATTATTCTGTAGTGTATTCTGAAATGATGGCAAGATGACAGAGAACTGGCCAATACGAAAACTAATTTCAGCAGCAAGGCTACAACTACTTGGATTTAATCTAAAATGACTGGTAATATTACAGTTAATACTAAACTCAATGTAAATTGTCAAAATTATGATGAAAGAAATCACACACTTCTGTATCGATAAAAAAAAAAAGACTACATTTAGGTTTATGGATGTTTGCTTGATGGACAATATTTACTTTAAAGGTGGCATGCGTTTGTTAAAAGAAAAAAGACTGCTAAGTAGGGGTGGCATGAAAATTACTAAGAGATGACGAGTACAGACATTGACTTTGCCACAGCTTCCGCCAATACTGCACTGATTACATTTAGCTAAAGGGATTTTTAATATACCACTAATTCACTTTTGTTTTTATTTTTTATTTATTTTTAACATTTATTCTTTACTGACCTCAGTCATGCTAAGGTACAAGTTCAGGATCAGAGTACTACTGCTGTCTCTGTGCAAGTCTACTTACCTGGGGTGTACTTCTTCTGAACCACTCCCAGACAGATTCTGCCATGGCCTGCCCCATTGGTGGGGCCCAAGCAGCAAAACTGCAGAGATAAGCTGCAGTCTGCATCTAGTGACATGGGTGTCCTGGCATTCAACGATGTCTGGGATGGGTGGCCATCAGCTCAATCACACAGCTGCTGTTGACTGAAGGTATTTTTTCTTAATTAAATGACCCATACCTACCTCCCCACATGACAGCATATGGAGTCCTGTAGTGCTCTTCAGTGGATGAGGGGAGTGGTGGCTGATGTTACATGATCATCCACAACATCCAAGCCACCTCACTCCTCACCATAGGAGATGCTCATGCAGCAAGACATGCAACTCCGTCTCCCCAGGTCTGGACCAAGCCTCACTGCTACAAGCTGGGGAAGTCGGGATCAGGACTTGATACCAGGGTCTCCCACATAGCACTGAGATGCATCACCATTCATTTTTTCAACATTAGATGCTGATAATTATTGCACCAAAACATATTAAAAGCAAAGTATTTTGTTGTTTTACCAGAGGGCGCGCCAACCCAAGCTAGTCCAAGGACACCATCATCAAAATCACGGTCTGTAAACACGTAAGCCAAGCAGTAGTCATCATGGTTCTGCTCAGAATTTAGTTCCAGAAACTTCTCAACACCAATGTTAGGAAATCTGAAGGGATTTGAAGGCTCTCGTTCGTCGCTGGTGGTGTTAATCTAGAAAACATTAATAGCTGTTTATTTGCCTGTCACATTTCAACAGATTCAGGATTTCAGGATGGCTCCTCAGTATGCTAATCTTTTTATGGCGAATTTGGAGGAGGATTTTCTAAGGCACTGTACACACAAACCACTCGCTTATTTCCGTTACATTGATGATTTGTTTATAATTTGGACAGAGGGCACTGACACACTTAAAGATTTTCACCAAGAACTTAATAACCTCCACCCAACTATAAAGCTTCCCCTAGAATATTCTGCCACAAGTGTACATTTTCTGGATACCACTGTTACTATTAAGGATGGTACCCTACATACCTGTCTTTACAGGAAACCAACAGACAGACAGAGATACTTACACAAGAAAAGTAATCACCCGACCCACACAAAGAAATCTGTTATATATAGTCAAGCACTTGTATCACCGCCTGTTTCAAATGAGGAAGACAGAGACACACTTCATGGCATGTTGAAAACACTTTTATTGAGCAGGGACACTCATCCAGGGAAACTGACAGCAGTGGAACGTGCAACACAGGTCCCAAGAGAACAGCTACTGCAATATAAGGAACGGATGACTACCAACAGAATACCCTTAGTAGTCACATACCATCCTGACCTTGAACTCCTACGAAGATTACTAAGGATCTCCATCCAATAATTAGTGAGGATGAAACCTCTAACTGTATTTTTCAAGAACTACCACTACTATCTTTTAAACAACCACCTAATTTAGCCAACCTGATTATTAGGAGTCAACTTGAACTGGAACAGAATACCATGACATCATATGGTACACCACCCTGTCATCAACGCACATGTAAGACATGTAACCTCATTTCCACTTCAGACTGTGGGGTTACAACACAAAACAGACTATTCAGGATACAGGGAATTATACATGTACATCAAGTAATGTGGTCTATTTTATCCAATGCAAGAAATGTCCTCGCACAGGTTATGTGGGGAGACAAGCCAACAACTCAAACTAGAATGAATTCACACAGACATTCTATTAATCACAAGATGATTGAGAAACCAGTAGCCCGGCACTTCTCCCAGGATGACCACTCAATCTCAGATATGTCTGTGATGGTCTTAAGGACATTTCAACAGTACGCATAACAGAGACGGGCTTCTGAAATTAGACTTATTTTACTTCTCAATATGGTGGCGGATGGATTGAACATTGATGTTGGGTACATGACACATTATTCCACTTAAACTTACACAGACCTTTACTTTAAAAGATGGACATAAACAGTTTAGTTCTTCAGCGGCCTTTGATTTTGTAAGTTTATGGTTATCTACATTGTTGACTTTTCACCTTAACACTGTGGTGAGTGCGCTTGATGTGTGTGTGTGTGTATACTGATGTATGTATGTGTGTGTTTGGTGTGTGTTGTGTTTTTATGTGTTGTGGTATGGTGTATGTGTGTTTTGTTTGTTGTGCGTGGTGTGGTGTGGTGTGTGCAGAATGTGTTTGCTATATTTGTTGTGTGTTGTGGTTGTGTGGGGTGGGTGGTGTGTGTGTGTGGGGGTGTGGTATGGTATGTACACACATATGTGTGGGTGGAGCGGCATGGGGCAGTTATGTGGCTAGAACACTTAGTTTTCACATATAGTGTGCATTTATTTCCTTCTATTAGTTGTCAGTGGGTGGATTTCACACTGTCACATTTTCAACTGCTCATATTAAGATGCATATCTCATTTACTTGGGGGTCATTAAAGGTGTAATTCCTTTGGTTTTCATTTAGATTGTTTAGACTGATTCTGTGCATTTTTGTTATACACAGACTCTGTGTTGAAATCTGCATTTATCAGGCTCATGGTCTCGCTTTTCTTGGGGTCCTTGACAAGGATTTTTTTTTTTTTTTCACTTACATTTACAAGTGATACTTTCATGCATCATGTTTATATGTGTAGGTTAATTTGAGGCTTGATTTCAACTTGCAGTTATACCCAATTTCAGGATTTTGTCTCTCATTATCTGTCCTTTAATATACCAGGACAATTGGAATGTAAGTTGTAAGCTCATCTTACATGTATTAGGGAGAATGCCACTCCAAGGTTTTTTTTATCACTAGAATGCTTTCTTGGCATACTGAGACATTTTAAAATTTATGTGACAAGAACTCTCTGGCTGTCGAGAATTCTTGATAACCTTTGCCCTTCTGAGGCTCCTCAGTTTAAGGCATACTGGTGTTAATTAGCTTCTCTGACGTAATCTTCTATTATGTTTTAAATGTATTAGTTAAACCAATGAGAATTATTTCTGCTTTTTCTATATAATCTGGTGTTAATAGTATGGGATATTTGAAAAAACTGCCACAAAGCTTCTGAAGAAGGACCTGGTTGGTTCGAAAGCTAAAGCACTTTGTTCTTTTCTGTAACATCCATGTTGGTCCAATAAAAGGTATCAAATCATTTGTTTCTGGACATTTCAACAGAGTAATCCTTCAACAGCACCAACTGTGTTCTCTGTGGCAAAGGCCCCCCGACCCTGTACTACAGGTTTACCTCATTGTGATTTCAGTAGTCCAACTGTTGTAAATATAATCTGAAAGCATTTAGGAAGGAATGGGATTGTAATTTGATTCAAGAGGACCCACCTGGCTGATCCCTCCCCTTTCTAGTGTGAGCGCCACTACCATGTATGTACCTTTATAATAGAATAAAGTACATAAGGGACTTTTAACAGTTTTTTCTCAATAGTTTAGAAGTTCCTTTGGTCAAATTAAGCCATCTATAAACTAACAAGAGTTAGTTACGTGGTGGCTCCTTGAGCCAAATTACTATCCCTTCCCTTCCTAAATACCTGAAAATAAAAGTACAGCACTAGGACTGTTGTGAAGTTCCCCACGGCTCGATCCTAGGGCTTGTGTTGTTCACTGTGTGCATGTTACTGCTGGGTGAGATCATTAGGTGGTATGTGGGCATGGATTAATGGCAGAAAAGAGCAGACGTACCTTCACAGAGCTCCCCAAGATAAAGGGAACTACCAGCTGTTTTGAAGCCCTGACCACTGCACAGATCGGGGCCTCACTCTGCAAATCGGACTTGTGGTCTCACCCTATAAAAGAACCTGCTTTTTTTACATTTTCACTCATAAAAATCTCAAATGCCCCCAGTGCAGCCAGCATTTTCTAATATGGCACTTCTAGATCACCCTGATCTTACTGCTTATAACACTAGGATGACGCCACTGCCCGCCAGATGTACTTATGTACTAAAATAAAAAATGTCCATATCTCTGATGCCCACTGATAGTTAGTTTAGGCCAAATGCCATATGTATCAGCATATACATATGGCATTTAGGCACAAACTGTAAAGTGGGTGTGGCATCTATCCTGGTTGCCCTTGTCGGTGGACCAGAGCCTTCGGGTCTTGGAGTTGCTGGGCTACAGTCGGGTCAGGAAGTGCGATCAGTGCCTTCTCCGGTACCAGCACCATGGATGCCAGCTCCACGTGCTTTACTCCCTCATCTTGTTTCCTCGCAGGGGCCGGCACAGGTACCACTTCCCTCTCCCCTTTCTTTCAGGTCTGGTGGGGGTTCGCCAGTGACGCCACAGCCTTTCAGCAATGCCGTGGGAGGCGTTGGGAGTCTCGGTCGGTGCCGGCTTAGTCTTCAGTGCCACAATGCTGCACCGCATGTGGTGCTGGAGTCCTCAGTGCTGTTCCAGGTTTAGGCATCTCCTGCGTTTCCCTGGTCTAGGCCTGCCTGCGGTGGTCTTTCCGGGGAAGAAGTGGAGCAATGATGAGTCTGACCCTGACCTGCTTTTGTCTGAAGACATGGAGGATGACTCATTTTATGGGATGGAAAGCAAACCTTCTATGTTAGTTGAGCCCTTGATAAAAGTACTTTCTTTCCAATCCCTCCTATGGAATATGGGGTCAACCCTAGCCCTACAGACTTCCTCTGTGGACCCAGGCAAACTTTTACATCTTGAGTTCCTTCACGTTCCTAACATTCCTGTGGACCTTACTCCATCGGTGCCCCCCTCCTTTGAGGCTCTGTCTCAAGCAGTGTGGGACAGACTGGCACTAATCCCTTCTGTGGCCAAGACCACAGATAGGAAGTATCCCCCCAAGACAGACCTAGCCTGGCATCACAGCCTATTGCGGATGCTCTTCTAGTGCTTGCAAAGAACGATAAAGCCATCCTTCCTCAGGAGTCCACAGCACAGCCTATAAACAAACAGTCTCACCAGATTGACACTCTGGGGGAAATGGGCGTTCACAGCCGCAATCTTGAGCATGCGTATTGCTAGTTACCAGGTACATTACTCTCAGTACGAATACACCCCGTGGAACACTCTAAAAATCAATGGTTGAGAACATCCCAGAGTCTGACATTACCATGGAGCTTCTTCAGACTATTACCAGGGGCATAGAGTCCAATAATCAACACTTAAAAGCTTCTATGGACACCTATGACACCGCGGCTAGGGCAGCTGCCACTGGGATTTCTATCAGGTGGCACTCCTGGCTCAGAACGTCAGGCTTCTCACCGGATGCTCAACAGCAGGTGATTAATGTCCCCTTTGACGGTGCTTATCTGTTCAGCCCCCAAGTTGAACAAGTGCTGGAGGCCTCTCAGAAAACCAGGACTGCCATTAAAACAGCCAAGCCGGCCCCTGCGGCCCCTCAAAGGGGAGGGAACCATCAACAGTTTCGTAACAGGCAGTCCTTTCAAGGTAAGGGCCAAGGAGCCTTTAACAAAAACCAAACTCCTCAGCCACAAAAGAAAATGCAACAAAAGGCACAGGGCCCGAAAGCGCCCAGTACCACCCTCTGAAAATCCGGCCCAAATCCCACCTCAGTTGCCTGAAGTGCACACCGCTACTGTAGTGAGGGGGTCGTCTGACTCAGTTTTACAACCAGTGGAAGTCCATCACCACAGACAAATGGGTTTTCAGGGTTATCCGGAAGGGATACCCTCTCAATTTCGCAGCGATCCCCCCCCAAATCTTCCACCCAAGCAGCAGCACAATCTGTCCACCGCTCTGTCAGACCTTCTTGCTTCTGAGACACAGGGCCTCCTCAAAAACAGGGCAACAGGTTTCTACTCCCATTACTTCCTGGTCCCAAAGACTATGGGCAGCATGCGCCCAATTCTTGACCTCAGAAAGTTAAACAAGTACCGGTTCAGGGAGAAGTTCAAGATGATCTCCCTAGGAACACTTCTACCACTGATTCATCAGTACAAGTTGCTGGCATCTCTGGATATGCAGGACACCTTCCAGCACATCCCAGTGCGCCCAAATCACAAGTATCTCCGCTTTGTGGCCCTGGTTCAACACTACCAGTTCTGAGTTCTGCCCTTTGGGCTCTCCTCGGCACCGTGAGTCTTTACAAAGTGTTTTGCAGTTCTCACTGCACATCTCAGAAAACTCTACATTCAAGTCTTCCCTTACCTGGACGACTGGCTCCTAGAAAGCCCATCCAGGAAGGAGACACAGGAAGCAGTCGCCATGGCTCCTCAGTTCCTCGCATCCATGGGAGTTCCACTGAATCTGGAAAAATCCCAGCTTCAACTCACCCAGCAGCTCCTCTTCAATCAAAATCTTTATTTATCCAGGCAGACACCATTGAGCAAGGCTCATTTGCAAGGTGGACCTGGTCATAAATCCATCAAAGTACAGTACAGAAGCAGGTATACAAAAGTCAATAATATACAAGGAAGAAAAAGTATACACAGTGTATATAGTACAGTACAAGGTTGAAATAAATAAAAAAAACAGCATTGTTTTACAATTGAAGAAGTCAGCAAATGTACAATCAACCATAGGCATACAGGGGTTATAAGCAGAGATCTTTTGAGTGAGGCAGCCGGCAACTACACATATAGGGGAAGAGGCCGTATGGGGTGGCAGGTTAGAGGTAAAAGAAGAGGAGGGATATATTACAGACGACTGGGGAAAACTGAGCTAAAACCACAGAAAGACATGTATTGTTGTGTAGTACTTGTTTATTATGATAATGACAGAGGAGGGATAGATAACTGGGACAATACTATGGATGGGGTGGGACTTTAGCCAGGCTGGAGTGGAAAGGATAGAGTGGGTGCAGCAGGAAGAGTTTACAGGGAAAGAATGAGAGCCAGGGGTAGAAACATGGCGAGCGTCAGGATGGAAAGGGGGAGTTGTGGAATTAGAGGGCTAGCGGTGAGGAAAACATTTGCAAGGTGCTTTCATATAGCGATCGTAGAGCGCCTTGACGATATTCAGGCTAACAGGCAACTCCAGCTTCAAGTTCCTTTAAACTGTTCCACAATGTAGGTAAAGAGAAGCTTAGAACAGCTTTGCCAAAACGAGTTTTGACCCTTGGAACTTGGAGGGCAATTAGGGAATAGCTCTTTAGAGCGTAGGTGCCAACACACCCCGGGGAATACAATCTGAGACATACGAGGGAAGCTTGTTGGTCACCGCTCTGAAGACCCATAGGGCAGCATTTCTATTCCTTCTACAGTGAAGGGAAGTCCAGCCTAACGATGAGTACAGGGATCAGTGGTGTATGGAAAGTAGAAGGCCAGTAACGAACCTGATAGCTCTGTGGTAGAGGGTGTCCAACTTAGCCAATGCAGAGGCAGTTCAGTGGCTGTACAGCAGGTCCGCGTAATCTATTAAAGATAGGAAGGTAGCCTGAACCAGTTGAATCTTGGCCTCCTTTGTGAGCAGGTGATTAATTCTGTAGAATAGTCTTAAACTTTGCCTTAGTTTCTTCTGTAGTTCTTCGAGATGGTCGGTGAAGGAAAGTTCATAGGAGTCCTCCTGGATACCGCAAGGGCTTTCCTTCTGGAAGACAGGAGAAACAACCTTCTCCAGATGGCTCGCTTCATCAGAGAAAACAACTCTGTTTGAGCCCTTTCAATGCAGTGGATGCTGGGTCTCACGGCATCGTCCATGTTCATAGTACCTCTAGCCTGTCTACACATGAGGACCACACAATTGATGCTCAGCACACAGTGGTCACCAACCACACATCTGCAGTCCTTCCACATAAAAGTGACAGAGCCTCTGACGAGATCACTGGCATAGTGGGTTCAAGAGAACAAACTCCTTCAGGGTCTACCATTTACCCCACTGGTGTCTTGGATCACGATCACCACGGATGCCTCTCTGATTGGGTGGGGAGCTCACTACCAGGATCTCCACACCCAAGCGATATGGAGCCCGGAAGTATCTCATCTACACATAAATGTTCTAGAGATGAGAGTTGTCCTCTATGGTATCCGAGCCTTGAAGAATGTCCTCTGCCACAAACAAATTCTTCTTCAGATGGACAAGGCTGTGATGTACTACGTCAACAAGCAGGGTGAAGCACACTCCTACCCTCTGTGCAGGAAAGCCATGAGGGTGAGGGAGTGGTGCCTTGAGCACGATGCTCAGATTCAGACAGTCTACCTGCCAGGAACTCAGAACGATGTGGCAGATCACCTCAGCAGGACAGAGGTGGATCCACACAAATGGTCGCTCACAATGGACATCGTGTAATCACTATTCAATAAGTGAGGCAGTCCAGACCCGAACCTTTTGCATCCCCACAACGCAAAACTGCCTCTATTCTGCTCCAGAAATCAAGAACGTGGCATTTTCTGTCAGGATGCATTCAGACTGCAGTGGACAAGACGCTATCTGTATGCATTTCCTCCTTCCGTTAGTTCAGAGGGTGTTGCTTCAAACTGGAGGCACAGGGGGCAGGATGATTCTTACCGCCCCACACTGGCCTAGACAGATATGGTTTCCATTGAGGACCTACTGACGCAGGGTTTCTGAAATCCATGCCTAGATCACAAACCCTCCATATACTATCTTTCAAAGGGACAAGATGGTACTTAGTACTCACCCTAAATTCCTACCTAAGGTGATTTCATATTTTCACCTCAGTCAGCCCTTGGTTCTCCCTACTTCTTTTGCTAACTTCCAGAATGAAGGGGAACGCACCCTTCACTCCCTGGATGTCAAGAGGGTTTTACAATTCTACATTGACAGAACAAGCGAGATTCGCAAATCCATGCAACTCTTTCTATCGTTCAGCATGGCCCGGGCTGGGCCAGCATGTTGCCATTAGATGCATATCTGTGTGGATAGTGGCATGTCTTGCATTGCTAGTCAATGGCACGAGTCAAGTTGGAAGGCCATGTCTATGTCCACCCTGCCAGAGTAGTGGCAGCATCCCTGACGAAGATCCGTAACATGCCAACTGCAGAGATCTGCAAAGCAGCTATTTGGAGCTCTGTGCATACCTCGTGAAGCACTACGCTCTAGATGTCCATGCCAGACAGCACACTTCCTTTGGCAGGACAGTCCTTAATGGACTGCTATCTTGAGTGAGCTCTGTCTCCTGCCACCCTGCTTGAGGGATTGTTTCTTAGCTTGGTACTCTCCCAATAGTGTGAATGAATGAAGACTTTTAGTCCAGGAAGATATGGAAATTATATACCTACCGTAATTCTTGATCTCCTTGGACGAAGTCTTAACCATTCATTCACACCGCCCACCACCATCCCCCGCGAGCTACTTATTCTGTTTCGGTCTTCACCCTCGCTTGTCTGGGCTGTGAAGACATTTTTGAGTTGACTGTTCTTACACTGGTCGTCTGGGCTATCTTATGCCTGGATTAGCTTAGGTGTTCCTAAGGTAAAAATGTACTGAGATGGTTGGAGGTTGGTGCCGTGATAGCTTCACAGTGGCAAGCCAGTCTTACGGTGCCGGGCATGGGTCCTACTTCAGAGCTGAACCTCCTAAAGATTTTTTGACTCGCTGATCCTAGTGTTTCTGGCGTAGTTCCAATAGTGTGAATGGTGAAGACTGTTCAGGAAGATCCAAGAATTACTGTAAGTAAGTAACTAACTTCCGTTCACTGCTAGATAATTTTTACCACAAAAAAAAAACAAAACCCAAAGGCAGCACTCCGGATCCTGCCTGGACCCAAAGGAGGAGGGTCACAAAGTCACACTCAAAAAGGGGCAATGACTTAGAAATAACAACAAAAGCACGTGATTTGAGGGTGCTGTGAAGCAGCAAGATGGTGACAGCAATTTAGAGCAGCTCCTAAACTGTACGTACTAAAACTACTAAAGACTTAAGAATACTTCTAAACCGGAGTTTAAAAAGCCACAGGGGAGTCATCGGAAATACCAAGGCACAAGATGGGACCAAAGAAAGAATCTAGGTGAGCAGCAAATAGCCTGGATCAGTTCCTTTCTCCGGCAAGTTACAACGTGGGGACTGGGCCGGCAGTGGCAACCGGAATACCAATGCCAGAACTCCCAACAACACAGATCCTGTCTATGTTGACCAAGATCAAGGAGACTGGAGAGGAGACTAATAAAAGACTGACGGCTGCGGAGGCAAAGATTTCCAACACCGAACGACACATCCAGGACAATGCCGAGTCCATTAAGAATTTACAGGATTTGGACGGTCGGCAGGCTGACTGTAATGCGGTCTACGTCCGGGACCTTTCATATTTGAGATTCAAGGTGGAAACACTAGAGAACGCTCAATGCCAGGCCAACATTCGCATTGTGGGATTCCCACCACGAAATGCAGGAGCTACAGAGCTCTTGCCTGATATCACTAGACTTGTCTTTGAAGACTTAAAACTTTTACCCACTGACTCAGACATAAAAATCTTGAAGTTATTTGCCATTCCTCAGTGATCCAAGCCATGAGGTGAAGCGCGGCAGTGACCGCTTACTGCAATAGCGACACTATCGACGATAGATGCACAGATCGCGCTCCTACAAGCGGCCAGATCTAAGGGTGATATTGTTTGGGAGCGCAGTCGCCTGGGATTTTTTCCAGACCTATCTGCCCAAACACAGACAAGGAAAAAAGAGTTGCAGGTAGTGAAAACAGATCTTTTTCGGAATGGAATCTAAGCTAGGCTTAACTACCCAGTGCAACTACAAATTCGACGAGTCAAAAGTCCCATGTCTTCCAGGACCCAGGAGCCATGGCTCAATTCACAGAAAAACTTTTGCAGAAATTACATCCCCCAGCCTCCACTTCTGACACAGATGTACTGTCGTCGTCCCCCCCCCCCTTTTTTTTTTTTTTAAGTTATTGATTCACACCAGTTAGGAGACCGAACATTTTTCCTATAGTACTGTTGGTCCCTACGGACCCCTTAGCAATAAATCTCTGGTTGTTTTATACTGTGAACTGCTTGAAGCTGAAGTTTAATACCTTTCTCTCATATCTTACTTATGAGGGCATACTGATGCAGTTTAAATTGTGGTCTGGTCTGTATATTAAGCCATCTGTTTTACTGCTCTATTTGAAATACCTTATTGAAAATGAATCTTTCTGACTAAACATTGTAGGGGTTGATCTAAGGGTGACTATGATCACCAGTTTGTGGACATTAGCAATTCTCTAAAATTTATCCTGATCCCATAGTGCAGGTTGCCACTGCTATGGTCTATGGGTTTATCAGGCAGCTTAAATGACCCAGGCTATCTTATAATAGCTCTGCCTACAAATATTTTAGTCACTCAGCCCACCACACTATGATAATTCTTCAAGTGGACTGAAATCCTGGCCTCGTAGACTTTTTGTGATTCTATCTGTGGTGAGAGCTCTACAGGGTAACTAGTCCTAAATTTACTCCTGGAGCCTACATCTGGCAGTCCCCATGGTGCATGGATTTACAGAGCTAAGCATACAATGACTGATTTACTACAATGTATCTGCACATTCATCATGTACGTCTGCATACCTTATTTCTTTACTTTATGTATATTGCAATTAATGCTGAGAGATCATGAAATCTTAATAAATAAAAAGTTAAAAAAAAAAAAAAAAAAGCATGTGATTCATCCCAAGCCTGAAAGTCTAGTAATTCACTAGATCAACTTAATGACCAGGTATAAGAACCTCTGGATATACTCAAGGAGAGAGGTCATGCTAGCCATAAGCAGCCTAGTGTTTGTTGAAAACTATATAGCAGGCATGGCAGGCTAGCCTCTGACAAAGACTCTAGGTCCCGATACTAAAATATGCTCATCATTCCACCTTTACAGATCCCTGTATCAAGGGGACAGCCTCAATTATGTGTCTGCTCGCACTCCCCCCCCCCCCGCACTCTGGTGCAGGCACATACCCTCTGCACTCATTCACTACCTGCCACACATGCACATCTAGTATTACTATACGAGCAGATATAGTGATACAGTACTTGCAGGGCCAACATCACAGAGCATACACAGGAGGTCAAGATAAGGGGGAAGCCAAGAAGTAAAAAGATATACATAGAAAACGTTAGAGGAAAGCAGAAAGGACACATGGGAAAGGGGTTAAAACATTTAAATTATCTGAGGGAATTAAAAACAGAATTCAAGGATGTCAGAAGTATACAGGTTACTCACCAGTAACAGGAGTTCTAGGAGTGGTATATGTTGTTCATCCACACTGTCTGGCAGGTACCGTCCTGCTTTAAGATGGGCCGGAAAGTCTTCAAGCTGGCTCCTCCCACCCACCCGGGTGATGAAACTCTCAGCTCCACCACATGATGCCAGATCTAGCCCGCTGGAAGCCAGGTTGTGCGCCGAAGCCGGGGAGGTCGGATGGATCCGTGTGGATGAACAACATATACCATTCCTAGAACTCCTGTTACAGGAGAGTAACCTGTATTTCTAGGGGCGTGGATATGTTGTTCTATCCACACTGTCTGGCAGACTCCTAGCAGTTCTCCAGGAGGAGGGAGGCAAGGCGCACACCCCCTACTTAGGGAACAGGGACTGGAGAACTGAGGTTCCAAAACCAGCATCCCGGCATGACTCAAGGTCGATGTGGTAATGGGAATTGAAGGTATGTGCTGACTTCCAGGTAGCAGCCCTGCAGATTTCCTGGATAGGGATGTCCCTAGAAGCAGCCACCGACGTAGCGGTATGATGGGTGGAATGAGCCCTAAGCCCTATGGGAGGCTGCCTACCAGCCGACCTATAGCAGAGATCAATGAGGAAGTGATCCACCTACCAACTGTCCACTTTGCTGCAGGTCTGCCAGGTGCGGCTACAGCGTAGGTGACAAACAGCTGGCAAACCTCTCCCCGAACTTTCGCCGCATGCACTTTGTAGTAAGCATGCCTTCTTCTCAGGTCCAAAGTATGGAGCCTGTACTCGGCCTCCGAGGTGTGACTGGGGTAGAACACTGGCAGAGTTAACACCTGGTTCAGGTGAAACTCTGACACCACCTTCGGGAGAAATTTTGGGTGGGGGCGCAGGACAACCTTCTCTCTGTGGAAGACCAGTTAGGGAGCTTCGATGGAAAGCACCTGGAGCTCCCCAATCCTTCTGGCTGACGTGATAGCCACCAAGAAGGCGGTCTTCCACGACAGGTGAGAGATGTCACACCTATGCATCGGTTAGAATGGCTTGCCCATGAGCTTGGCCAATACCAACAGTAAATCCCACAGAGATGGTGGTTCACGCACCGGAGGGGATATGTGATCTAGGCCCTGGAAAAAGCACCAGACCACCTTCTCCTGCGCCACCAACTGCTTCCCGGCCCATGCCCGGTAGGCAGAGATTGCTGCCAGGTGCACCTTGAGAGTTGTCGACCAAAGCCCCTGTTGGGAAAGGGAACACAGGTTGTCCAGAATGCTAGCCAGTGGGCAGAAGGAGGGGTCCAACCCCTTGCCCTGATACCAAATGGAAAATCTCTTCCATTTGAAGGCATAGCATTTTCTGGTCGATTCCTTGCGGGACGCCTCAACAACGTTGAGGACCTCGTCGGAAAGATCCAAGGCCTGGAACTCTAGCTGCTCAGGAACCAGGCCGTCAGGTGCAGGGATTGGAGGTCCAGATGGAGTACCTTCCCCTTGTTGATGGAGAGCAGGTCCAGGCAGGCTGGAAGCCGCCTTGGGAGCCTGGAGCTGGAAACCAGAACTGGCGAGGCCAGTCTGAGGCTACCAGGGTCACCTGTGCCTTGTCCCTCCTGATCTTGAGGAGCACCTTGTGGATCAAGGGCAGAGGAGAGAAGGCGTAGAAGAGGTCCGGGGTCCACGGCCTGGAGAAGGCATCCCCCTGCAGTGAGCCCTGCTGAGGAGGTTGGGCATGGTACAGCCTCATCTTGGTGTTCTCCTTGGAAGCGAACAGGTCCACCTGAGGTGTGCCCCAGTGGGAGAACAAGTCTTGTACTATCTCTGTCAGGAGAGACTACTTGTGAGATGCATCACCTATCTGACTGAGGGCTTGGGCCAGACTGTTTGAGGCTCCTGCCAGAATGGCTAGGAGACCCACCTCCAGGCTGAGCACGAGAGACCAAACGCGAAGAGCTTCCTTGCACAGAGGCAAAGAGTGCGTCCTGCCCTGTCTGTTGAGATAGTACATGGTCGTGGTGTTGTCAGTCTGGACCTGGACCACTTGACCCCGAACAAACAGAGTGAAGATGGTCAGGGCTAGCCGGACGGCTCGGAGCTCCAGCAGGTTGCTGTGGCATCGGGACTCTTGAGGGGACCAGAGTCCGTGGGCTCTGTGCTCCCCCAGATGGGCACCCCAACCCATCAGAGAGGCGTTGGTCGTCAGGATGACCGTCGGCTCGGGGCAGACGAATGGGATTCCCTCCTGCAGATGAGCTGGGATGAGCCACCACTGCAGGCCATCCCATATCTCCTGAGTCACAGAGACTGGCTGGTCTAGATGACCTAAGCATTGAGACCACTGGTGGGCCAGCTCCCACTGCAGGGGGCACATATGCCAGTGGGCCCAACGGACCATGCTGGTACAGGCTGCCATGAGATCCAGAAGCCGCAGGAAGTCCCGGGCAGGGCGCAATTGCCCAACCAGACATGACTGGGCAAAGGAGGAAAGGACCTCAGCCCTGTCTGCCGGGAGCCAGGCTCTGGCTCAGAGAGAGTCAAGCTCCACCCCGATGAACTGAATCACCTGCGAGGGTACGAATTCTGACTTGGCCTCGTTGATGAGGAGGCTGAGCCGACAGCAAGCCTGGAGGGCCAGATCTCTGGACCGCTCCACCTCCAACCTCAAGGGACTTGCTGTTAGCCAGTCGTCCAAGGCAAGGGTAGACCTGGACCCCTTGGCGCCGCAGGAATGCTGCCACCACTGCGATGCATTTGGTGAAGACCCTGGGAGCTGATGAGAGGCTGAAGGGCATGGCCCTGAACTTGTAGAGGGTTCCCTCTGCCTGAAAGCAGAGGAACTGCTGATGGAACAGATGGACTGGGACATGAAAGAACGTGTCCTGGAGGTCCAGGGAGCAGAACCACATGCCCTGCTCCAGGGATGGTATTATCTGAGCCAGGGTTACCATCTGAAAGGTGCATGGCCTTAGAAACTTGTTCAGGTCGTGCAGATCCAGAATGAGGCGCCAGCCCACCATCCGTTTTGGAACCAGGAAGAACCTGGAAACAAACCCTGGGCACGGAGGAGGATCTGCAACCTTGCTGACTACCCCCTTGCGAAAGAGCTGGTCGATGTCATCTCGGAGAGCCGACTAGGAGGCTGCGGACCCAGTATCACCCCACTCGAAAGGGAGGGACCTGCTCGAACTCCAGAGGCAGGCCCCTGCCGACCACTTCCAGCACCCAGCAGTCCTTGGTGATAGCGGACCAGTCGGAAAGGAAGTGGCTGAGCTGGCCCCCCATGAGGGGACCCAGGGGAGGTGAGATGAGGTTGGGGGCGGTACCCCGCAACCTGTCACTGGGCAGGCTTGGAGGAGGAGGGACCGGCCGGGGCCCTTCAACCCCGGGCTTCCTGACCAAGGAAGCGAAGGACTTGGCTCTGGGGTGCCAAGTTGAGCCTGCTGGCCCTGCTGATGGTGCTGCTGGGCAGGTCTTGCCACAGGAACGGAGGGACGAAAGGGCTTACGCTGCTAATGGTGGCTGTTGTCCTTCTGTGCAGATGTGACCAAATCTAGGGTGGCACTGGACTTTTCAATGCACTGGAGGTGGCCCTCCACACCGGGCCCAAACAGGTCGGTGCCCAGAAAGGGAACATCTGCAAGCTTGTGTTGTGTGTCTGCTGTGAAGGTCGAGATCCGCAATCAAGCCCTGCGGCGCATGGCCACTGCGGCCACTACCAAACGGACACAAGTCTCCCCAATGTCCAGAGCCGTCTGGAGCTGCTGCTTTGCCACCGCCCTTCCCTGATCCCGGACCTGCTTGACCGTGGCCTGGCGAAGGCCCAAAGAGACGGCAGCATACACCTTTCTCCCCAAGTAGTCCAATTTCTTGGACTCCTTATCTGGGGGCTTATCTACATCTCTCGTGTTGCCCGAGCGCCTGAAGACAGGATCTGCCACCAACCCCTCGGCCACGGGGTGCTCCGAGAAGCTGGCGACAGAGCCAGTAGGGATCGCATCCTTGCAGACCATCCTGGCCGATGCCGCTGGGCAGGAGGCTGGGTGTTGCCAGAGTTCTAACGCCGGGCTCACAATGGCCTCAGCTATGGGGAAGGCCTCCGTGGGGGAGTCCCCCTTGTCCAGAATCTCCATAAGGGGATATCTGGCCTGTTTCTGCACGGGTTCGAGCGGCATCCCAGTGGACTCCGAGATGAGCTGAAGGATACCAAGGTGGGGCTCTCGTCCACAGAAAGACCCCTGCTCCGAGGATTCCAGGTCGACTGTACAGAAATGCAACGAGGAGTCTTCGAACTCCGAAGAGTCCTCGTACAGCTGGTGAGCGCCTGAGCCAGTCTCCACTCGCTGAGGGCGATCGGGGGTAAGACTGACCAACAACCAATGGGGCAAACCTTGAGCCGACCAAGAATCCTTGGTCGGTGCCCCATTCTTCGGCTAGGGACATGGTGGCTCCACCACAATGGGCGGGGCAGCTGGTTTTGGCAGAGCCGTCGATGCCGCAACCGGGTCCTCGACCAGGGAACCGGCGGCGGGATTCGGCTTCAGCCATTTAGGCAACAGCCACTGAACTGCCGGTGTGGAAGCTGGCATCAGCTTGCTGCCAGCCAAAAGGAGCTGTTGCCACATTAGATCCTCATAGCACCAAATGAACTTGTGCCAAAGCCTCTCCTCAGCCAAGGAGGATGAGGAAAAAGAGTGGCGGCACTGCTTTCAGCAATGTCGGGACCAAGACCACCGACGTTGGTGGGATTTCACCGAAGCAGAGGAGGACTGAGACCTTGACCATCGGCGTCCAGCCGAGGAAGGAGCAGGGGAAACCCACTGCCCTGCCGGTTCAGGGTCCTGCATTTTCAGTATCCTATGGCTGGGCCACCTGATGGCCACAGCGGTGCATACCCCCATCCTATTTCCTTGTCCGCTGTTTATACTGTTTCACAGTGCTGTATATTGTACTTAAAGTATTGTTCTGTGTTTCCTGTCCAACAAGAACTAAGTGTTAGGTGGGTTCCCTTCTGCTAGTGTCCACCAGTAAAAAAATTTCAGTATGGGGCTGGTTATGGCAGAAAATGTCAGCAAACAAAATAAAAAGTACACAGCCATACTTGAACAGTTCAAATATAAATGTATTTATTTTCAACCAGTCACAAGATGATCCCCTGGCCACGTCCAACGTTTCACCCAGCATGGCCTTCTTCAGGGGCTAGGATCTATATTTAATACAAATGTATTGATTAAGTGCATTAACTTAAACATTAGCTCAAAACTTTACTACATGTTGGCTCACATTTAAACACCTGCTGTATTCCTGGACTTTATAATCATCTGAATTCAATAAATAGTCCTGATTCAACTGAATGAAAATTTTGCTCTTCTCGCTGGGCGAAACATTGGACAAGGCCAAGGGATCGTCTTGTGACTGGTTTAAAATAAATACATTGATATTTGAACTGTTAGAGTGTGGCTGGGTGCTTTGGATTTTGTCTGTGTCTCCTGTGCCATCTTCATGGCCTGGGTCATGCTTGAAAACGGTCCTTGGATCAGTGCACTTACTCGGTTAACAAATACATACATACATACATAAATAAATAAATATATCTCAGGGAGGGGTTGGAAGTGTATTCCATCGCTACAACTACCGTACAAGGTGGAATGGAGCTTACTCCCCTGTCAGAGGAAGTTTGAATGGGTCCAAGTCGACCTACATGATATGCACATTGCTGTGGGGTGTGTGGAAGGGCACAAGGGACAGGGGGAAGAAAAAAAAAAAACAGAACCATCTAGATGTGATTAACCACATTCTTGGGCCCTGCTCCTTTGGGACCTTCACCAGGAGGCTGGGGGAGAGGGGAACAGCAGCGGACAGTGCTGGGAGGTTACCAGGTAGCACACCAAACCCAAGGACTGGGGGAAGGACTTTCACAGAGCAAAATGCTCTACAAAAAAAAACCAAAAAAAAACATAAGTCTGTTCTCAAAGACTAACTACAAGATGTAAAGTGAGGCACTACTTCCTAAATGTGTCTGATTATTAGCTCTACATTACATGTGCTGAACATAAAACAGGTTACTCACCTGTAACAGTAGTTCTAAGAGTGATACATGATGTATGTCCACACTTCTTGGCGGTGTTCCTTTCCATTTAAGACTTGTCGGATGTCTTCAAGCTGACTCCTCCCAACCACCTGGGTGGTAACTCCCTTGGCACCAGCAAGATCGGTGTGCCACTTGCCAGGGGAGGTCGGGTGGGTTTGTGTGGATGTATATCATTTACCACGCCTAGAACTACTGTTATAGGTGAGTAACCTGTTTTTCTAGAGATGTGGATATGATATACAACTCCGCACTTCTGGCAGACTCCTAGCAGTTCTCCTGGGAGGAGAGGTCAAGGTGCACACACCCTACTTGGGAAACAGAGACTAGAGAACTAAGACCCTAAAACCAGCATACCTGCATGACTCAAGGTTGATGTGGTGGTGGGGTAATAAAGGTGTGTGCTGACTTCCCGGTAGCAGCCCAGAAGATTTCCTGGATAGGGACATCCCTGGAAGCAGCCACTGAGGCAGCAGTATGATGGGTGGAATGAGCCCTTAGCCCTACGGAAGGCTCCATACATGCCAACCTATAGCAGAGGTCAATACAGGATACAATTCACCTGCCAATCATCCGCTTAGCTGCCAGTCTGCAAGGTGCAGCTTTAGTATAGGTGACAAATAGCTGGTGAACCTCTCTCCGAACTCCAGCTGTGTGCTCCTTATAGTTAGCGAGCGTTCGCCACAGGTCCAAGGTATGGAGCCTCTGCTCGGCCTCCAAGGTGTCATTGGTGAAGAACACTGGCAGATGCATCACCTGGTTAATGTGAAACTCAAGCACCACCTTCGGGAGGAACTTCGGATTGGGGCAAAGGACAACCTGGTCCCTGTGGAAGACCAGGTAAGGAGACTCCACTGAGCACGCCCAGAGCTCACTGATCCTTCTGGCTGACATGCTAGCCACCAGGAAGGCGGTCTTCCACGACAGGTGAGACATGTCACACCTGTGCATCGGTTCAAATGGCTTGCCCATGAGCTTTGCCTACACCAGCAACAAGTCACAAGGTGGTGGTTCACGCACCAGAAGAGATATGTGGTCAAGGCCTTTGAAACAGTGCCAGACCACATTTTTCCTGCACCACCAACAGTATACCAGCCCACGCCGGTATGCCGAGATGGCTGCAAGGTGCACCTTAAGGGTCGTCAACTGAAGATCTGACAGAGAGGGACCAAAGATAGTTGAGAATGCTAGCCACCAGGCAAAATTAAGGGTCGAGCCCCTTGCACTGGCACCAACTGGAGAATCTCTTCGATTTGAAGGCATAGCATTTTTGGGTTGACTCCTTCCGAGAAGCCTCAGACATAGTGAGCATAACATCGGAAAGACCCAAAGCCTGGCACTCTAGCCACTCAGGAACCAGGCTGTCAGGTGCAGGGATTGAAGGTCCTGATAGAGTACCTTCCCCTGATTGCATGAGAGCAGGTCCGGGTGGAGAGGAAGATGCCACGGGAGCCTGCTGCTGAGGCTGAGGAGATCGGGGTACCAGCACTGACAGGGCCAATCCAGAGCCATCAGGATCATCCATGCCTTGTCCCTCCTGGCTTTGATCAGTGGAAAGGGAGGGAAGGCACAGAGGAGGCCCGGGGTCCAGGGCCTCAAGACAGCATCCCACTGCAGCATTTCCTACTGAGGGGGGCGCACATAATACAGCCTCAGCTTTGCGTTCTCCCTGGAGGCAAACAGGTCCACTAGAGGAGTGCCCCATCAGGAGAACAGGCTGCGTACTACTTCTGAATGGAGAAACCACTCATGAGATGCCTTGCCCACACAGCTGAGGGTGCCCACCAGCAGACTGGAGATGCCAGCCACATGAATGGCCAGATCATCGGCTTCCAGGCTCAGCACGAGGGTCCAGATGCAGAGAGCTTTCCTGCACAGAGGAAGGGAGTGCGTCCCACCCGTTTTTTTGAAGTAGTACATGGTTGTGGTGCTGTCCATCTGGACCTGAACGACCTGACCCCGGATGTGCAAAGCAAAGGCTGTCCGTGCCAGCCAAACTGATTGCAACTCCAGCAGTTTGATATGGCATCAGGACTCCTCGGGGGTCCAGATCCCATGGACTCTGTGGTCCCTCAGGTGGGCACCCCAGCCCATCAAGGAGACAATGCTCATGATGATGATCATTGGTTGTGTGTGGACAAAAAGGATTCCTTCCTGCAGATGTTCCAGGACTAACCACCACTGGAGGGCATCCCACATCAGCTGGGTCACAATGACTGGCTGGTCGAAGTGGCCCTGGCACTGAGACCACTGGCAGGCAAGCTCCCACTGCAGACAGTGCATTCTCCATTGAGCCCAATGAACCATGCTGGAGCATGGTGCCATGTATCCCAAGAGGTGCAGGAAGACCTGAGCAAGGCACAACTGCCGAACCTGAAATGATCAGGCAAAGGAGGAGAGAGCCTCCACCCAGACCACTGGAAGCTGATCTCTAGCTCTGCAAGAGTTAAGCTCCGGCTCGATGAAGTGTATTACCTGCAATGGTACGAGTCCCAACTTTGCCTGGTAGGCCATGAGGCCAAGGGACTAGCAGGTCTGGAGGGCCAGGTCCATGTACTGCTCCTCCTCTTCCCTGGAAGGACCCGCTATGAGCCAGTCATCCAGTTAAAGGTAAACCCGGACCCCTCGGAGCCTCAGGTAGGCTGCCAGCAGTGAAAACCCTGGAAGACGAGGATAGGTCGAAGGGCACGGCCTAAAACTCAGAGAATTCCCTCCACATGGAAACTTGAGGAACCGGTGGTGGGATGGACGGATTGGGATGTGGGAGAACGCACCCTAAAGATCCAGAGAGCAAAACCACATGCTCTGCTCCAGAGATGGTATGATCTGAGACAGAGTGGCCATCCTGAAGGTGACAAACCGAAGAAACTTGTTCAGGTCTTGCAGATCTAAGATGGGGCGCCAACCCCCGTCTGTCTTGGCACCAGGAAGTACATGGAGACAAACCCTGGGTGTACTGGAGGCCCAGAGACTGGAGCCACTACCTCCTTCTGGAGGAGCTGGGCAATGTCTTCCCGAAAGACTGACAGCATGTTAGCGGACACCATGTCCTCCCATGAAGCATGGGCCCGACAAGTTGGGTAAGCCTCAAACTTTAAAGGAGACCCTGGCCAACCACCTCAAGGACCCACCCATCCATGGTGATAGTGGACCAGCCAGAAAGGAAGTGGCGGAACCGGCCCCCCCCCCATAGAAGGTCCCAAGGGAAGCAGGACAGGCCTGGGGGAGGCACCACCCAGCCCTTCACTGGGCAGGCTTGGAGGCGGAGGAAGGACCGGCTGAGGAAGCAGTGGGTCCTCGACCGCCTGGCTTTCGGACAACCGAATGGCAAAACCAAGCCTAGGCATGCTGTCCAGCCAGTGGCTGTTCCGGCTTGGCCACAGGGGCAGAGTAGAAAAAATTACTCACCATATAATGTTGTTTCTTCCAATGGAGTCTTGCTGTATTCTGACAAATGCAGTATGACTGACTGGTTTAGCTGCCCCGGAGAACAATGAGCTAAACTATGCAAATGCATAGAACGTTGAGCTCGAGCTCTGTTTTCAAACCACTATCCTCGGTACATTCTAGTAACTAATCAGATTCTTACGAAGCTAAAAATAGCAACCCATTTAAACTATTAACCAGACCTAAATGCCATCAGGGGCAACACAATAAGGTGGGCAGAAAGGAAGGCTCAAGCCACTGATGCCAAAGAAAAAACACCTACCCACAGGTGGGTGAATGTTTCTGAAATCTGAACCAGCCTTAAGACCCCCTAGGTTCTGTAGGGGAGGCTGGGTGGGAAGTCAGAATACAGCAAGACTCCATTAGAAGAAACATTACTATGGTGAGTAATTTTTTCTTCAAACATGATGTCTTGCTGTATTCTGACAAATGCAAACTACTAAGCAGTGCCTTTGGGAGGTGGGCACAGAACCTACTTGGGGAATAGGCTCTGCAACACTGCCATGCCAAACCTGGCATCATTCCTGGCCTGGGTATCCAGGCAGTAGTGTTTAGTCAAAGTGTGAACAGTTTTCCAGGGCATATCTCTGGCTGCTGCCACTGAGGCTGCAGTACCCCTAGTGGAATGTGCCCTCAGACATGGAGGGGCATCCCTTCCCTAATTTGCCATAGCAGAACTGAATGCAAGTCACAATCTATCTGGCTATGGCCCTTTTTGTGGCTGACTTACCTTTACCTACCTCCCTATAGGTAAGGAACAGCTGGGTACAACCCTGTCTGTATTCCTATCCATATAGTAGCTGATGGCTCTCTTTACATCCAGACTGTGCAGCCTGCGTTCACCTGAGCTGTAATGGTCTGTGAAGAATACAGGAAGAGTGACAGACTGAGGTGGAAATCAGAGACCACCTTGGCGAGAAACTTCCTGTTGGTCTGAAGGACAATCTTATCCCTATAAGGGGTAATGTAGTTGGGCTCCACTGAAAGCCTGGAGCTCACTAATCCTCCTAGCAGAGGTGATGACCACCAAAAACAGTCTTCCAAGTCAGAAACTTAAGCTCTGCTGAAGACATGGGCTCGAAATGAGGCTACATAAGCTGGCCTATGCAAATATTGAGATCCCAAGCTGGAGTGGGCTCTCTCTGTGGGGGGAGGGGATGGGATGGAGATGTAACAGCCTCTTGAAGAATTTCTTAAATATGGGATGGGCAGCTAGGGAAGGGCCCTTCCCTGCTGACAAGTATGCAGACAGAGCTGCCAAATGTACCTTTAAAGTGAGAGGTTGCAAATGAAGGGACTGCAAATGTACCAGTAGTCCAATAGCACTGGAAGCCCATCCAGTTGAGGATCCAGTTCCTTGTAGTAACACCAGATAGAGAATCTCTTCCATTTGGAAGAACAGGTTTTCCTAGTGGAAGACTTTCTGGAGACCCACAGAATATCCAAGACACTTTCTGATAGATGCAAGCCTGCATACTCTAGGTCTTCAAGAGCCAGGCCCTGAGGTGGAGGGACTGTAGACTGGGGCAGAGGATTCTCCCCTGAGATGATGTCAGCAGGTTGTGCCTCCTGGGACGATGAATGGGCTGGCCACTGACAGAAACAGGTGCACTGGCTACCATGGTTGCCTGGCCCAGTCTGGGGCTATGAGAATCATGGTCGCAGGCTGAGACCTGAGCTTGACCAACACCCCGAGTATCAGGGGAAAGGGAGGAAAGGCATACAGGAACCTGCTTGTCCAGTCCAGAAGCAGAGCCTCCAGGGGCACTGATCCCTGAACAAGAGGCCTGCAGCAGTACAGAGGCAACTGATGATTGTCTGGGGCTACAAAGAGGTCCATCTCTGGAACCCCCCACCTCCTGAACAATGAAAGGAGGACTTGTCTGTTGAGGGTCCATTCGTGACGGCCCTGGCTTATTCTGCTAAGAACATCTGCTAGGACACTGTCCTTCCTTGGTAAATGGACTGTTGACAGGGAAATGTCCAGGGAGTTATCCAGAGTCCAAATCTTCATGGATTCTGTGCAAAGGAGAGAGGACCTTGCTCCCCCCTGCTTGCTGATATAATACATTGTAGTGGTGGTGTCTGTCCTAACTTGAACCACCTTTCCCTGTTAATAATTGGCAAACGCCTGAATAGCCAGGAACACTGCCCCGAGCTCCAGGAGGTTGATGTGTGACAGAGACTCCTAAGGCAGCCAGTTCCCATGAGCTGTGTGCTCCCCCACGTGTGCATCCCATCCCAAGAGGGAAGCATCTGTTAGTATCAGGGAGGGTAACTCTGGAAGAAAAGGTACTCTCACCCTGAGACTGTCCAAGTCCTGCCACCACTGAAGGGCTTGCAGGAGAATGGGGGACACTGGGACAAACTTGGACAGAGAGTCCCTTCTCTGAGACCAAAAGGATCTCAAGTGGAACTGAATGTCCCTCATCTGAAACCTGGCCCCTGGGACTACTGCAGTGGTGGATGCCATGTGGCCTAGGAGTTGCAGGAAATGCCATGCTGAACGAGGAATTCGTAGTTGGAAGGAACCTGCCAACTGAATGAGTGCATGAGTCCTTACTGAACAGAAGAAGGCCTTTGCCTGGATGGTGTCCAGCTCTGCCCCTACAAAGTCCAGCACCTGAACAGGAGTCAGTACTGACCTTTTGAGGTTTACCAAGAACCCCAGTGATTGGAGGGTTACCTGAATGAGCTCCAGAGACTGTTGTACCTGTAGAGGAGGATTGGTCTACTAGTAGCCAGTCATTCAGGTAGGGGTAACTGAAACCCCTTGCTTTCTGAGACATGCCACTACCACTGTCAGGCATTTTGTGAACACCCTTGGAGCAGAGGTCAGCTCGAAGGGTATGGCCCTGAATTGGTAGTGGCCTGATGGCAGCCTGAATCTGAGGTACTTTCTGTGTGACTGCCTGATGGGTATGTGAAAGTAGGCATCCTTGAGGTCTAGGGATGCCAGCCAGTCCCCTTGTCGCAGAATGGGTAAGATTGTTGCCAAGGTTATCCTGAACTTTGGTTTGAAAGGTGTCTGTTCAGGTATCTGAGATCTAGGATGGGCCTCCACTCCCATTTTCTTTAAGGTGAGGAAGTACCTGGAGTACAACCCCTTTCCCCTGTGCTGAACAGGCACAGGCTCCACTGCCTTTGAGAGGAGGAGAGTGGAAACCTCTGCCTCTAACAGGGCTGTTTCTGAAGGATTGCAAGGTCTGAAGGGGTCTTGCTCCCAAGCTGGGGAAGGATTTGAAGCTGAGAGCAAGACCTTGACCCACTCTCTCCAAGACCCACCTGTCTGAGGTGATGGAATGCCAAGCCTTAAGATAGTGGGTCAACCCCCCCCCTACAGGAACTGGGGAGGTGGCCCGAACAGACCACTCAGGGTGTCTGCTTGGCAGGAGTAGAGGGGGTGTGGGGTGGAAGCAGCATGGCCTGCACCCCTCCCTTCTCGTCCCCGGAAGAATCCCCTGGGTTGCTGAGAGGAAGAGGAAGTGAAAGCCACTGCCTGATGGAAGGGCCTAGGGTAAGGTCTGCCCCTGCCCTCTCTGGCCTGTTGTCTCTGGGGGGTGGTAGACTTCTCCTTGGCAGAGGCACTCTTGTATGCCACCCTGTAATCATTCAACTTTTTCATGTATGCTTCTGTCTGTTCCCCAAACAGTGAGTTCTGTGTCAGGGGAAAATCCAGAGCATTGTTCTGGTTATTCTGGGAGAGGTTGGTACAGCTCAACCAGGAAAACCGTCTGAAGGAAATGGCAGATGCCATAGCCCAAGAGGCTGCATCATTAGAATCCATAGCCATATGAAACTGGGCCTTAGATGTTTGGATTCCCTTCGAAACTACCTCCTCAAGGTCAGCTGCTAGCTTAGGAGAAGCTTTTTGGACTAACTGTTGGACAGATTTCCACAGTGCCTTTTGGTACCTAGAGGCATAGGCCATGAGTGAGGCCTGCCTTATGCCCAGGGAAGAGGCCAAGTAAGTCTTCTTGGCCAGGGAGACAATTCTCCTGGAGTCATTGTCAGGAGGATGGGAAGCCAGGGGAATACCAGCCTTCTCACAGGCTGCAGTCTGTACAACCCCCACATGGCTGCAATGGGAAGATAAAAATCTCGGTGCCATTGCCAGCCAGGGCATATTTCCTGTCCATCTTCTTGTCCAAGGGAGGGACAGAGAAAGGGGTCTGGAGGACCTTGAGGGTTTGTTTTTTCAAAGACTTATGTATGGGGATGGAGAGACCCTGAGAAGAATCAGGGAGAGACATCATCTCTCTATAGTCATCCTCCTCCTCCTCCTGTCTAGTCTCTTGGACGGAGTTGCAGGGTCTCTGCCACCTGCCTCATAAAGGCAAAATGGGAGGTGGCTTCAGAAGGGGCCCGAGGAGAAGACGCATGCTATGGATGCTCAGGGGAAACATCAGGTTCAACAGGTTCCCCTTCATCCTCATCTTCAGTCTCATACTCATAGTCTGATTCATAATACTCCTCAGGGTCCAGGGGACCAGAAGGAGCTGAACCAACAGTGACCTGAACCGGTGACTGCCCAACCGGTCTCTGAGCCGGTTCACTGAAACCAGGCCTCGGGGACTGAACAATCCTTAACGCTTTAGCGATCTCGTCAGCGGTTGGAACCGCAACCAGCTGTTTGTGTGGATCCAAACCGGATTTTTTTTTTTTTTTACCACTTTGACGGTGCGGTATCCGCAGTTGAATCCGAAAGTCTTTTGGAGAACAAAGGCTCGCCCTGATCTGTAGGTTCTGAAACTGGATCAGCCGATTCGGTTGAACCAGACCCGACATCCTGGGATGATTTTTCCATCCTTTCCCTTAATTTACCCAGTCTCCTATCGAGGGTAGATTGAGGAACATTCTTGCAAATGTTGCAGTCTGCTTGTAGGTGATCAAAACTCAAGCAGTAGCGACAAATCAAGTGTGGGCCGGCTTTAGCAAACTGTTCACCACACTCGGTGCAACGTTGAAACCCAGAGGGACCGTTTTTTCTCTTGGGTTTCAGAGACATACCCTTTAAATTTAGCACTTATCCCAGTGGCTTAGCTAGGTTGGTTAAGCTATGCCCAAACAGAATTTAGTTATCCAAAATGGCTTAGTCAGGCCCGGATAAACAGGAATTTAGTTACCATAGGTGGCTTAGTCAGGCCAGTTAAGGAGAAGAACGAGACCTGACAACCAGTGGTTCAGCGCCGGTTGAAGAAAACTGAGAAAAAACTCAGTTAAGTCAGGAACTCACACCGGTACCCTTAAACAGAAGAAATAAACTTTTAAAAGAAAAAAATACTGTTCGGTCTCCTCACGGTCACGGAACCAATCAGAATCCGAACCACTTACCCAACCAGTAAACTATAGCTATATCGAGGACAGCAGTTTGAAGAACACTGAAAACAAATAAAAAACTGACGGTAAAACTGACAATGTTTTTACTCTCTAGACCGAGAAGAAGAGGAGCAATCTCTGAGGCGTCTTCACTGGCAGGCGGAGTAAAGAAATCTGATCAGTTACTAGAACGTACAGAGGATGGTGGTTTGAAATCCGAGCTCGAGCTCAACATTCTAAGCATTTGCACACAGTTTAACTCACTGTTCTCCGGGGCAGCTGAACCGGTCAGTCATACTGCATTTGTCAGAATACAGCAAGACTTCATGTTGCTTGAAGGGCCAAAAGGGCTTCTTCCGTTGGGGTTTAGCACCCTTGGGATCCCTCTGGGCGGAGGTCACAGAATCCAAGGTGACACTGAACTTCTCAATGCGAGTAATGTGTCCTTTGACCCCCGGCCCAAACAGGTCAGTGTCTAAGGAGGGGACACCCGCCAACTTGTGCTGGGTATCCGCTGTAAAGATTGAGATCCTCAGCCAAGCCCTGCAGCACATGGTAACTGTGGCAGCCACAGATCGGGTGCAGGAGTCACCAATGTCCATGGCCATCTGGAGCTGCTGCTTAACCACAGCTCAGCCCTGGTCCTGGACCTGCTTGACTGTAGTCTGCAAGTCAGCCGAGAGCTAGGGAAGCACCTTATTGAGTGGCATGAGCGAAGTGGGCCATCAAAAGGACCGAGCTCGCCTGCTGAAGGCAGAGGGAGGAGGCAGCATAGACCTTTTTGGGCATATGATCCAATTTCTTGGATTCCTTGTTGGGAGGCTTATTCACGTCCCCCACATTGCTCGAGCACCAAAAGATTGAGTCAGCCACCAGAATATCGGCCGAAGGTTGTTCAGTGAAACCAGACAGGGATCCGGTAGGGACCACGTACTTGCGGGCCATCCAAGTTGACGGTGCAGGGCAAGAGGCAGGATACTGCCAAAGCTCCAGAGCAGGCAAAGAATGGCCTCAGCGACCAGGAAGGGCACCCCAGGGGAGTAACCCCAGTCGAAAACAAAAAATTACTTACCATCGTAATCTTGTTTCTTCCAGGGGATATTCCAATATCCCTGACTCTTATGCAGAATGCCTTTAAGCCAGATCTGCCCTGAGATGGAACGTTATGCTAATGACGGAATCATTGGCACTTGACACTTTTTTAAATGCTGCCACCTATCAACTGCCTACATTCTACCCTCAAATTCTGTGGACGCCTGACAAGACAGGGCCCGAGAGGAGCTTAATAATCATCTAAAAATAATAATAATAGTGTTAATAAAACATCCAGAAAAAAAAAACTCCAACTGGAGGGAAAAACATTAATAAAACACCTCCCTACGTCAGAATCACCTGAAAAGGGGAAACACCTTTGAACACAGTTCCAAATATAAAACTAGAGTGTGGCACATATACCCCTGGTATTACATTATGGAGTGCAGAGGCCACTGGTTCTAGCAGGGGAGGCAGGGTGGGAGAGTTAGGAATACTGGAGTATCTGCTGGAAGAAACAAGATTGATATGGTAAGTATTTTTTTCTTCTCGCCCTAGGAATACTCCAATATTCCTAACTCTTATGCAGACTAAGAAGCAGTACCTTTGGAGGTGGGCACAGCACCCATTTTGGTAACAGGCTCTGCAGGACAGCTGTGCAAACCTGGCATCACCACTAGCCTGCATATCCAGGCTATAATGCTTGGTAAAGGCGTGCACTGTTCTCCAGGTAGCTGCTTTACGGATGTCCACCAAGGGAACCTCTCTGGTAGCTGCTATGATAGCAGCTGTACCCCTTGTGGAATGGGCTCTAAGCCCTGCTGGGGCCCCCTTCCCTGCTTTTGAATAGCAAAACTGGATACACTGGACTATCCAGTGAGAAATGGACCTCTTAGATGCTGGAGTTCCTTTTACTACATTCCCATAGGTCAAGAACAGTTGCTTCCTTTCCTGCCTATGGGAATTTGCGACTGTCATGTAGTAGCTAAGAGCTCTCTTGACATCAAGGCTGTGCAGCCTGCACTCACCAGAGCATGAATGCTCAGTAAAGAAAACAGGTAAGGTGATGGACTGGTTCAAATGGCAGAAATTTTCTATTAGTTCACAGGACCACTTTGTCCCCGTGGAATGAAATGAAGTCTTGCTCAATAGAGAGAGCCTGGAGCTCATTGATCCTTCTGGCAGAAGTGATTGCCACCAGAACACTGTTTTCCATGTGACATATTTCAAAGGAGCTGAAGACATGGGCTCAAAAGGGCGGCCCATAAGTTTGGCAATACAGATATTTAGATCCCAGGCTGGCACTGTTTCCCTGATGGGGGGTGCAGGTGGGCCATACCTTTAAAGAACCTTTTAAAGATAGAATTTGATGCCAAAGAGACATTCTTCCCAGCTGAAGTATAAGCAGACACTGAAGCCAAATGTACTTTTAGGGTAGAAGGCTGCAGGCCCAATGAATGCAGATAAGAAAGGTAGTCCAGCACAGCTGGAACTCCTGCCTGGGCTGGTAATATATTCCTGGTGGAGCACCAGACAGAAAATCTTTTCCATCTAGAGGTGTAGGTTTTCTTGGTGGAAGGTTTCCTGTACCCCTTTAAGATGTCCAGGACATTTTCCGAGAAATGGAGATTAGCATACTCTAAGTCCTCAAGAACCATGCTTTGAGTCTGAGTGACTCGAGGTTTGGGTCCTGGAGTCTCCCCTGACTGGAAGTTAGCAGGTTGTGCTTCCGGGGAAGGTGTACTGGTTTGGCCACAGAAATGGAGAGCAGCAGAGAATACCATGGCTGTCTGGCCCAGTCTGGGGCTACCAAGATCATTGTGGCTGACTGGGCCCTGAGCTTGAGTAGCACCCTGTACACCAGAGGGAATGGAGAGAACGCATACAGGTACCTCCTTGACCAGTACAGAAGCAGAGCATCCAGGGCTACTGTTCACATAGCTAGAGGTCGGCAACAACATTGTGGAAAGTGATTACTTTCGTGGGATGCAAAGAGATCTATCTCTGGGATAACTCACCTTCTGAAAATCACTTCCACCACATGCCTGTTTAAGGTCCATTCATGATGGGCCTGGTTGATTCGACTCAAGGCATCTGCTACGGTATTGTCCTTGCCTGGCAGATGAATGGCCTGAAGAGAGACTCCTAGGGAGTAGACCAGAGTCCAAATTCACATGGCTTCGGTGCAGAGGATCCGACTTTGTTCCTCCCTCCTTGTTTATGTAACACATGGTGGTGGTATTGTCTGTTCTGACCTGTACCACCTTTCCCTGAATTAGTGGTGTGAATGCTTGCATTGCCAGGAACACCACCCTGAGCTCCAACCGGTTTATGTGCTGAAGTGACTCTGCACTTGACCAAGTGCCATGGGTACTGTGATCCCCTAGGTGAGCACCCCACTCTAGAAGTGATGCATCTGTTGTGAGAATTACTGATGGAGGATCTTTTTGGAAGGGGCCCCCCTTCTTTGAAGTTGGCTTCCTCTTTCCACCACTGAAGGGCCAGGAGTAAAATTTTTGTTACTGGGATCATCTTTGATAGAGAATCCCTTTTTTGAAACCAATGAGCTCTTAAGTGGAACTGAATGTCTCTCATCTGGAACATGGAACCCAGAATTGTGCCAGTGGCAGTTGTCATGTGGCCCAGTAACTGCAGAAACTGTCTTGCAGCTTTTGGTCTGTTGAGGCTGAAGGAGCCTGCCAACTGCAGGATACTTTTTACTCTGTTCAGAGGTAGGTAAGCTCTGCCTTCCTGGGTATTTAATTCTGCTCCTATGAACTGCAGGACTTGTGCAGGGTTTAGGGCTGACGTTTTGAAATTTACCAGAAAACCCAGAGACTCCAGGAGTCCTTTGGTGAGCTGTAGATGTTCCTTTACCTGTTGTGGTGACTTTCCCACCACCAACCAATCGTCTAGATCGGGGAACACTGTGACACCTTGCCTCTGCCGATGTGCCACAACCACTGCCAGGCACTTTGTAAACACTCCTGGAGCTGAAGTGAGATCAAATGGCAGGGTTGAAAACTGGTAATGACCCTGAAGGGAGTCTGAACAGGAGGTATTTTCTGTGAGACTCCCTTACAGGGATGTGGAAATAAGCATCTTTTAGGTCTAGGGATGCTAGCCAATCTCCTTTTTTGGAGAGCTGGCAGAATCCGTGACAAGGTTACCATTTTGAACCTTGGCTTTGTTAGGTGCCTCTTTAGCAACCTTACGTCTAGGATAGGCCACCACTCCCAGTTTTTCTTTGGTGTTAGAAAGTATCTTAAATAAAACGCCTTTCCCTTTTGCTGTAGAGGCACAGATTCCACTGCTTTTGCCAGCAGTAAGTTTCAAACCTCCTTTTCCAAACAGCTTTCTTTCTGAAATGGAAGCTGGTTTGAACACTCTGCTTCTCAGGGAGGGAAGGGATTTGAAGCTTAGGGACAATCCCTGACTCACTACTTCCAGGACCCACTTGTCTGTGGTGATCATTTTCCAAGCCTGGAAATAGTGAGTTAGTCTGCCCCTACTAGAAGTGGGGAGGCGGCTTTGGAAGATGAGTCAGGGGTCCTGCTTTGCCTGGGGCTGAGACTGGGAGCCACGCCTGGAACCCTTTTTGCCCTGCTTCTAAAGTACCCTTGCTGAGGGTACTGCTGTACTTGGGAGTACGGCCATGGCCTGATAAAAAGGCCTGCAGTTGAATTGTTTGCCCCTGCCTCCCCTTCCAAATGGTCTTGTGGATGGGGAAGCCTTCTCTTTGGCAGAGTTACTTCTATAAGTGGCCCGTATTCGTCCACGATTTTCATGTAGGCCTCAGTGTGAGTTCCAAAGAAGGAGTTACCCTCGACTGGGAAATCCACAGCCTTGGCTTGGGTGTCTTGAATAAGGTTTGCGGCTCTTAACTAGGCAAGCCTCCTCTGAGCAACTGTATTTGCCATCCACCTAGCAGCAGTGTTACTGTTGTCTGCTGCCATCTGGAACTGATATTTGGCAGCCTCCAAGCCAAATCTGGCAGTTTCAGTAAGGTCTGCTGAAAGGTTAGAAGGAGCCTTGTCTGCCATAACCATGACAGACTGCCAGAGGGATTTTTGGTACTGGGCCGCATAGGCCTGGAAATTAGCTTGTCTTGTGGCCAAAGAAGCTGCTAAATAGCCCTTTTTGACCATACTGTCTATTTTCCTTGAATCCATCTCGGGAAGGTGAGAAGCAAGAAGAACTTTTGCCTTATCATAGACTGCAGCTTGTACCACCCCCTGGTGGTCAGGGTGAGAAAATAAGAATTCGGACCCATCCCTGTCAAGCTGGTACTTTTTGTCCAGCCTTTTACCCAAAGGTGGGACTGACCCAGGTGTTTGGAAGAGTTTTATTGAATCCCTTTTGAAAAACGTATTTGTAGGGAGCAATAGCTTTCTTGTGGGTGTTAACCCCATCATTTCTAAGTACTCTGCCTCCTTCTCATCTTCTATCACCTCAGTGGTAGAGATATCCAGTGCATCCACCATTTTTCTGACAAAAGAAAAATGAGAGGAGAAATCCTATGATGATTTAGGAGGAGAGCCAAACTCCTGCTCAGGACAGACTTCAGTCTCCATAGGCTCTCCCTCTCCATAGGCTCTCCTCATCCTCCTCCTCCTCGTATTCCCCATAGTCATCACGTTCATGCAGAGAGGACTGGGTAACTCAGCCGGGGTCTGGGCTGTAAACTGATGTCCAGCAGGCAACAGACCCTGCAAGGCTTGTAAAACTTTAAATGCCTGTGCAATTTCCAGAGGAGAAGGCATAGTTACAGACACAACAGAAGTTCTCATAGGCTGACCAGCAGGGGCTTCAGTGTGTTTAGTTTTCATTGTTTTTTTCTTGGGAACCTGAGAGTTAGCCGTTTCAGCAAGCCTTTTTGTACCCGGGGTATTGTACGTATCAGGGGTAGAAAGTGTGGCTCCTGTGGTTTCACCCACAGCGGGTATCGGCTGGTCAGAGCCAGAGGGCCCCTTAGGTGGAGGTAATTTCTTTTTAAGCCTTTCCAAACATTTTTCTTGCATTTTTTCAGGAAAGGTCTTTCAGATTTCATAATCTATCTTTAAATGATCAGCACCAAGGCAAACAACACAAGAATTGTGTTTATCTGTCTTGGCAAACACTTCCACACTCAGTACAATTTTTGAAACTGGGTTCACCAGTCTTTTTCTTAGGTTTTTCAGACATTCCAACAAAAACCCCCACAAAACTGCAACCGCAATTAATTTAGACTTTTATCAGTTACGGTCGGTTTAGAATCAATCGGGGAACCGTCTGGAACCATGAACCGAAGAAATAAAGAACCAGGTTTAGCGGTTCAGTAACCAATAATAGCGGTTCCGAAAAAATTAATTGAAACAACAAATTACCTCAACAAAAAAAAAAAAGAGTTCAAAGCGGAAAAACACCGCTAAGGTTAAAAAAATCTTGGTTCCTCACCTGTTCTACCGAACCGTGAGAAGCAGAGAAAATTAGTAATTTAACTAAAATAAGCGAATGGTTTTACTATGAATAAAAGAGAAGGGCAGCAAATGAAAACAAAATAACACTTATATGTATTTTTTAAAGTTTCACGACGAGATGATCAGGAGATGATCACCGAGTGTCTACTCTTGACAGGCAGAGAGAGAAATCTGAGGGTAGAATGTAGGCAGTTGATAGGTGGCAGCACTTGAAAAAGTGGCACGTGCCAATGATTCCATCATTAGCATAACATTCCATCTCCGGGCAGATCTGGCTTAAAAGCCTAAGAGTTAGGAATATTGGATATTCCTGGAGTGAGAATCTTGGTCAGTGCGTACTTAGCCCGTTTCTGGACAGGCTCCATCCGAAGACCTGTCGACTCCGAGATCAGCTGGAAAAGGACCGAGGTGGGACCATGCTCCATCAACAAATCCTCTCCCAGCTCGCCGTCCAATGGACAGGGTGTGGGAGGAGCCCGCAAACTCAGAGAATTCATCGAAATGTGGCCGACCGTCAAGAGTCCCCACTGACCCTACGGGGTCTATTGGGAGTCACAGTGACCGACAGCCAACGAGGAAGCACAGAAGTGGTACGGGCATCCTTAGGAGTGGACCCACAGGTGGCTGTTTGGGCAGCGGCTCCACCTGAATAGGTGGAGAGGCAGGAACAGGCTGAAGCGGAGCCGACCAAGCCGGGGCAGGCTGAGGCCTGGGTCGCAGGAGCCATGGAACAGCTGGGGTGGGGGCTGGAAGCAGCTTAACCTCGGTAAACATAAGTTGATACCACATGGGCTCCTCGTGGCTGAGATGCATTTTGCGATGGAGCCTCTCTTCGTCCAAGAAGGAAGAAGAGTAGTAGTAGCAGCAGCAGCACCGCTTGCCCGAGTGCTGAGAGTGGGAACGCCTATGTCAGCATGGTCTGCTCGACTCCAGGCTCTGGGTCACAGACCTCATCCTCAACCATCGGGAAAAACAGATGGCGGGACTCTGAGGGAGCCGGCGAAAGCAGAGAAACCTCCTAGGTAATCAGATCCTAAGGGTCAGGGACCAGATCAGCAGGCTGGTCTGACCCACCCTGAGAGATAAGAGGTCGGACCGGAGTCCCAGGGGAGAGATGTCAGCCTTATTTGATGATAACGTGTCAATTGGGTCACGAAAAATCTCAGCAGGTTGGTCAACGGGCGTCTCGACCAACTGGCCCGACGGGGAGACCGTGGAGCAAGTGGCCTGGGCAGAAGGATAGACTGTAGTCAAAACCTCCAGAGAAGCGTGGGAATCCGAAGCCCGAGAGCGCTCGCGATCCCACAATTGATGGTGAGACTTCTTTTTAGTCTCTTTCTTTGAAGATTTCAATTTTGTGCTCTTAGAAGGGCCCTGCCCAAAGGTGGGAAGGGACTGGCGCAAAACGCCCCTGAAAAGGTAGCGCCAAAAGTAATCAGCACGAAGGCCAAAGCCAAAGAGGCATGCTCCGTGGCCTGAGCCGCAGCTGCTTCAAAGGCTGCAAGTTGTTCAATGGACCCTGCAGCCACAAAGACCACCCAACAGGCATCCTTGGAACGAACAGGGGGATCCCGTTCATCAGGGCGCCCTATGAGAAGCTGAGCACATCGGTCTTCCAACATTGTAGGATGCAAAGTGTGACAGAGGATCACACACCTGGGGATCAGGTTCATGGCCCAGCAGTAGACGCATGAGGTATGTGGGTCCACCCAGGACATCTGCCCCCATTCGCACTTTTTAAATCCTGCTGCCGACTTCAAGTCATCCATAGGTCCACATGTTATACTGCCCTTGTACAGGTCACTGGGTAAGGCCGCATCTAGTGTATGGAGTTCAGTACTGGTGCTCACACCTCAGAAAGGACATTAACCTGCTGTAGAAGGCCCAGAGGAGGGCTACAAAGATGACAGTGGGTCAGCAGTGTAAGGCATATGAGGAGAGGTTGAGGGCACTGAACATGTACTCCCTGGAAGACAGGAGAGAGAGAGAGAGAGGACACATGACTGAGACCTTCAAGTACTTGAAAAGGATAAATGAGGTTGATAAGGAGAGTCTCTTTAAGCTGAGTGGCAACCATAACACAAGGGGGCACAGTCTTAAGCTGGAGGGTGGAAGGTTTAGGAGGGAGGTCAGGAAGCATTTCTTCAAAGAGAGGGTGGTGGACACTTGGAATGCGCTGCTGGAAGATGTTATCTCATTGAAGACAGTGGACAGCTTTAAGAGAGGCTGGGATAGGCATGGGGGAAAGTAAGGATCATGGGTAGGGAGAATGGGATGAGTGGGGGAGGGAGGGTAGGGACAGTAGCTCAAGCTGTGGACCCTGCAATATTAGCAGACTTGATAGACCAAATGGCCTTCTGCTGGCTTCTTTGTATGTTTGTATAGCAGAGATGGAGGATCACCTGAAAACAGAGACATTTTTTGCAGTATTCGCAAAGTATTGAAGCAAAGTATTGAAGCAAACTCAACACAGAGAGTGGTAAGAAGGGAACTTTCTTTTTCCAGCCGAAAGAAAGATTTGATGTCACAGGACGGTGCCAAGGGAGTTATCACCCGGGTGGGAGGCAGGAGCCAGCTTGAAGATGTCCGGCAAGTCTTAAAGGGAAAGGAACACTGCCAGAAGTGTGGAGCTGTACATCATATCCACATCCCTAGAACTATATCCTGTACTCTTCTTCAATCTAATAATTCTGAAAACTCTTATTTTGTGTCCTTGGAGCCCCCATGCTAAGGCTTCCATATTCTCTTCAGACAAGTAAAGGAAGAGGTAGGAAGTCAATGGACATAGAAAGGAGGCATGCAGGAGCAGTGAAGTTTTAAGAGACAAAAAGGTAAAGGAAGGAAAGAGCATGGGAGTGATGCAGTGGAACACGTGTGGAGCTGCAGTCTTTTGGGACACATTCTGGAGACTGATGTGCTTCCCCATTTGTACTCACTTGGGTTGAGGACAGAGGTTGCCAGACTGTGGGCTGAACTGGCAAGGGTGCAGAGAACCTTCTGCCGCACCAAGGGGCCACCTAGTCTGCCCCCGAAGATGCCTAGGCAGAAGCAGAGCAGCTGGACTCAGGGATATGGTAGGGTGGGAAGGGTACATACTCTTTAGCCTGTACCACTGGACAATTCCTTCGCCATACTAGCAGGATGGGACAGTGCAGAGGAGGCACCCACAGCAATAGGAAGGAAGTGGGGGTACTCTGAAATGAAGGCACCAAGCAGGGGCCTTGGGAGCATGGGGAAGAAGGGAGATGGAGGTGAAGGGCCTCCCTGGTGCTTCAGTTTGGAGGGACAGAGAGTGGATCCAGAGGATCGCTAGGGTGGCACGAAATGGGCGGGAGCTACATGTCATTGTCCACCTGGGGACTAATGAACTGGAAAGGTACAGGGTAGAGGCAGTGCAGGGAAATTTCAGGAGCTGGGCCTCAAAGCAGGTGGCATGCACGGCGGCTTTTGCCAAACTATTACCTGTGTACAGCCAGGGAGAGGAAAGGCACTCCGCAACTGGGCTTTGAACAATTGGTTGAAGGCATGGTGCATGAAGGAGGGCTTCGGCTACATTGGAGACTCTGTGCCAGCCTGGGAGGATCTGGGTCTCTATAGGGTACACTGCCTGCATCCTTCCAGGAAGAGGACCATGATCCTTAGCGGGTGGTTTAATTGCTACTTGGATGAGCATTTAAACTAGAACGGGGGAGGCTGTAAAACCAAGGGAGGCCACAACAACTGCCCCTCCCCAGCATGACTTAGCAAGGAGGGAGGGCCCAAAGTGAGGAGGCTCCCCAGTGCAGGGCAACATGAAGACAAGGATGAGGACAAGGCAGAGGAAAAGGGGAGTATAAATCAGGAAAGCAAGAAGAGTGGAAAAAAGAAGACAAGTAATAGAGAAAGTAACAAGGGAAGAGGGAGGTCGGGGGGCTTCAGGAAACAGCACAGACGAGGGGGCAGCAAAGCAAGCAGGGAGGGGTTAATGTATGGAGAAACATGTACACCAATGCTAGGAGTCTGGGAAATAAAATTCCACACCTAGAGGTCATCATGGAGAAGGCTAGCCTGGATTTTTGGCCATAACAGAATCATGGTACGCTGACAGCCATGACTCAGATACGGCCATACCATGCTACTCTCTGTTCAAGAGACAGGGATGGGAGCATGGGAGGAGGTGTTGTACCATATGTGAAGGGGGGAATCAAAGTTACAAAAGTGCAGGGGCCATCGGAGGAAAAGGAAGGATTAAAGCTGCTGTTGTTCTGGGCAGATATCCTTACAGGGGTGGTATAGAGACTTCCAGTACAGGGAGAGGAGTTGGGTAAGGCACTTGAGGAAGCCATCATCTGGATGGCAAGTAAGAGGAAGGTGTTGCTGGCTGGTGACTTCAATCTGTCAGGTGGACTGTAGCCTTCCAACTGCAGCTTCGGCAAGGAGCAGGGCCATCCCTGACTCTCTACAAGGGACTTTTCTGAGGCAGCTAGTCAACAAACCCACCAATTACAGGGCAGTACTGGACTTGCTGCTTACAAACAGGGACAGCATTGCAGATGTCACAGTGGGCAGTCCCCCTAGGTACCGGTGATCACCGTGGAGTGTGGTTTAACATTACTAAGTCAGTAACAGAAGCAAACCACATGAGGAAGAGGGTCCTGGACTTTAGGAAGGCAGCTTTTAAAGAAATGGGATACTGCCTCAGTAACTGCCTAGTAGGGGGGGATTGCCAGAAAGGGGTGGAGGAACAGTGGGGAAAAATAAGGGGAGCATAATTAAGGCAACCAGCCTCTGCATAAAAGAAGTGATTAAAAGCAAAACGAAAAAGGAGACCATTGTGGTACTCTACGGAAGTGGCCACAGTGAAGGAAAAAAGGTTGGCATTCAGGAGGTATAATGAAATCAGGAAGGAAGAAGACAGGGATGTGTACCAAGTAAAACAGAGGGAGACAGGTAAGACAGAGAGTGCAGCAAAGACACAGTGGAAACGCTAGCCAAAGGGGTAGTGAACAGGGATAAGACTTTCTTCATTTATATCTAAGTGAGAAGAGAAAAGCAAGGGGAGGGACAGTGAGGGTAAGGAGGGCTGCAGGGAGAGATTGCACAAAAGAGGGCCAAGAAAAGCAGACATCCTGAACAGGTACTCTGCTCAGTCTTACGTGTGTGTGTGGGGGGAGACCACCAGGAACAGAGGGGTGGCAGACAGTAAGTCCATTTCAGAGAAATGACTTCTGAAGGGACTTGCAGCTCTGAAAGTGGACAAGACTATGGGACTGGAAAGAATACACCCAAGGGTACTAAAGGAGCTCAGGGAGGTGCTAGTTGCCATGTTGGTGGCATTATTCAACAGATCATCGAAATCGGTCATGGTTCAGGAGGACTGAAGGATAGCAGACTTGGTCCACCTACATAACAGCAGCAGTCGGGAAGAGACTAGCAACTACAGGCTGGTCAGTCTTACCTCAGTGGTGGGAAACTAATAAAAAAAACATTAATGGAAAGGCTGGTAGAGTATCGTGAATCCAATGGGCTGCAGTACCAAAGGTAACCATGGGGGAAGGGGCAGGACATTAGAGTCTGATCAATTTATTTGACTGGGTGATCAGGGAACTAGATTAAGGGAGGGCAGAGGACGTGGCCTATCTGGACTTTAGCAAGGCCTTTTACACTGTGCCTCACAGGAGACTGATAAAAGGTTGAACAGGCTGGGGTGGGATCCAGAGTGGTGAATTGGGTTAGAAACTGGTTGATGAACAGGAGAAAGAAGGTGGTGGTTAACAGCACTCAATCTAATGATGTAAGCGTGACCAGCAGGTACTGGGACTGGTCCTGTCCGATGTATTCATATGTGACACTGCAAAAGAAGTGGAAGGAAAGGTATGCCCTTTGCAGATGACGTCAAAATCTATAACAGGGTGGACAATCAGGAGGGTGTGGAAAGAATGCATAGGGATCTTGAGAAATTCGAGAAGAGGTCAAGTACACGGCAGCTGGGGTTCGATGACAAAGAGAGTTAAATCATGCACTAAGGGAATAGGAACCCAGGAGCAGAATATAGAATGGGGAGGAGGTTGTTACAGTCACTAACGAGGAAAGGCACCTTGGGGTTATCATATCTGATGACCTCAAAGTGAAAAGACAGTGTGACAAAGCAGTGGATAGGGCCAGTGGGATGCTGGGATGCACAAGCAGAGGTACCTCCAGCAGCAGGAGGGAGGTGGTGTTGCCACTGTATTGCCTTGCTGGTGATAATCCACTTGAGTACTGTGTCCAGTTCTTGAGGCCGCACTTCAGAAGGACGCAGTCAGCGAGAAAGCAATTCAGAAGACAGCAACTAAAATGGTGCTGGGGCTACAACAAAAGCCCTCTGAGGAGAGATTAGGGGGTCTCAACATGTAAACCTGGGGGGTGGCAGAGCTAACCACCAGCAGAAGCAGACGTGCATTTCTTACTCTGCTGCTACCGATCCTGCTTAAACTTTATTTTTTTGTTGTGTTTGGCTGAATTTTGGTAGCCTGTGAGAATGACTGTTTACTGGAAATCTCCTGCCACTGGTGAAGCAATCCTGTCTTATTTGCTATATGGGGAACCCAAATAAACAGGATGGGGTACATAAGTAAGGTTTGGCCGCCGCAAGTGCAAAGTCTGCAGCCGCGACCAATGACGATGTTCTCCAGGTGGTATGGGCCCTAGAAGAGAGAATGATAGCCTTGGATGAAAAAATCGCCAATTTCCAAGGTAGACTCCAGGTATGTGAAACTCAATCAGCCGCAGCGATCTCTGAGGAAAAGAAGACAGCAAGTGCACTACAGGCATAGTCAGCCACCACGGGAGTCAAAGAAAACTAGGCTCTCAGATATCAGATGGAAGCCCTTGAGAATTACATTAAAGCTTGCAACAACAGACTCCTCGGACTCCTGGAGATTTATTTATTTATTGAATTTTGTTGACCCGTAAGCCCACTGGGCCTAGAAGTCCCTTTTCAGGGCGACAGGGGATACAGATGGTAAGCAACGAAATTGAACCAGATTAGCCTGTTGGTGATATTTTTAATGAATGGGAGAAATCTGGCCAGGACACCGGAAATTCCCCTACTCTTGCACCAGGGGGCTCTTCTTCAGGAATGGAGGAGCTCAATTTGGAGCCGGACAGAGGAGGAAGTGCTGATGTGGCAGGGCAGAAGGAGGTGGAGAGAGCAGGAGTGATGGTTTCCCCTACTGACTCTATGCTGCTTGAGGTTGAAGAAACTGAGCTGAGAAAATCTGCCAAAAATATGGACATGGCAGGTACAGAAGATAAGGGGGAAAAAAGCTGAAGGCCACTGATAAAGGTGTAAATATGGATGCAGGAAGTCAAACGACAGAACAAGAGAGAGAAGTAGTATTATGCCTATCTGCTCTGCAAAAGAAAAAAGAATAACTACTTTTGCTATTATTTGAAACGGAGAGTGCAGTTACCTTGCAGCAATCGTCGAAATCTAAAGAGCCACAGGTGAGTCATCACAGCTGAAAGCCCAGACAGTCGCTCAGCTGATTCTGACAATGGATGATGTGGCAGTAGACTCTGACGCTGCAAAGAAAAACAAACAGGAACAGCACCCAACACCGAGACAAACTGCTGTGCAAAGCCCAAAACAGAAAGTGCAACAGACTGCCATGCCGAATACCACTCAAGGACATGTAAGTGAAAACCTTAATGTTGCTGGAGATGTTCTAAAATCAAGTGATGTTGCTCCATTAATGAGGTCAGTTGCCTTTTCAGACTTTGATTTAGAATCAGAAATTGAATCTAAAGAGACAAATGTGGGGAAAAAAACACTGGACCTTAGGAGAAAAACAGCACCAGAGAACAAAGCAACTGTGGTAAACGAAAGAAATAATAGCTGGTCGCCAAAGAAAGCTTTTCTGTCAGCTGGGTGGCTGCCAAAAGAAACAGGGGTGGAGACCTGATGATTCAGATCCAGTGGTTCAGAGATACAATGAGGATGCAACACACAAACAAATAAATGTTTGTGGTACAGAAAAAGCTAGTACTGATAGTGAACAACCAAGTACTTCAGCAGGGGCCCCTGCAAACATTCTAGGAGAGAATAAGGATATTGGGGGAAAAAAAAAGAAAAAGTTCAAAAAGTTCCAGTAAAGAAATTCACAGACTTATTCTAGGCAAGGGGGGAACCAGTACCACGATGAAACGCAGTGAGACTCGTATATAAAGGTGGACTAGAACAACCTTCCGATAGAGTATACATAGCAAGAACCTTACTGAAAGACTCCATGAGGTTCTTTGCCTCAGAAATGTATGCTTTAATAAATACTGGAAACACTAACTTTGATATTAGCTTTAAGAACATTGCAGGCCTAGATAGATTCTGGGCAAAGTATAATGCTATGTATAAATCACAATTATGGTTCCCCATTTTTAGCAGTGCCTTTAACAAAACACATGGTACAGTTACAGTATTATTTAAAAATGAGGGTGTAAATATATCAGACATTATGTTTTGGTTAAAACAAAGATGTGAAATACTTGAGACCCCAGCACCATGGACTCAGAGCAAATCTGGACAGGGGGATGGAAAATCAAAATAAAACTAAAACAAACATATTATGGGATCATGCACTTGCCAGGGCTTTTTTTAGGGAGGGATAGAGGATCCTTGTTTTACATGGGGCAGACAAAATCATGTTTCAAAGGTGGATCTTATGGGCACCTAGGGAACGCATGTGATAGCAGGGTTTTAAATAACTGATTAGCAGTTTTTTCTTGGGACAATACTAACTGTACAGAAAGCATTTATATAGGTTTTCTAAAAGTGTTATGTTTGTTAAATACAGTGAGGCAAGTGCTATGCATTTTCACAGTGTTTTAGAACTTTAATGAGCAAAACGCTAATCAACTTTTAGAGTTAAATAAAACCCTGGATAGTATGAAATGCAGCCATTGTTCTGAATATGGGCACTTGGCCAAGGATTGTTTAAATACATTTAAATGTAATCTGTGTGAGCATAGGGATCACTCTTATGCAAAGTGTCCCTGGGCCTCTCATAACAAAGGGGAAAGCCTTTCTCCAAATAACTTGGTTTTTCAGGCCCAACAAAAAGGATCCATACTAGTGTCAGAAAAAAGGCTAGAAGAAAAAATAAGAAATGAAAAAGAGAAAGAACAGCGAGAGGCAAAAATGCAGGAACCTGTGGTAGAAGAAGGGGAAACAGGTAAAGAAGTAGAAATGGAAACAGGAGGAAAAAAACAGGTTGAGGAGGAGAAAAAGGAACAGACCAGGGGACAGGAGGAGACATGCAGGCTGAGGTGCAGATGCCCCTCCCACCCCCACCCCACCAAGAAGGATGACTTTAAGCAAGTGGTAAGAAGGAAAGGAGTCAAGAAAAGACCTAGAGAAGAAGCTGGAATAGAAAAAAAAGACAAAAAGAATCCTGCAAGTGTTTTATAAAAAAACAGGTACCAGTTATTATTCAAAAAAGAAAACTGGGGAGACATTGATTCAGAAGGAGAGGAATCAGCTGACTCTTCCAGTGCATCTTCCAGGGCAATGATAACTGAAACTGAGGACCAGGAAGATCCTGTTTCAAAACAGGCAGTCAGCAGCAGAACAAGATCCCAGAATAGGAACTCCCAAGGGATGAGTTGGGTATAAAACCCTCTTTCCCTCCCCCCTTTTTTATACTTATGACTACACTACAAATAGCTACTGTGAATGTTAACAGTATCAAAATCATAAAAAAATGATATCTGTCATGCAGAGCCTCTCTGATTTACACAGTCAGTTGGTCTTACTGCAAGATACAAGACTGAAAACTACTTTTGAATTAAACAAGGCATCGAGACTTTGCACAAAGGGCCCCTCTTTCTGGTCTATCGGACCAGAAAAATGTGATGGGGTCGGTGTTTTGTTTAACGATAAAAGGTTAAAACTGTCTAAGCTGGTAGAAATAGAGCCTGGTAGGGCCCTAGCTGTAGACATTAATTTTGAAGGTCACAGACTATGGGTGATAACGGTATATGCCCCCCAAACTAAGGCAGGAAGAGCTAATTAATTTTTTGAAATTAAACAATTCTTGTTCACTGCTAGGACAGTGGTGTGGGCCGGGGACTTCAATTGTGGGACATCCCTAGAGGATAGGGGACAAAAAACAAAACAAAAAAACTATTTTCAGACTCAAATAGTTTGAGAGATATAATTAAGACAGCAAAATTGACTGATGTATATAGGCATATTTTTCCACGGTGTGGGGGGGGGTGGGGATACATATTTTAGAGGAGCTACCTCCACAAGAATTGATTTTATTTTTGTATCCAAACATATGCATATTGTGGACACTTCTGTGCAGAGTTATGAGTATTCAGATCACCGAATGTTAAAATGTACCCTACAATGGGGGAAAGCACCGACCCATGGAAAAGGGATTTGGCGTATGAATAATAGTTGCCAGAGGACAAACTAGTGCACAAATGGAATAAACTATGGCAAGTCAGATTATCAGTAAGGGTTCTGTATGATAGATTAGGTGATTGGTGGGAAGACAAAAAAAGATGTGTCAGTTATTCAGTAGATATACAGGAAATAAAGCAGGGAAAGAATACATACATTATTTACAATTAAGAAATCAATTGCAAAAATTAATATCAAGAGCAGAGACGGAGAAATTAGATTACAGTACACAGGTAACAAATATACAAAAACAAATGAAAGATTTACAGTACAACAGAGCACAATCATTACAACAAGAAATGAGGTTTGTGGTGCCAAAAACAAACCTTTGACCCTTTTAAGGATTGCAGCACTAGAACTGAAATGAAGAGGCATTAAAAATGCGTATAAAAGTGATGGAAAGACAGGGAACACAAAAGCAGAAATAATGACGGAAATAAATAGGTATGTCAAAAAGCTGTTTGAGGAAGCACCACAAATAGAGCAAGATGCAAAATTTTGGGAAAACTTGGAAGGGCCCAAACTTACCAGCAGGGAAAAATCTAAATTAGAAATAAAAATAGAGGAACAAGAGGTATTACAAGCCATAAGTAAGTTAAAAGATAACATTGCGCCTGGCAAAGACGGTTTAAGCACTGAATTTTATAAAAGGTTTAAAGAACAAATAGCTCCTGTATTGACAGAAGTTTTAAATCGTTGCTTAGATGAAGAAACAATCACATCATCACAGAAAGAGGCTTTATTAATACTGTTACACAAAAAGGGAGACAAGGCAGATTTAAGAAACTGGAGGCCTTTGTGTCTATTAAATACAGACTACAAAATGTTAGCTAAAATATTACAAGCTAGGTTAGCAGCAGTGTCTGATAAATTGATTTGTCCCAACCAATCTTGTTCCATTAAAAACAGGACCGTGCAAGATAACCTACTGTGTTTAAGAGAATTAGTAACTAAGGGGAGCCAGGGCAAAGTGAGTGGTTATTTACTAAGTATTGACCAAGAAAAGGCATTCGACAGAATATCACATGATTGTTTCAGGCCTTAGAAAATTATGGGATACCAGCAAAATTTGTAGGATGGGTTAAAAGTTTATATTGCCAGGCTACCTTAATTCCATATATAAATGGATGGTTAGGGCAGGAAATTAAAGTAAAAAGAGGCGTAAGGCAGGGATGCCCATTCAGCCCTTTGCTGTACATATTTGGGTTAGACCCGATCCTGAGACGTATTCAAAACAATGAGAACATAGAGGGTATTATATTGAATAATCAAAGTTCTAATATGAAGATATTGGCATACGCAGATGATATGGCAATAATTCTAAAAAAAGAAAGAGAAGGGACCGGAGTTATTAGAGAATTAGATGGATTCTCCAAGATATCAGGATCCAAATAAATTATGATAAGAGTGTGGGGTGCTATATGGGGGAACCAGTTTCCCCTTCAGAAAATATAGAGGGTATACTCATTGTTACACAGAACAAAGATCCTGGGGATTCAATACAGTACCCAGGGAATGATGAAAAAAAATGGGGATTTGTGCTTAGCAAAAGCCTCGAGCACAGTGAATCTATGGAAAGGGAAGAGAATCTCTAAATCAAAGATAATTATGTTAATAAAGACCTTATTGATACCCATTTTCTTATACACTAATTATGTTTTTCCCATTCCAGAGGGGTATGAAACTAGGTTACTTAGCATTTTCTTTCAAGGTCTGTAGGGCAGCAGGTTAAACCCTGTAAAGAGGAATATAACATATAGGTCAAAGAAAGAGGGAGGGGTGGGAATGGTGAATCCCATTCTGTTCTTCTACAATGTAATATTATCACATAGTATTAGTATGGTGTTTAAACCAAATGACAGACTATGGGTGCAGGGAATAAAGGAGTGGATTGAGCCATACAGAGTACATTGGGAAAGAGGGAATATGGGTAAAATGAAAAAAACAAAAAAACACCCATGACTACATTGCTACAACAATGAAAAAAGTAAAACAGTGGGGAATGTTAACTACAATGTCAAGGAAAAAACTGTACGAGACCATAAGAAAAGACAAATTTACAGATAAGCTAGAATTACCACAATGCCCAGATGAGAAAACGGAGGAAGCGATAGAAAGTATAAACTGCAAAAGGATCCCTCGATACACATGGGATGTTTTGTGGTTAAGCATGCACAGAAAGCTAGGGGTAAGAAGTACCCATAAGCACAAACAGTTAATAGAAAGATATTGTTTACGAACTGGTTGTATCCGGCAATTAGAAACACAAGAACACTTATTCTTTGAATGCCCAGTAGCTCAAACCTTTTGGGAATTTCTAGCCAAAAAATGGGAAGAACCCCTATATAGGACCTTATCATACAGGGAACTGGTACTAGGATCATACAGGGATAACTGGAAGAAGTATAATAAAGACACTCTGGGGGTGATTGGAGCTATTCTGAAACATTAAATCTGGCAAGCCAGGTGTACATGGATATTTCAACAAAACGTAACCACAAAATGAGGAACTAGAACTAATTGTTAGACAGGAAGTTCTGAAGATACTGTATATGTGCAAGAAGCACAAAACATGCCTTAACAGCTGCATAGACAATTATGGAAAAATTACAAGTTCCTAGATAATGGGTAGATAACAGACCTCAGGGGAAGGGAGAATTAAAAAGGAGGGGGCCCCCCTACCCCCAAGGCTAAAACACAAATATGCTGTTTGGTATTGAATTAAGTAGTCTGGAAGTAATGAAATGTATATAAAAGCTAGTTTACTGTGAGGAATATAGGAACAGTATGATGGATTATGGTTTCTTTATCCGCTTGTGTGTTCTTTTTGTTTAATCCTTGTATATAAATTGATGATACTGTTTTGATTTTCAGTTTGATGTCCTGTAACCTTAAACTGTTTTGATGTATTATGATTATTGTTTTATGATAATTAAAAATTCCCCTACTCTTGCTGCAGAGGGCACTGTTGCGCTGCAGAAGAGTTTGGATGGGTTCAGTATGGATCAAGCGCTGGTCGAAGGAGGAGGTGTAGAGGCGTAGATGGAAGAAATGCTGAACTTACCTACTGCTACAAGATGTAAGGAAGGATTACTTCAGAGGACTGATGTCCCCCTCAGGGGAGTTCTCTCACTGCAGTGATGATGTGATTATTATGGACCAAGTTGTGGCTGAAGATGATTTGCAACTTGAATTAACTAAGAAGAAACATTTATTAGAAATGATTTCATTGACAGAAAAGGATTTTTTAGACAGTAAGCAAAGGTCGGAGGAGGAAAAAAAAGGCAAACAATCGGCGGTTAGCCCTCTTCCAGGGTGTGGTAAGTGTCTAACTTCATAGATGACTCAGGAACTACCTGCTTCCCCCCCTTTCTACAGACCCTGCACTTGCAGTCGAGCAACCACAAGCAGCTGACATCGTCTCAGAGACGCCACTTCCCGAGTTGGAATGGACCCCGGGGTCGCTTTACAGCAAGCCAGTTGGATTAGCATGGGGGATCGTTGGATTCCAGACCCAGAGATTCCCATACCAGGCTCTCCAGTGAATAAGGCTCTTCCTCCCCGGGAGTTCCATACCAGTTCCTAAGGAGATTTCTGTAGGGACATTATTAAACAATCGGAGAACCGATGAGACTGCCCAACCTGTTATTTTACCAGTGGTACTTCAAGGCCAGAGTCTGGTATTTCCTATGGGACCTACTGTTTCCAGGACACCGGAGGGTAAGTCTTTACCTCTGGTCGAAGCAAGTGAATGTCAGCAATTGAGATCTCCTCTAGTTGTATCGAAATTGGTTCCTGTGACTATTTCTGGGCAAACGGAAGATACAGAGCAGGCCGAGGTTTAGTCTGACATACCATCTCCTCAGACGTTTGCAGGTCTCTTCCGAAAGCCAGCTGAGGCTGCAAAACATCACTTTCTAGTCCGTCTTCGTTACAAAGGTAAAGCCCCTGTAATCCCAGATAAAATTTGGGTGGGCAAAACATTGATTAAAGAGTCGATGGGATTTACACCTGAGGAAGTTTATGCTTTCATTCATGCACCAGGGGATCAAACATACGATTTAAGTTTTTGCACTATGTATTCCCTGGATAAATTTTGGAGGTTGTATTATTCTCTTAAAGACTCTGGACTTTGGATGGATTTTCTGGCTATTCCAGTGACAAAACCAACGATTAAGACAGTTACGATTTTATTTCGAAACAAAGGGGTTTGTGTAAATGACATGTTTTGGCTCAAGAAAAGTGTACGGTTATGGAACATCCTAAGCCTATAATGGATGAGAATGAATTTTGGAACGGAGGTTGGCAATTCAGGGTTCAGTTATATCAAACGGGAGCTGGTATTACACATCTTCCCAGTTCCTTTTTTTTGGGTCGTGATAGGGGGGTCCTAGTCTATGCAGGGCATCCTAAGAGTTGCTACAGATGTGGAGCTTTGGACCAACTTAAAGTGGATTGTGAGCAGATTAAGTACTTTATTTGTGGACTTTTGGGACATGCTGCACCACAATGTAGTGCTAGTCCATTTTGTAATTTATGTGGGGAAGAGGATCATTCCTTTCAGCAATGTCCATGGGCAGCACATAATACAGAGAGAGAGTCTGACCACAATTACTTCCTATCCAAAGCTAAACAACGATTTGGAAACTCGGCTGGGTTTTTTCAGGAAGGACCTCTTCCCCAGAGGGGTAGGGGCCGAGGTGCAGGTTCCAGTGATAGGGGCACAGCCCAACGCCCAAAACCCTGACCTCAAGAGCCATATGTTGGAACTATTCACAACTTGGAACCCCGGTTAAATAAGCCCCAGTCGCAGCCACACCTCAGTAAAGAGGATGCAGTGACCCCCTATGTTACCCCTCAAGGTTCTCCTCTGAGAACGGTGACTTTGTCTCCCTTTCTTTCTTCAAAGTCAGAATATGGTTATTTCTGAGTCCCCTGTCATGGAAATTCCAGAGACAGACATATTGGGGTCTCAAGCCTTTTCCACCCCGAGCATCAGCTTGGAAACTACTATCAGGGAGGATGATTGTGTGTCTCCTTTGAAATCGAAGACTGTGCAGCAGACAGAGCGAAGTGTTCGGCTTTCCCCTCTACCTCTAACAGGTTCTCAGCTTTTGTATCATGAAGCGAACAAGTGGATATAGCTTTGCCTATGGATGACTTAGACCCAGATCTTTTTCCTCCACTTGAGACTGTCTCCGGCGAAACAACCTCCCCAGTCCAAAACTCCACAGAAATGAATAACGAGATCCAGTGGCAAACTAGTTACTCTTCCTCCCAGATCCACTCTGTATACAAATTGTCACTTTAAATGTGAACAGTGTTTTGTCTTTAAAAAAGTGTTATGCTATCTTTGGGATATTACAACAGTTACCATATGACATATATTTTTTTTTTTTACAGAATGCTAGATTGCAGTCACTGGGGGATGTAGCTCAGATAACTAAGGATTGGAAGTGGGGTCCGTCTGTTTGGTCATTGGGATTGGAAGCTTGTAGAGGTGTGGGTTTTTGTTTCACTATGTCTAAGGTCCAGATTCATCGGTTAGTGGGCATAGAACCTGGTAGGGTGTTATTATTAGATGTGGAGCTCAATGCTGTACATTATCATCAGTTAATCAACATTTATGGGCCTCAAACGAAAGCTTTACGTATAGACCTGTTGAAAAAGATACAGCCTTATTGACACACCAGCAGACATATATTTTTTGCAGGGGATTTCAATATAAATATTTCTAAAGAAGGTCCTTTAGACAAGCTATACTGTGATAAAGCATTTTTACGTACTGTTATACATCAGGCTGGATTGAAAGGTGTAAATGGGGGAAAGACCAAGCCAGTACAACCTACTTATTAGAGGGGGCGGCTTTCCTCCTGTATTGATGATTTTTATTAAGCAATCTTTACCAATTTATCAGCTGTATATAGTGCCGGTTGAGTCCTCTGATTATGTTTTACTGGGAGTACAAATAGAATCTCCACCTCGACGGCAGGTAGGCCCTGGTTACTGGTGACTCAATTCCTCCCTTTTGACTGACCTGGAGCTGGTGTTGGGTTTCCAGGAAATGATTAGGGATAGACCTTCCACCAGGTTTTTGTATGAGGATGTGGGTCAGTGGTGGGAAGATTTTAAATTATATCTAAAGGGCTATTTTTGGGAAGAAGGGAGGTATAGACTAGCAACAGCCCACTCGAAATATTTGGATTTGAGGAAACGACTGGGTGAGTTGTTGACAGAACATCATTTGGGCCAGACTGATATTTATACTCAGATTCAGAATACCAGGAATGCTATGGTTCATTAACAATATGATTGATTGCTTTCATTAAATCAGGAGCAGGTTTTTGGCACACAAGGTAAAATTGAACAGGGAAATCCCTTTTTGGATTGTTGTCAGAGAACAGGTAAACAAGCAACACATGCTTTACAAACCCCTCAGGGGGAGATGGTGCTTGAGAATGGTGGTATCATGTCGGTTTTGGAACATAATGTACAGTCAGTTTTTGGGACTCCTGTGCCTGATTCAGGATTTGATTTCCAAATCTTGAATTTCGCTTTGCTTCCACAGGTGTTTTTAGAGTTGCAGGCTTCTTTGGTTTTGCTGTTTTCCTACCAGGAATTGGATAGAGTCATGAAGTCGTTGAAAAGGAATATTGCTCCAGGGTCTGATGGACTTCCTGGGGAACTATATATAATGTTATGGTCATTTATTCCTCAGGAACTCCTAGCAATTTCTAATTTTTTTCTATTACAACATTTTTTACCATATTCTATGTATGAGGGACTTTTGATTTTTCTCTTTAAATCAGGGGTTCGTGAAGATATTCAAAATTGGCGACCCATTACCTTATTGACTGTAGATTTTAAAAATTTTCTAAGCTATTAAGTAATAGGCTTGCGTCAGTCATGGCAGACCTCATTATTTCTACTCAGTTCTGTTCAGTTCCTGGGCGTAGGTTGACGGAGGCCCTCTTGTTGTTAATGGAAATTTTAGATAGTAAAAATTCACAAAGGGGAGGAGTGGATAAAGGATATATTATCAGCCTAGATCAAGCAAAAGCTTTGATGGGGTTTCCCATTCCTTTTTTTGTAACTGCTTAGCAGCCTATGGAATTTTGAACATGTTCATACAGGGGATAAAGTTGTGCTATGCACTAACGTATGTCAAACCGTATGAAAATGGTTGGATGGGGCAAAATGTTTTTTTTCAAGGGGGGGGGTTAGACAGGGCTGTCCATTAAGCCCATTTCTGTATGTGTTTATGTTAAACCCTTTGCTTCATTTAAATACAGAACTCACCACGGATTTATGGTTTAGGTCGGGGTAGCGTTTTTGAACATAAATTTTTAGCATATGTGAACGATTTTTGTCTTTTGGTTTATGATGACGTTTCCACATGTCTGGCATGTAATCTGCTACAGGAAATAGATAAAGGTACAGGGGCTCGATTGAATATGGCAAAATCTACTTGTTTAGATGTTTTGGGGTTTCAGAGTCCAGGGGGTACAGTGTTTGAAATTCCAATCTCCCAAACCCCTTGTCGTATTGTGGGGATCTATTTTGGAGGACAGGACATGGCTAGTTTTAACTGGAATATGGCTTTGGAATTGGGACATGCTAAGGTGAAAGCATGGAACCGCTGGAAGTTGGCAAAAAAAAAAAAATGGGTTTATTTGCTAGAAACCTTTTTAGTCCCAGAGTTTTTGTTCATTAGTTCTATTTTCTTTTTACCCCCTAAGTTAGAGGCCTCTTTGAGGAGGTGTTTTTTTTTTTATGGGTATGTGGGGTAGTTGTTTAAACCCGGTAAAACACAATGTCCTCTATAAACCGATTAAGTCCGGGGGTTTAAATATGCTGCACCCCAGTGTGTTCTTCTTTACTATATTTTTGTATAATAATGTTCTTCCTTTGATTAAGGGTACTGGTCAGTTATGGGCCAGATGGGGATTGGAAGCTTTACAAGGGTTTTTTCGAGAATGGTCTACAAATGTATTTTTACATAAAAACAAACGTTGTCCTCGCCTAGCAAAGATGTGGGATGGAGTTGTTGTCGCGATAAAAAAAGTGAGGAGTCCGACTGGATGATTCTCTTAGTTTATCTAGGAAGGCTTTATATGGCGATATTGTCCAAAGATGTTTTGATGAACCTGTGTTTACGAGTTTTATACAACTGGACCAGAAACAATTATCTGCTTATGTAACTGAAGTTTGAATACCTGTTCATATGTGGGATACAGTGTGGGTGGGAATACATGGTCAAATAAATGTCAAAGGAAATCATAAACATAAAGCGATGACAGATCGCTACTGTCTTAGAGATTCTTGTATGCTAAAAATTGAGACAACAGACCATTTATATTTTTCTTGCCCATGCTGTTCCTTTCTAGGATATTGTAAACAGTAGATGGAAATGGTGGGTCCAATTCCTCTGAACCCTCATTTATTGTACCACATTTATTATGTACTGTGCATCATGGTACATTGAGAGTTGTTTACATACATTTTTTTATACTGGTTGTGGATTGGTAGGTGCCATTTGGTATTACAACAGCAACTTATTTCCCTTCTAGAGCTTTTTTTCTAAAATGTGCGGATTTAACTAAATGGAAACAGGTAGAACAACTGTTTTATGCTCCAGACATTTGGAATACTTTTTGGTATAATCTGGGTCATATTTAATTTCTTTTTGTAAATTTGGTGGGTTTTAGGTATATTTGTATGAAATATGGTTTGAAATCTTTGAATTACAGTGAAAATAGTTTTACTTTATTTCAGGGTTAGGGTATGACAACAAAATTAACCGAAACTTTAGTATTATATGATGAAATACAATTTTTGTGTTAGTGTTTCAATTTTATGGTAGGAAGTATTACTCCTTTTGTAATTATGTTTTCTCCTTTAATGATTGTGTGTGTAGAATTCTTGATTTGATTGTTTATTAGGGGGTTTTGCAAACAGTGAATTTTATTTATGTTTACAGTTTATAGTATGAAATAACACTTTTCTGTGTTAGTTTTCTCCTTTTTATAATTTTGTTTACAAAAATATTGTTTTGTTTATGTGTACCTTTCAGTTAAAAAAAAAAAAAAAGGAGGGGGTTAGGTATAACGTTCCTTTTATGCTGGGGGCTATTGTATGAATTAATATTTATGTTTTGAAATGTTCTTTTTATTATGGTTTTGTATGAAGATATACTGATTTGTATATGTTTTGTTATGATTTTGTTTTGCTTTCAATAAAAATTTCCCCTACTCTTTTTCGATAAGTGCCATGGGATCTTTAGCATCCACCTGAACTACCACCAATCCAGGCAGGTGGGACCTTGGTTTAACATCTCATCCGAAAGACGGCACCTCAGAAGTGCAGCACCCCCCTCAAGCTGCACTACAGTGTCAGTATTGGGATATTAACACAAGTGCCAGATGTGGGAACTGAACCCACAGCCCTCTGATCTCCCAGTCTCAGAAGCGAGTGTGCTACCTACTGAGCCACTGACACTGCGATGGCTGAGGGAGAGGACGCAAGGGACTTTGCCCGGAGCTAGCTGGGTCGCAACTTAAAGTTGTAGCCTGCATCAGAGGTCCAGCTGGCATATAGCATAACACCCCGCAAACATGTCGATTCAAATGCTGGGACAAGAACTTTCCTAACAGTATTAAACGTCAAGGCAGAAAGGGATCAGGTATTGGAGGCTGCAAGATGAACTGGCCCCCTGAAGACTGTTGAGAGGGAGAAACTCTGTTTATCCCAATCTAAGTTTTGCTACTTAAGAGAGGAGAAGGTCCTTTGATCGCCTCAGAGTACAGCTATGGGCATTTGGAGTGACTCACTCTATCCACTACCTAGCCAGACTGTGGATGATATATGCAGGAAAACAGTACATTTTCTGGGACGCTTCTGATGCAAAGAAACTTGTGAATAAAATCGAGCTTTATTACGGTCCTCGGGGAAACAGCCGAAGCTGCAGATGGGAGTTGAACCAGACTCATGTGCATCTTCTTCATGTAAAAGTAAGTGGATTGGAATAGGGAGGGCAGAAGTTCTCCATGGTGGGCTGGAGGCACCTAACTAGCGAGCTCTATGCCCAAGTTTAAAGGTTATGTATTTTTACATGACACTTACAAATATGTCCCTTCTACTCATGGTAGAGCTCGCTAATATATACATAGTGGAGCACTTTAGATGGCTTCCATCACATGTAGTTCTTGTCCCCCATCCCTCTACTCAACTGATCAAAGACTTGCCACAACAGACTGTGGGACCTGTTCTATTGATAGCACCAATCTGCAAGTGTCTGGTAGCCTTTGTATAAATCAATATTTTACATGTTTGCTTCATCTCCTGGGATCCTGATATTGTACCACTCGCCCAGTTAGTGGCATGTTATCTTTTCCGATATTGTACCACACATTATGATCTTCCATGTTGTAGCCTGTTTAGTCAGTTTTGTTTCAACCTTTGTATTTTTATTAACATGATAGGAGTGGGCTGGTTGTGCTCCAATATGTGGATGTTGAGTGCTGTCAAGGTTTCCTGTTGTTGGATTAGTTATGTAAGAGGGAAACGTGCTGTCATTATGCTTAGAAATTAACCTTTATTTACAAATATGAGAAACGCAAGTCTTAGTCGTGAGCCTAGAATGGATGATGGTGACTCTATGTGGTAAAGGTCCTTCCTATGCCGCTGCCATATGTTATGGGTGCCTTATGATGGGACTTATACACTGGACACTTGTGGACACACCTCTCAATGCGACAGCCCTAGGCAACAAGTGTTACGCATACTAATGTAACTACTTCTTTGAAACATACTATTTTACTGCGTTGTTGTGCAGTACAGTTTGTAAGGTTTGTCCTACAAAAAATAAACAGAAAGATTTTACAAAAAAAAAATGCACACCCTGGAAGAAGGGAGCACAAAAGGGGACATAGAGACCCACAGTTATCTCACAGGGGTGGACAGGGTGAAAGAGAAATATATTTCAAATGAGGAAAAGCACCAAGACCAAAGGGCATGTAATGAAGCTGAAAGGGGTGGGGGAGTTTAAGAAGGATGTGAGGAGGTACTACTTCACTGAAAGAGTGTTAGACACATGGAACAGACTGCCAGCGGAAGTGGTGGATGCGAAAACAGTAGGAAGCTTCAAGCATCTGTGGGGTAGACGTAGGCAAATAGTAGTAAAAAGGTAGGGAGGAAGGAAGGTCACCAGAAACCAGTTAAGGTCTGTAGACAGAATAGGCAGGAACCATCTGGACAGACTGGGTAGGCCAAGTGGTCTTTTTTCTGTCAACAAATTATGTTTCCATGTTCTCTAGAAAGTCCTAGTAGAATCCATTTCGTAGTATCGTGCCTTTAACTAAAATATACCATATGTAAGCAATAAGATGCAACAGGGTGGGCAGCACTGGACTACATCTGCACATCTAGGGACATAGTGAGGCCTGATGCTGCAGGCAGAGGTCCTTACATCCCCTCAAACTGTGGCTATAACCCAACACCACCCATTCTGAAATAAGTTACTGCACTTAGAAACTGCATTCAGTGCCATGTCTAATTAACTAAAAAATATTTACAATTTTTAAAAATGATTTGTTTTTGTAAAATATCTTGTCTGCTGCCAATTCATCACTAGAGGGCGCTAGAGCCCATGTATGATTTTGTCACTGCCATCTTCTTGCTGTATGCCTCATATGGTCCCCTTTCTTTACTAGTTTTCTTAAAGGGACACTGTCAGATGTACACAGACATTTTGGCCATTATACCAAAAGTGCCTGCACTCCCTGTAGCCTTCTTAATGGCCCTAAAATATAAATACCTCCTTGAGATGTCCAATAGTGAAATATTTTGTTCCATTCTTCATGCACTTTAAAACACAATGATGTGCGCTCACATTTAAAATGAGGCAGAAGCACTGGCAGGCTCGTCCACTGTTGAGGACAGTGTCCGCGTCTGGGGCTGAGAAACTAGTGCATGAATGAGTAGTTCACGTAACTTGCTATATGTGATTTTTTTTTTTATTTCTGTAATGCCAACAGTCCCCTGAATTTAGCAAACTATCTTAGAAATGAAAACGAGCACTCAAACATACAGAAATGCAGAGTTAAAATCTGAAGCCATGACTCTGGACATGCGCATCAGCACAACTGCTGACGCTCATGCCCACGGTTACGGCTTCAGATTATGTAAACTGATGATATAGTTCTTTCTGCAATTTTAAATGCTCACTGTTCCTAAGAATAGTGAACTGTCCATCCGCACTCTCTTTCATGCTAATTCTCTAAGTCTATCTAACATACTATCTTCCACAGCATAAGTTATAAGTACTTTTTTATTTTTATTGCAGTGCAAGAGATTCCAACATTTTTTTCATTTGTAAAGCATTCTTTTTCAAAGTCTTGTTACCCACAATGGTTAGTCACTTAACCCAACTCCTTATTCTGTTTCCATGTCAGGTCTCCACTATTTGTTTCCGGCTCTGTTGCCTAATCTGTGTTTGTCCTTTATTTATCGCAGCCGACCGTTGACCTTTTTTGCAGTGCGCTGGACTTTCTTTTACTGTCTGCATGCAGTATAAGCAGTTCTGTGCACTCTTTTACGCTATTACAAGCACTTTTTGCCAAGCTCCCCATCAGGGGTTGCTCTCTTCTTCCTACTGCTTCAAGCAGCCCGGTTGTCCTCTCAACTGTCAGGTGGTCAGGCCACGTAACGACATGCTGACGTTTCAGAGAACTTTATCTCCATCCTCAGAGCTAACTTGCTATGGGTGGTTGTTTTTTTTTTTTTTAAGGTTTCTGTAGCTAGGCAACCTTGACCACATGTCTTTCCATTTACCTTTGTTTTTTGTTGCATGATTCTCTACTCTGCACAGCCGTTTCACTAGCTGTGTTGTGCGTATACAGTGCACCTATCTTCTTTTGATTTATTGTAAAATGTCTAAAGAAATACATTTTTAGATGGATCTTTTTAATTTTAGTGTTTTTCAGCATACATTTCTGGTAACTTGACCTACTGACCTTCATGTGTCATCTGGGCAGGTATTAATTCAATGTGATCCACAAAATAAATGTTTTTTTCTGTATACTTCCTGCCCAGTATAATAGGCCAATTTATTCTGTACAAATCCTCCATTACTTAACTTTTTGATCTCCATGTGCAAACTAGCATCGCAGACTTTTCACGTACAACCTGCATTTTTTGTGCAAGACCTACAATTTTATATTCCTTCTTTTAAAAGAATAAATTAAATACCACCAACCTTCCTATAAATCACAGACCATAGTAATCCATCTGGTATTCACCAGTTTGCATCTGCCACAGATGACAAATCCCTTCTCTATGCCCTGGTTGTTCCTAGTCCCCAACCCCTATTCTCCTTATTTTTTCCTGTGGTCCCTCGCTTGCTCCTCCCTTACCTCCCTTTAGTTTTCCACTCCACTTCCCATCCCCGCCCCCCGTCCCTTCCCTTCCTCCCAGCTCCCTCCAATATTCACCATGCTAAGTCCCTGCCTTTCCCTTCTGGCACCCCTCCCGCCTACTTCTACACTAGACAAGGCCACTGGCTGCTTATTTCACTGCTCCACCCCCTCACTTTTCCCTATCTGCCCTCTTTTCTTCTATATCCTACGCTACTTAATATTACTGTAGTTATTGTAATTACTTGTTTAATTTACAGTGTTTGCCTATTTGTACATTTGTTCTCATATGGTTATTTTGTTATGCTTAGATGATGCTTATATGGTTATTCTGTTATGCTTAGATGATCTCTGTTAGTCTTCCTATGTCTGTTTGTAACCCCTACCTACTGACGTAGAGCCTTTGTAAAAGAGCGCCCCGCGCTCAAACTTATTGTAATCCTAGACTGAAATAAATTAAAACAAAAAAAAATTCTATTTGTGCAAATCCTACATATCTTGACCTTTTAACCTTTCATGTGCAAACCTGTATCTTTGATTTTTCATGTGCAAACCTGCATTTTTTGTGCAATGACTACTATTTTATATACCTTCTTTATATTAATCTAAATAAATACTAACAGCCTTCTATTTGTGCAGGTCCTATGTACCAGGGCTAGAAATTCATTTTAAAAAGTGGTGGTCCACATGGAATACCATTTCCCAAGATCTGGTATTCAGTCCTGAAAACTGGTATACCAACCCATTTTTTTGTATACCATTCTTTCTTCTAATTACATACTGAGAAACAACATTTTATTTTTTTAAATGCTTGGCACTTAGTGATACAATTCATAGGAAGAGGAAAAACACCTAGACTGTGGCTGAATGCAGCCAGGCAAAGTGGTGACATTCAGGTCCTACCCACATAGCGAACAAAGGTGTTTTTTTTTTTTCATAAAATGTTTGATTGCCAAAATTTGGTTTTATTTTTTTTAAAGGTCACTCGCTTTCCATCAGGATTATTAAATTTTCTTAGGATGGTGGACTCCGAACAAAATCTCTCTGGTATTTAACTACTAAGGGATTTAAGGTGCAAGACTCTGGTTGCTGCTAATGGGAGAAATGTAGTCTAAAAATGTAGTAGTTTTTGACGGAGGAGGGTTCAACTACTTGATTTGGCTAAGTAATATCTTTTGTAACAGACATTTTAGCGTCTAGGCACCTGTTGCTATCAAGGACTGCTGAATTTTCAGAATGCAGCCCCATTTCTCTCATTACCAGCAACACAGCTGGCAAACTTTTTAATGTAAGAGTGGTCAACCAACTGTTCCATCTGGATTTCAAACAGTGGGAGTAACTGCTTTTCTTAAACCTCTGTGACTTGCACACTTATTGCACTAATAAACCCACAATTTTTCCTGACTACAGATTTTACTGTGTCTTTTGCAGTCAATGACAGATTTGCTGCACAAAAAAAAAAAAAAACTTCAGTTGTGTTCACATCTCCCCCTTTCAGCAATCCTTTACAATATCACTGCTTGTCTTTTTCCCCCACCCACAGCAACCTTTACAAATTTGCTTTAGGAGGTTCAGACTTTTTAGTGATATCGGGATCCCCACATTTCAACAGATGCTTTCTTTTACTGACTCGCCCATGTGTTAGGCTAAGTTGAAGAATTCGACAATGTTCTTGCCGGCTGCTGTTTTTCATGTCACCAGCTTAAAAGCTGGAATTTAGGAGTCCACAACAAGCTAGCTTGCAAGAGCCAAGGGTAGCACATCTGGGTTCGCGAGACACGATTGCAGCGCTGCAGTAGTAGGGCCCAGAGAGTCCTCAGAGAGAGAGGTACACTGCCTTGCTCGAAATGTAAATGGTGCCAAACTAAAACAGGCAGGCAGAAAAGATGCAATAGTGAAACGATCTTGTACATGTCAACGTAAGATTTCAAGTGAGGGTACTGGGCATAAGCCAATATGATGCCTTTGCCTTCTGGCAACGAGGTAACCAGCCTCTCGAAATAATGGTGCAAACACTGGCTGTGAAAGGGGGAGAAAAAAAAATCTAAAAAAGGCTACAGGTCACTTGGCTTGAAACAGCAGGGCACAAAGTGGTATACATCGCAGATTACCGGCTGACAGTATTTGGTGTTCTGTGAATGATTTTTGGTGTGCGTGGAACACCAAATAGTGGTGAATTTTGAGCCCTGTATACCTAGACCTTTTAACCTCCCATGTGCATAACTTTAGTGTTTCTTATTTAACTTTGACTACACCTTTTTTTTTTTTTTTTTTTGGTTAATCCTTTTTCTCCCAGGCCCCCGGTCTGCCTTACCTTATCCACAACCTGGCATCTCCCTTAGGTCTTACGCCCGCCGTCCCGAGGACCCCTCCACTCCTAATCAGGCCCCGCAGCGGGGTGGTGGAGAGCCCCCCCAATGCTCTCCACTCGAACAGGATCCAGTATGTTGCTGCGTGCCCCAGAGCCGGATGCCCTCTGGAGGCAGCCATCATGCTGCCATGACCTGGTGCCTAATTTTCCTCTGCACTGGTCCCCCAGTGTGTGGTGTGCAATGGCAGCCAGGGACAGGAGCACGCACGCTACGCACAGCCTCCTTCCCGCGTCTACCTCAGTCGCCCCTTGACTGCTAGTGCCACTGCATCACCCCAGCTGATGCTACAGGCCACCAGTGCACCGGCAGCAGCACACCCCTGTCCCCGGAGGAGAGCAGTCCCATGGACGCTCAATCCTTCTCCTCCCCTGCTGACCCCAGACGACCGGGGCTCGTTCCCAAACCAGGCTTGCCGGTGTGGCATCCAGCACCTCAACCCTCAGCGCCACCGGGCCAGTAACTACACCATTTTAAATGCCTTGTGAGTCTATTCTACCACTTTGCAGGCTATGCTTGCTTTTAACTTGGTGTACACGCTGTGCGGAATATTATAAAACAATTGTTCCTTCCTTTGTGTGTCGTTTAAAAAGTATGTGTGATATTCATCTATCCATTTACTAAAAGGAGACAAAATCAGTGATAAATACAATATTTTTTTTGTTGGTCATTTTTCTCCCCTAGGCACCCCAGTCTGCCTACCTCTGTCACATCCTGGCATCCCCAGGGACCCCCTGGCTCCCATTCGGGTCCCGCAGCTAGTACCCCCGTGGCTTACCCTCCATGGCGGGGCAACGGGCCCCCTTATGCTGTCTGCCGAGACCAGATCCAGTGTTTCGATGCATACCCTCGGAGCCGTATGCTCCCATCGGAGACTGCCATCATGTTGCCACAACCAGTGCCTCTTTTCCTGTTTTCTGCTTTCCCATGGCGCAGGAGACGCGGGCAAGTGACACCAGGATGACGATGCTACCGTGATGCACACCTTCCCGTGTCGGCCCAGCAGCCCAGCATGTCCTCCGACTGCCCAGCACACATCACCCCAGTCACGCTAGAGGCCACCTGCAGCACCGGTGGCAGCAACCCCTAACTGGGAAGGAGAGCGTCCGCGGACGCCGATCTTTCACCTCCCCACCGACCCCCAATGACCCAGGCTCGCTCCAAACCCGGTCGCCGCTCAGCGAGGTGTGGCGTCCACCGCCTCAACCCTCAGCGTCACCGGGCAGGCAGAACAATATTATTTTTAAAACCTTGTATACATGTTAAAACTTTTTTTTTTTTTTTTTTTTTAGAAAATACATCTTGTTATGAGTAAGTACAGTACTGGAATTTATAAATAACTGCTATAGCCTGCATCTTCATTCAGTCCTTTTGGAGCAAGTGTTGTAATTCGTGAATCCAGCAAGCTTCTCTTTCGAGTAACAAGTCTCTTAAATTTCATCCTCTTAATGGTGTCATGATTTTTTCCAATCCAACATGGGGGTTAGTGAAGCTGCAGACCCATGTCCAGCCATCAGGTAGTGTTTTGCTATTGCATATTTATTTATTTGAAAAATTCGGAATTATAAACCTTTGAGTCAGAGACTCCTTTACAAAGGCTCCATGTCATGGAAGTACAAACAAGATTTTTAAAAAGACAGTACAATAAAGCAATCAAAACAGGATACATCAAATTGCACAGGGTAACAGTCAACCCAGAGTCAAACATAGTACAGTATATTCTAAGTAATATAAAGCATAGTATACTAAATCAATCACTTAAGGGCTCAGCCCAAATAGAGTTACGGTACAACAATTACAGAAGATATAGTGAGGAGGTAAGAAGAAGGGAATGTGGATAAGCAGCTGTCAGAAATGACACTTTTCAGTAGTAGAGGAGGGAGCTAATGTTGCGAGTAGTCAGGTTAGGAGCAGTCACAGACACAAAAGGTGAGGAGTAGCTCTCGTAAGGTTGGATTTGAAGTGACCTAGCTTCAGTTCAGAGGAGCTATCAGCAGGCAGCTCATTCAGCCAGAGTGGTGCTCTGTAGAAGAAAGCTTGTTGCCCCATGGACATCCTGCAGCGACGGACTAGTAGAGAGGCTTCGGTGGAGCTTCTAGTGGTCCTAGATGTAGGGGCGGGCTGAATAAGATTATGTAGTCCAAGAGGGGAACGTCCATTGGCAATCTTCTTGGCAAGTAGGCAGGAGTGGTATTTGAGCCTACCGTCAAAGTTGAGCCAATTGGTAAGCCGATAGAGGTCACAGGTGTGGGTCCACCTGTCACACCCTGCTACAAGATGGCAGGCTTTATTCAAGGCAATTTTAATCCTGTGGAGTGTTATCAGCAGCATCATAAAAAATTATCCCGTAATCTACTAGGGAGAGGAGAGAAGAGAGGAAGTTACTGCTAGGCAGAGTGCCTCAGGTGGCATACACCGTCTGTGCCTATATAGAAGTCCAATTCTTGAGTTTATGGCAGAGCTAAGAAGGTGAATATGCTCATGATAAGGGAGGAGTCAAGGGGTGACACCCAGATATTTAAAGGAGGTCACTTGTTCAAGTGGGGAGTGCTGACAATTAAGGACACACAGAGGAACACCCCGTGCTTGTTTTGACAATGGGTGAAGACCATGACCTTGGTTTTTTAATAGTTTAATACAAGTTTATGCACAGAGAACCAGGCTTCAGATTCGGAGAAGAAACTCTGGAGAGTAAGTTGAAGGGGGCGGTGGTCAGAGTAACTGCAGAAAAGTATGGTGTCATCTGTGCATAATAGCATCTAACCAGAGCAAGCTTTGGGAAGTGAGTTCAGGAAGAGGCTAAAGAGAAGTGGCCCCATGATGGATCCCTGGGGAACACCTGAGTGAACCAGCAGACTGGAGGATAAAGTGGAGTTAATTTTAACTTGCTGGGATCTACCACTTAGGTAGTTCTCGAACCAGGAGGTGGCTCCTGGTGTTAGACCCATAGTTGGCAGGGCCTTGATAAGGAGGGTATGACAGACTGTATTGAATGCCTTAGTTAGGTCTATGTACACAGACCCAGCTAAGTGTCCTCAGTCAAGGGCTTTATGGATATAGGTAGTGTATTCCATAAGGGCGGTGGGTAGTACTGTGTCCCCTTCTGAAGCCATGCTGTTCATGGCAAAGTAGGTTATATTTTGTCAGCTAATCAGTGAGTTGGTCAGACAATTTTTTCGAGGGCCTTGGAGATGGGGAAGACTAGAGAGAGGGCGATAGTTACTCCGGGAGGTGCGGTCACCACCTTTTAGGACAGGCGTGACAACAGCAGATTTCCAAAGGGAGGGGAACTGGCCAAGACAAAGGGAGAGGTTGAGTATTTTAGTGAGAGGAACGAGGACTATATCAAGGGCCAGGTGAAGTTTTAGGTCCAAGGAGGTACCACTGTGCCGTGTTTTACACGGGACTCTTGATAAGCAGGATCTGGCCTTGTGGGTGGAAACAGTCCTGAAGTGGAAAGGCAGGATATTAGCAGAAGGGGTGGGAGAAGGTGAGTGAAAAGGGGGGGTTGAAGAAGTTACAGGGAAGCACACTGCAAGGTCAGAAACGTGGAGTTAAGGGTGTTTCCTATGAGCAGGGGGTCCAGGGTGGGGGCTCTGTGGATGGTGAGCTGGGAGTGGGGGGGGACACTGTTTTTCCATTAAGTTCCTTAATGTTATCCCAGAACTTCTGCCCTGAACCCCAGGAGGATGAGAGGGTTGCCTGATAGTGAGCCGCCTTAGCCTTACGAATGTCCCAGGTGCATTTATTTCTGGCTGCCCTGTAGAGCTGCCTACCTGTCTATAGGTAGACCGGATTCAAGGGCCTTGTGCCAGAGGTTATCACAGTGGTGCATGAGATCGAGAAGTGCCTGGGTGCTCCATGGTGTGTCAGGGTCTTTGACAATCAGTTTTGAGACTGTGGCGAAGAGATCACAGGCAGCATTGAAGGTGGTAATAAAGTGGGAGAGGGCACTGTCACTGGACAGGGCAGTGTCATTAGGAGACCAATCACAGCACTGGAGGTAGTTTTTGAAATGGTCCAGGGAGCCCTTTTTTAGACGGTGTTGATAAGTGATTTTAGGGGAGGCTTGATGGTCCTATTGGACCAACAGTAAAGTATGGGAGAGTGGTCGCTTAGGGCATCCGGTAGTACACTGACCTTTGAGAGTCTATCAATATTTTATATTGTTACTCCAAATGGCAGTTTTGTGCTCTCCTATCATGGCTTTGAGAGCTTTATAGTTTGGCCAATTTACACTTGGCAGCATAGGCATGTAAGCATGTAAATGACACCTTCAGCTGCAGGTTATGAATCCTTTAACCTTATATTTTTTCCCTGACCTTGGATGATTTATGTTTTTTGTATATCTGGTGCTGCCACAGTGGGCACAATTGCCACACTTATAATTCCCTTTTGGTGCTTCAGGCATCCATTCCTGTCTAACTCTGTTTTTACTGTCTACAAACTGTTCTCACCAGGTTGTCTTTAAACTTTCGTTACGTTTATAACTTATCATGGGCCCTCTTTCTGTCACATCTTTGAGGCTTTGGGTCTGCTCTTAATACTCCCAGTGTTTTTTTATGCTCTGTTTTATTTCCCCATATGCTTCACTGTATCCAGTGCAGAAACATATTTTATCCTTTACTTCTTCCTTTTCCTTGTTTTCCAGTAGGCCAGTTTTTGGTTTTTCATTCACTTTTTCCACTGCTTTTAACAGCATCCTGGGCTCATACCCTCTGTTCATTAGTCTTTTATACATCTTTGTTGATTCTTGTAACCTAATCTCTTCCTCACTACAACTGCATTTTATCCTTAGTAGTTGGCCATACGGGATGTTCTGCTTTGTGTGCTTCAGATGTTGGCTGTCGAAATGTAGAATTGTGTTTCAATCAGTCTCCTTTTTATATAGCTTAAATCGTTATGTTCAGAAAATGTACTTTTTTACTGCAAGTTGATGCAAATTTTAAGTTATGGCCAACTACTAAGGATAAAATGCAACTGTAATGAGGAAGAGATTAGATTTCGAGCCCAGGGTACAATGAAGCATATGGGGGAATAAAACAGGTCATTAAAGCCTCAAAGGTGTGACAGAAAGAGGGCCCATGATAGGCTATACATGTAACAAAAATTTAAAAGACACCCTGGTGAGAACACTGTTTGTAGTCGGTAAAAACAGAATTAGACCGGAATGGAATTATAAGTGTGGCAACTGTGCCCACTGTGGCAGCACCAGGAATACAAAAACCATAAATCACCCAAGGCTGGGAAAAAAACACAAGGTTAAAGGATTCATAAACTGTGCAACTATAGGTGTCATTTACATGCTTACATGCAGTAAAGTGTAGATTGGCCAAACTAAAAGAGCTCTCAAAGTCAGAATAGGAGAGCACAAAACTGCCATTCGGAGTAACAATATAAAATATGCAATGGCAAAACACCACCAGGAGGCTGGACATGGGTCTGCAGCTTCACTAATCCTTGTTGGATTGGAAAAAGTAGTAACACCATTAAGAGGAGGAAATTTAAAGGACTTGTAACTCCAAAGAGAAGCTTACTGGATTCACGAATTACAAACACTTGCTCCAAAAGGACTGAATAAAGATGCAGGCTATAGCAGTTATGTATAAATCCCAGTACTGTACTTACTCATAAGATGTATTTTCTGAAAAAAGTTTTAACACGTATTCAAGGTTTTAAAAATAATATTGTACAGTATAACCCTGATTATCCGAACACAACGGGATACATCAAAAATGTTCAGGTAATCGGGGTTTCGGTAAATTGGGAAATTTGCAATTTTGTTAAACATCCAGTAAGTTACATGCAGTGCATATACTCTGTTTTGATAGGAATACACAGAGAACGTGTTTTGATATAAAAATGTGTTTACTTTACAGTTACAGTATTGGACATTTTATTCTATCAGAAGTTATAGTATGTTTAAAAGAAAACATTAATCTCAGCTACAGTAATGTGAAAAACTGCGTGATCGCACTCTGCTTCTTAGAATTATTGGACTGTTCAAGCGCCTGTAGTCTCAGTTTTCTAAGAAGCAGGGTGTGGAGGTAGTCAGTATTTTCTTGCCCTTCTAGCCATACAAGACATTTTCCGAAGGCTTCCATGGCTTCAGTCGCTGTGGGTACCTGTACAGTCCCTGCAGCTCCATCTCCCGTCTCCTCATCTTCTTCCTTCATTGCATCCATCACCTCGGGATTATTCTGTGCAATAGCTATGATCTCATCATCATTCAGTTCCCCGAATCCATCATCGTGGGCAACACAGTCAAGCCATTCTTGCATTGCCTCTGCCGAGCACTCGGTCTGCTGAGCTATGCGGTGCAGTGCATCATTAGCCTCCTGTTCTTGTAGTACTAACACAGGCTCTTCTGATTCACCTTCTGGCTCAGTAAGAACAGCCGACTTTTCCCAGCATCTACTGATTGTCTCAGGTCTCACCTCAGACCATGCCTCCCCCAATAGATAACACGCATCCTTTACTGTTAATTTCTTGATGGCATCAGTAAGCGTGGGCTGAGTCGTTTTCGTCTCAGAGCACAGTGGCTAACAATTTGCCCCGGTACAACTTCTTTAAAGTAGCTAAGATGCCTTGATCCATTGGCTGCAGTTTGGATGTTGTGTTTGCTGGCAGAAAAAGACAACGGACACCACTGTCAGCAGATGTTAGTTGTTCAAGTTTGGGGTGAGCACCAGCGTTGTCGATCAAAAGAATACCCTTAGGAGGCAAGTTAATTGACCGCAAATGTGATCTTACTGAGGGCACAAAGTCAGTATGGAACCATTGCTTGAATATGTTACAGTTCATCCAGGCATTGCTTTGTGCCGTATAGGTGACAGGCAGAGTGAGCATATTAATGTGCTTAAAGCACCGGGGCCTCATTGATTTGCCAATTACAAGCAGTTTCAGACAGTGGGACCCTGTGGCATTTGTGCACCCAGCACAGTTAGTCTTTCTTTGTTCTTTTTGAACCCTTGCGCGCACTTCTCTGACCATGATGCTAGTGTTTTCTCTGGTACCATCTTCCAATACGCACCCGTCTCATCCACATTATAAATCTGCATTGGGCTAAGCTGCTCTGCTTACATAAGGTCTGCCAATTTTTTTCTGAATGGTGCAATGCTATCAGTAGCAGCAGACAGCAACTCCCCTGCCACAGATAGCTGTCTAATCCCATGTCTCTTTTTAAAGCGATGTAACCAGCCTTCGCTTTCGGTGAACACTTCATCATGCCCATTCATGTTGTTGTGGTAGGAGACTGCTTTTTGCTTCATGGTCGGACCAGAAATAGGCATTCCTTTAACATGATTTTGTAGGAACCAAAGATAAAGTGCTTTGTCTAGTGCCTCATCCTTACTCCCCTTCATGCTTTTCCTTTTGCTGTGGCTATCAGGGCAATCCAAAGTAGCTGCGTATTCCCTGATTTTTTTCACGAGCTGTGCAGATATCACAAACCGTAGCATTGTCTATGTTGAATTTTCTTGCTATCGAGACAGTCTTCTCACCACTGTCTAGGCATTGTAGAACGTGTAACATTGCTTCAATGTCGGGGACACACCGTTTTCGCTTGCCTGCCATCGCAAAGCTGCCACACTGAAACAAATCACCTTCAGATTGCCAACACTATTCAGGGCTTGATAATTAAATTTATTAGTGTCAGATGAGAGCGAAGGGATGTTAATTTAATCAAACAGCTAATATGCTAATAGCATACAATAGCATACAATTAAGTTTTTGTGCGAGCTTGAGAAAAGCCTGCATCTTAATTTCATTTTCATTGCACTTCTGTTTAACGAAATAATGTGGTTAAGTATACCACAGCTCAGTAAGTCTTTCGTTGTCAGCATTTTAATTTCGTTTACGTTTACCACAAAATTGCGGTTATTACTGTTTAGTCGGGGGACACACGACAATTTTGGTTAATCCGGAGTTTTGGATAATGGGGTTTCGGATAATCGGGGTTATACTGTATTTATCACCAATTTTGTCTCCTTTTAGTGAATGGATATGTGAATATCAGATACTTTTTTAAACAACACAAAGGAAGCAACAATTGTTTTATAATATTCCGCACAGTGTATACACCAAGTTAAAAGAAAACGCAGAGACTGCAAAGTGGTAGAATAGACTCACAAGGCATTTACAATGGTGTAGTCAAAGTTAAATAAGAAACACTAAAGTTATGCACATGGGAGATTAAACGGTCAAGGTATGTAGGACCTGCACGAATAGAAGTCTGTTAGTATTTATTTAGATTACTATAAAGAAGGTATATAAAACTGTAGTTATTGCACAAAAAATGCAGGTTTGCACATGGAAGGTTAAAAGATCAAGATATGCTGGATTTTCACAAATAGAAGGCTGTTAGTATTTCTTTCATTTATTCTTTTACAAGAAGGAATATAAAACTGTAGGTCTCGCACAAAAAATGCAGGTTGCACACGAAAAGTCAATGATGCAAGTTTGCACATGAAGGTCAAAAGGTTAAGTAATGGAGGATTGTTACGGAATAAATTGTCCTGATGTACTGGGCAGGATGTATACAGAAAAAACATCTATTTTGTGGATCACATTGAATAATTAATATCTGCCCAGCTGACACATGAAGGTCAATAGGTCAATTTACCAGAAATGTATGCTGAAAAATACTAAAATTAAAAACATCTATCTAAAAATATATTTAGATCAAACCGAATGGCAGCTTAGTTTTGAGCTCCGCAGTGGTGGTGCGACAATCCTTAGTAATCTGGTGCTTTTGAATGACAAAATACACTCCTAGCCGAGTCTACATATAGAAAAATGAGCCACCTATCTAAATCGCGAGGCAGAAGCTCCACTAAACCGTCAACTAGACGCAGATCGAAACTGGACCGCAGCCCGAGTGTCCCACTGTCTAGGGCCTCGGAATCAGCTGCAGGCTCCGGTGGGGAGGAAGAAGAGGAGGAGACTACTTCATGGGGGAGCCTCTCGATGGCCGTGCGACAGCGCATATTATTAAGATGCTTCAGAGGATAGATAATAATGTAAAGGACATAAAACAGGACCTGAAACACTTAGAACGGAGGACGCAGGAGTTTGAGTCGGGCCTGGATGAGCTCCTCGAAGACTCCAGGAGGCTCAGCAGAGCAGTGATCTACTTGGCCAGAAGGGAGCGGGAACTGACGGCGAGGGCTGAAGATGCAGAGTCCAGAGGAAGAAGGAAGACGATAAGGATTTTTGGATTTCCAGAGGGCGCAGAGCAGGATGACCCAGTTGAATTTGTCAGGACATGGCTCCGGCAGGAATTAGAAATCCCCAGCACTGAACCACTGGAACTCAAAAGAGTTCACCGTGCCCTGGGCCCAAAACCAAAGAGTGATGCCCCTCCATGTTCAATATTAGCTAGATTTACCCGTTACCTAATGAAGGAGATGGTTCTACGTAAGGCTTGGGGCAAACATGATTTAAACCTGGACGGGAAACGGGTGTACCTTGACCATGACTTTCCGCCTGCTACCATGCAGAAGAGGAAATGGGTCCTGGCAGTAATCAAGCAGTTGAGGGAGCAACAAATCAAAGCTTTCCTCCGATACCCAGCAAAGTCGTTGGTGCATTGGTCTACAGGCAGCAAGCTATACAACTCCCTAATACAGGCTAGTAAACCACTTCAAAAAGCTGGAATCGCTCTTCCGGATCTTCAGTCAGATTTATCGGAGCAAACCCTGCTGCAATTGCGCTGGACAACAGCAAGTAGACGTTCCACAAGAGGAGGTGCGTCTAGAAGTGCAGGCCCTGATGATCAGCTATGCAAGGACTTGTTTCAACTCGGAAAGGGACTACAGGCTAGACAACTAAACTGAAAGTCGTCAATGTGGACGTTATGGCTTGAATCTCTTTTCCTTTTATCTAGGGACTGCTCCTAAAACTGTATGCTTCAGCCTGCATGTAAAGCAAATTGGCCACGAGGCCTCTGTCTAGGCATCTCGTGTGAGCCCTGTTCTGTCTGTCACTTTGGAGTGGTGGTGGTTATGGGGGGGGCGAACGGAGATGCTTAATATCTGTGATTTGTTTTAAGCCAGGGAATCCCTGAGAGCCTCTGGGGTGATTTTGTTGCCAGTTAAGCTGGAGCCAAGGGTCGCAAGCATATTAGTAGGCTCTCTCTTGCAGGGAGGCTTGGCTGGGCCTGCCATGGTTACCATACCGTAAGAAGGCTTAATTTCAGCCCGTGCGACCCCTGCTGGAAAGTCATTTATCAGAACGGGCAGAATGGTAGGCCCCGCTAACGTATGGCAGGGGATTTGAGTCCCGCCAGGGGAGGGAGGGGTGGAGGAGATTGGGCCGGTTGAAAAACTAAGCCAAATAAGGTTCGGTAAAATAGAGCCAGTGAACGGTTTCTAAGGCACTCTGCTACTAATCCTGGTCCTTTATAGAAGTTAATGTAAGCACCGGTTAAAGATGAACCATTGCGAGGCGGGTGGGCTGGTATTCCCACGCTCTCAGTATCCTACCCGCCTTGCATTAAAATAAAACCACTCGAGCCAGAAGCCAGTTCAGGGGATAGGTAGCCCATCGGAGGTAAGCCGGTCTAGTTTCTCTCTTCCGGACTGCGCTGCTCCCTGTCAGGGACTTGCACCTTACCGCAGAAAGCTCACCATGGGATTCCACCTTCCCGGTTACCTCTCACTAGAGGGGCGGGGGAGTTTGGGACTACTCAGCAGCCCATGCTCCTGGGCGGAGGGAGCTTCCCTCTGAACAAGGCCTTAAATGGCCGATCTGTACATAGTTCACTCTGGAGAGTGAGGGTTTCTTGCTTGGGGAATCGTTTGAAATAGTTGCACCGGGGGTATGGGAATCGACTGGGGAGGGGTCTGGGGTAAAGGGGGGGACCCGTGGGTGTCTCTGGCAGTACAAGTGGTGTTCTGTGTGCTATCTTTCAAGACAAGGGGGATTCGGGAGGTTGAAGTTTAACCAGCAGGCATGTAATGAGGCAGAGATTGAGAAACTTTTACGAATGGTTCACTATGGGGACCCTGAAACTGATTTCGTATAACGTCAAGGGGCTGGGCTCTCCTGCAAAGAGGCACAGCATACTGAGAGATCCTGCGAGGGCTCGTTGTGACATCGGTCTCCTGTAGGAGACCCATCTCTCTGCAGTGGAGCACAAAAAACTACGCCATATGTGGGTTGGGGAGGTTTTTGCCTCATCCCATAAAAATACAAAAAAGGCAGGGGTGGCTATCTTGGTACGGAAGGGCCTTGGTCTTACCCCACTGGCCTTTTTTTCAGATGAGGAGGGCAGACTTGTGGTTCTCTCGGGAAAGGTTGCGGATAAGGTAATCCACATAGCGAATATGTATGCACCTACACCTGTTAATCCCAAGTTTTTCAGATACACCCTTGGGGTGGTTGCCTCACTCCCGGAGGGCCAACTTGTCCAAGGTGGAGACTGGAACTGCGTAGAGGACACAGGGTTAGACAGATCTGGGGGCAAGGGGAGTCAGGAAAGTGTAGGTTCCAGAACTCTTTCTCACCTGCGTACAGACTTGGGGCTAGTTGACACATGGAGGGATAGATATCCTTTCAGTAGGGACTTCACCTTTTACTCACACCCGCAAGACTCATACTCACGGCTAGACAGATTCTATATGCCTAAAGCCTGGGTGGGGTCTATTGTAGACCAGCAAATTTACCCCATACACCTGTCAGACCATGCGAAAGTTAGCCTTACTATCTCCCTCGGACAGCGACACAAGCACTCCCTGTGGCGTCTGAATGCTGGGCTTCTCAGAGACGATGTTTTTGTCTCTAAAATCAAAGAGGTGATAGATAATTATCCTAGAGAAAATACAGGGTCCGTGTCAAAGGTGAAGTTCCTCTGGGTTGGGTTAAAAGTGGTGGTAAGGGGTGAAGCAATCTCGTACGCAGCACAACAAAAGAAGGTGAGGCAACAGAAGCAGGACAGCCTAGAACCAAAAAATTAGGGATCTGGAGGATATCCATAAAAAAGGGGGCTCCCGTAGCAAATTAAAGGAACAAGGGAGCAAATGCAGTACCTCCTCTCGATAAAAACTGAGAACGCCCTTAGGTTCATAGCCCAAAAGTACTACACAGGGGGTAATAGAGCGGGCAGGCTGTTAGCGTTTAGATTAAGGAAACAAGAAGCTGACAGGTTCATTTCTGGAGTGCAGGATCCAAGATTATCTGGTAAGTTGGTAACAGGAGCTCCCCAAATAGCAGACTGTTTTAAAAAGTTCTATGAGGACTTATATAAGTCAGAGTCCGGTGTTCGCCAACCTGACATGATTAGAAAGTTCCTTAATGGTTTAAAACTGCCCAAACTCCCCAACACTCTTGAAAAGGAACTAGATAGACCATTTTCCCAGTTAGAGTTAATGGAGGTAATTAAGAAGCTTAAACACAATAAAGCACCAGGCCCTGATGGCTATATAGCGGAGTACTATCAAAGGTTCCGAGATAAGCTATCTCTGTTGCTACTAGAAGTGTGTAACAAGGCCCACATATCCTCAGAAGCCCCGGATACTTGGGCAGAAGCCCTAATAACTGTTATCCCAAAGCAGGACAAGGATGCCACCTTGTGTGGTAGCTATCGCCCTATCTCGCTGTTAAACTTAGCTGTTAAGATTTTAGCCAGGATGATAGCAAACAGGCTTCAGGGAGTGGTGACTCAATTGATACACCCGGACCAATCAGGTTTCATGCCAGGGAGGCACCTCCACGATAATGTCAGAAGGCTGCTTACGGTAATGGCCCACTCTCAGTTTAGGGGGAAGGAGGAACCAGCAGTGGTGATCACACTTGACGCCGAAAAGGCCTTCGATCACCTTGGTGGGGATACCTAGGTGAGGTTCTTAAGAGGTTCGGATTTGGCCCCAAATTTCAAGCTTGGGTAGACACCCTTTATATTAATCCCTCTACAAGGGTACGACTGAATGGGGTATTCTCCAAACCTCTCTCCATTAGAAGAGGCACGGAACAGGGCTGCCCCCTCTCGACCCTTCTTTTTGCCCTAAGTATGGAGCCTCTAGTGGAAGCTTTCCAGTCGCATGAGGGCATAACAGGGATTACAGTGGGTGGGGTAGACAACCGTATATCTCTATATGCAGACAACACCCTATTTTACTTGAGAGACTCCCAATCTTCCCTACCAGCTGCAATGACTACTCAGAGAGTTTGGTTTCATTTCAGGGTTTAAAATTAATGAATCCAAATCAGAAATAATCTCATTGGGAGCCGGTGTCCCCCATCAGTAAAATCTCTGACCAACCTAAGATGGAACACCACTAGCTTTAGATATTTGGGAATACACATCTTGAAGGATCTTGGTAAGTTATACCAAGTTAACTATGTTAAATTGCTGGACAGTGTGAGAGAGGACTGTGCCAGGTGGGCCACTTTGCCACTTACTATTATGGGCAGGGTAGAATCGGTGAGAATGAATATCCTCTCGAGGATGCTCTTCTTGTTTGATGCAATCCCCCTGTGCCCTCCAAGGAAGTTTTGGGCACATATTCAAAAGTTGATAAGTAATTTTAAATGGGCAGGAAGAAAACCCAGACTGGGCTGGGCCCTGCTGAAGCTGCCCAAGGGGAAGGGGGCATAGGGGTTCCAGATTTTAAGAGGTACTACAGAGCAGCTCAATTACAGCATTTAGCGGCATACGCATCCCCAGCAGCAGTGCAGAGCTGGGTCAAAATGGACCTACAGCTTTTAAAACCACACACCCTCTCATCAATCCTCTTCAATAAAAGGAACCCCAGGGTGATACAGGGACTACCTAATCCTCGGCTCAAGACATTAGTTACATTATGGCTGCATACTGTAAAAGAGCTAAAATCACAGCCCTTGGTGTTAAGGCAGGGTAGGATTCTTGACAGGGTTGACTTTCTACCAGGACGGGAGAACCCTGTGTTTTAAGGTGGCAGAAGTTAGGGCTTGGAAGAGTCTCACAGCTATTCAACAGGGATATCATGAAGAGCTTCACCCAGGTTCAGCAGGAGTTTAAAATCCCATCTTCTGATTTCTATGGTTATTTGCAAATTAGACACTATCTGCAAACGGAGGGGGGGGGGGGCGCAAAGCAGAGGCCAGGTGATATCAGTCCACTCCTGGAACAACTCCTTGAGTTACTTAATGAGTCTCCATGTATGACTCATCTGATATTCAAACTATATTCGGCAGGTGAGTCGGTGGGTTCGGACTCAAGATCATGGATTCAGACTCTCTGGGAAAAGGAACAGGGGCTGGGGGAGGGAGTTTTAAGGTGGGAGGTAATTTGGAAGATGGCACACAGAACTACAGCCTCACCCACATGGAGGGAGTTTAGGTGGCAAGTACTCACAAGATTTTTCAGAACACCAGCGATAACCAAACATTTCAGACAAACCTGCTCAGATAAATGTTGGAGAGGTTGTGGGCAGGTCGGGACACATGAACATATTTTTTGGAGTTGTCCCAAAATTAAGAGTTACTGGAACCATATAAGCCAAGGGCTGAGTACGATTTTACAGACAGAAGTTCCAGAACAGCCTCACTATCTATTACTGGGGGAGCCTCCTCAGGGACTGAAAGGTCCTAAAGCCAACTATCTATTTCCAATCCTGTTAGCCGCGGCCCAGAAGGCTATCACCAGGCTGTGGTTATCTGAGACTACCCCAGGGGAGGAACAGTGGTTGTCATGTTGTAACCAAATTAAAGTAATGGAGAGGCTTACGGCCAACGGAACTTAAAACCTGACATATACAAATCTTGCTGGTTTCCATTCTTTGAGTATCTTGGCACCAAAGAAGGGGTTACTACTCTGGAGATTCTGGCCAGAGAAGTCTTAGACTGAGGGCTTGATATAGTATACACTCCAGTCTCCAGGTGGAGCAAAGCCATTTAGGCACCATTTACACATCCTATGCTGAAAAGGGACTGTCTTTCATTCATCACAGGGTCTGGGAGGGGGATGGGGGGTACTGTTGGTTTTATGTATGTGTGTGAGTACTGTTTCAATTATTTCCTCTGTTTTACTCTTTTCCTTTTATCTTCTGATGTTTTTGAGTAGCTATTAATGTGGAGGCTACAGATTTAGATTAAAAGGGTAAGTGAAGCGAGAAATATACAATTCAGCCTAAGACATTCATGCCAGCCTGAAATTACCTTATCAACTGTATATGACTGTTCATTTAATTGTACCTGTAAATGTTAAGGTCTATACCTGGGTATGCATAGGATTTTAATTCCTGCAAGAGTGTAATTTCGCCTCTTTGTTTTTACCCTTTCCTGTAACCCGTCACTGTTTGAAAAATGAAATAAAAAAATTACAATTTAAAAAAAAAAAAAAATGATTTTATTTAGACATTTTACAATAAATCAAAAGAAGATAGGTGCACTGAATATGCACAACACGGCTAGTGAAATGGCTGTGCAGAGTAGAGAACCATGCAGCAAAAAAATGCAAATGAAAAGACGTGGTCAAGGTTGCCTAGCTACAGAAAACTTAAGAGCAACGAACCCCCAGCAAACTAGCTCTGAGGATGGAGACTTAATTCTCCGAAATGTCAGCACGTCGTTACGTGGCCTGACCACCTGACAGTTTAGAGGACAACCAGGCTTCTTGAAGCAGTAGGAAGAAGACAGCAACCCTGATTGGGAAGAGTGGCAAAAAGTGATTGCAACAGCATAGAGGAGTTCACGGAACTGTTTATACTGCACACAGACAGTAAAACAAAGTCCAGCGCACTGCAAAAAAAGGGCAGCGGTCGGCTTCGGTAAATAAAGGACAAACATGGATTTGGCTGGGAATAAACAATGGAGACATGACATGGAAACACAATAAGGAGTCGGGTAAAGTGACTTTAACCCTTGCGGGTAACATAACTTTGAAAAAAGAATGCTTTACAAATATTCTACAAACGAAAATTTTGGAATCTCTTGCACTACAACAAAAATTAAAAAATAACTACATTTATGCTGTGGAAGATGGTCTGTTAGATAGACTTAGAGAATTAGCATAAAAGGGAGAGTGCAGATGGAGAATTCACTATTCTTAGGAACAGTGTGCATTTAAAATTCTTGAATTTCCATGCCATTGAGCACCTTACACCTTTCAGCTCTAATTTAGAGGTTGAGCTACACAACATTTTTCTCCATACAGTTCTTTCTGCATCGGGTTCCTCTTCCCAGGATCTTTCCTCACAGCTTCAGCTGGATTCCGACAATATTCAGCACTGTTTCCAGTCTAACCAACTATCTCTCAATGCCAAAAGAACTATTTCCATGACTTTCAGCACCAGTCAGAGACTTTCCAGATTCTCCCTTTATTTCACACCCTTAATGGTGCTATGATTGAGGGTGTATTAAGCACCTCAGAGTCTGGCTTGACCATCGTCTTAATTTCTCAGTTCATACTGATGCCATAAAAGCTCCACCCCAAGCTTGGTGCACTATATAGGAACAAAGAGAGTATACTGTTTTCTGTCCACCGAGAGATTGTTTTGAAGATGATTCTCCCTATTTTTGGTTATGCTTATGTAGTCTATTGTTGAGCCTACAAATCATCCCTTGCCAGACCGGACCCACTCTTTCTCTCCTTGTTGTTTTGCTTTAGATTGTTCCCTTTGTACCCACCACTGCTCACTCTACTCTGCCCTTTCACTCCACTCTCTTTATGCCAGGTGCCTTTCCCATTGTGCCTCCCTTATATCTAAATTTTGGTTTGGTTCCCTTCCATCCCACCTTACTTCCCTCTTATGCTCTCCATCAGCTTCCTACTACCACCTCCACAATAACACTTCCCAGTCTCTCTCTATTCCTTCTAGAAAATGTATTGTTGGTCAACCTGTTTTCTCATACCGCTTTCCTAAACTCTGGTCCTCCCTTCCCCTGTCAATTCACTCTGCTCTTCTGCTTTCTCCTTAAAGTCTCTTCTTTAATGACTTTTCTTCTCCCTCCTGCATCTGTCCATAATCTCTCTCCCCCCCCCCCACCTAATCTTGCCCTGGCAGTCTGTTTTCCCTCATTCCTGTTCACTGTTCTGTTCTTGTAAGAACAGTTCCCTCAACGAAATTATCTCAGTTTTATCTACTACATGCATCTGCATTACTGATTTGCCTTCAATTTTCTGATTATGCTCCTTATTGTTTTGTATTTGCTGTACATGACTTACTACATCACCTTACCCTGAGGACGCATCTGGAAATGGGCTGTTAGCAGCTCAGTATGTCTTCCCTGGTGAAACGTTTGAAATAAACAATTTCACAGGACTGTCAGCAGCAATAAAAAAAAAAAAAAAATTGCACATAACAAGCTACAAGAACTACTCGTGCATGCACAAGTTTCTTGGCCCAGAAGCTAGCTGACAATGTCCCTTTAAATTTGTTAACATTTGTCGTGGATGAGCCTGCTGGCACTTCTGCATCACTTTAAGTATGCGAGCGTGCATCAAAGTCAGGCACTTTCAGAGAACAGCAGTCCGCCAGTGTTTTAAATTTCATGAAAAACTAAGCAAAATATTCCACTACTGAACATCCCAAGCAGGTATTTGTATTTTAGGACCATTAAGAAAACTGCAGAGGGTGCTGGCACTTTTGCTATAATGGGACAAAAATAAAAGTCCATGTACAGCTTACAGCATCCCTTTAAAAACTTGGTTATGCACCAATTAGGTTTTGTCCCAAGAATATTACTGGTGGCCAGCCTGCCGGTACGTGGTTAGTTCTGCTTGCGATGCCAGCGTGGGTTGAGGCGAGCCGGGGAGCTGGAAGGACCGGTGGGGAGAGAGCTTGGCGTCCCAGGGACTGTCTGGCCCTCTCCGGGGAAGGAACTAGAGCTCAGGTCTTGTCTGAGCCCGGTGGAGACCCGAGGTACAACAAGCCCGACGCTTAACAGAGGGGCCATGTGCCAGATATGTCGGTAGCCAGCGCCTTGGCGTCAGGAGACCGCAGTACATCGTGAGGAACACTGGAAAAACACCTCGCGGCCTCCCAGTAGGCGGAGCACCAGGCCCGACCTCAATGCCCCTACCTGCCTGAGACCCAGCATCGGCCGAAGACAGGCGCATCGGGTGTGTAGGCCCCACCTGTGACCCGCCTGGGGGTATAACCACGGCTCCATGGGGGATGGACTGCACTGGTCACCAGGGAGGTTAGCGAGGGCTGAAAAGGCCGTAGGTGACTCCTGAAGAGATGGGGGCTGTGAGGAGGAGGAGGGGGAAGAAAAAAAAAAAAAGAATGTTACTCGTGTATAAAAATGCATTTGATGTACTTACTAATTTCCAAGTGTTATGTGATGGTTGTAAGGTTTAAGGAAATATGTTGTTACTAACCTATATTTATTGTTACTGCTTGTTGTATCTGTGTTTTTGATGTGTTCTTATTTGTATTTGCAACTGAACCTTTTTGAGGAAACCATTATAAATGAGCTAATGCTCAATTGGTTATACGAGATCTTTCCGGTTTTAGATAAAAATTAATCAAATCAGTTCCTTTGAGGAAGCTACAAGCCAGGAAAAGCCTAGAAATTATGTATAACATTAAGGAACTTAGTTTTAAGTATCACCTTTTATATTAGCATCCCAAAGCACTTTACAATCCAGAAGAGAGAAGGGAAAATAATTTTATTGTCATTACAGGCACACGGGGAGAGTCATACAGTGCAGAGATAGATCAGAAAGAAATGAGACAGAAGGGAAAGAACAGGGAGGGTAAAGAAGTTTATCGAAGATGTGCAAGTACCAGTTTTGGTTCTGTTTTAGATAAATTAGCTCCCTTACCCCTGCAGTAGTCCTGTAGACACATTTTCAAAATTTTTAGTGTACTGCCTTTTGGGAGAGAAGGGACAGTAATTTGGCCCAGAGAAAGTGTCCAGCCAATCTCTTCTACTTCCTGGTGTGCAGGCCTCACCCCCCCATACAGACTTTTTGTTTATGTTCTATAGCTGCCTGCCGCAGACCTCCTTCCACCATCCACCATCCACCATCCACCAGACCTAGTTCCTGTCCACTGAGACCCCACTGGACAAGAAATCCCGGCCCTTGCGACATACTGCTGTGCTGCCTTCCAGATTTACCTATCAGGACTGGGGATGCCTTCCACTCCACGACAACTCTTTCCTACTCTATATCCAGTCACACATGGTGCAGATGCAGTCAAGGGTATCCCTGGGTGCCACCAGTAACGGTCCAGAATGTACGTGGCAGGAGGGTGGAAGGTTTATCCTCTGCAGCAGTGCCAATTCTACCTTTAAGTCCCAGTTCCCCAAGGAATGTGGTAACGTCAGCCAATGCTGGCATGCCAGTCGCATCTGCTGACATGCGCATTCTGGAACTCCAAGCATGCACCACTTCCCTGCACCTCCACCTGTGGTTACCACAGCAGAGGTACAGCAGTGGGATACAGAGTTCTCCTGATCACAGAGGGGGAGAAGAGCGTCTGTTGAGATGCTCATAATTCTCTTCCAAGCCAACCCTCTGACAGCCCTGGCTTGTTCCCAAACCTGGGTCGCTGGCATCGCAATCAGAAGCTCTACCACTGTGTCCTTGGGCTAGAATTTTGTGTCTGACCACGGATAGTGTGGAGATGCACTGCAAAGAAGTCATCAGGACCATTTTTATTAACTTTTTTTTATATATATGTTAGGCCATCTGCTGGCATAAATCAAAGCCACTACTCAACTAACAATCCACTTGAACATTAATGAGTTTTTCATGTCAAAAGACAGTAAACATAAAAGGAACAATAAAAATGGCCCAATTGACTTACATGGAGCACACTCCTACACTCTCCCTGGTCATATATTAAACAAAATCTGAGCATGGGCAGGGCTGGCACACCAAAGGGCAATAAACTAAAAATTATGAAGCTATGTTTATAGGGCTCCGGCAGAGGTAAGGGAGCTTTATTTATTCTAGCATCTTTCAGATGATATTTCCTTTAACCTCCCTGTGCTTAATTCTTCTTTTGAAATCCCCTTTTCAGGGAATAGTCATGAACTTTGAACTGTGTTAGCTTTGCAATTTTTTAAGAGTGCTGTTAAATGCTGAATGCTCAGTCTTACTGTAATTGTTTTGTCATCAGATTTTGTACTGTTTAAATGCTGTTGAAGGTTGTCTGTTTTATTTTGACTTGGGACATTTTGTAAACAAGGCTCTGTATCTCAGGGAATTTATCCCGTAAATTCTCAACCTTTAATAAACAAAATAAACCAGGACGTGGACGGGATCTCTGGCAACCTCCTCAAGGTCAACATATGAATCCTTTCCTTGTGAAGGGCAGTAAACTAAAACTTATGAAAAAAAGTCCCCAGGACTTCTGCAGCAGTACGGGAGCTTACTATTTCTCTGAAAAAGCACCAAAACTGGTGCTTTCAAGTCTTGGACACAATAAGTGACGACTGTGAAATCCAATCATCAATTCTTTTTCCCCCCTCAGGTGGTTCTTCTGAACCACACACTGCAGCTCAACACAGACCACCCGACCACCTTAGTGGACCGGGACCAAAGCCGCAAGCCTCTCAAGCAGGTATGGTGTCTTCCTCCACAACAGGACACCTAGACCTTGATTTTGTTCGGCCCACCCACCGTCCCCCCCACCACTGACACTTTTAAATTCGCTCAAACCCCTCCACAACACTACACCTAACTTCCATTGGCTGCTTTCCTGTTTGCTTCAAATTTAAAGAGATAGCAACCCCATTTCTGCCTGATCGCATCTCAACTCAATCTGTGTTTTTTCTCATTGCTGTTTCTGCTGTCTGGTGCTCATCTACTATCCTATCTCTAAGCCGCCCTACTAAACCTACATTATAAAGCTATTATGTGCACTTGTCACACTCAGTGTTTGGCTGGTAACAAGCCCCAGTGCACACACTGGCCATTCCACCTCATAGAACAGCCACTACTTTTATCTCAATACTACCCAGTGTTAAATCCCTACTCTCATGCCTTAGCCTCAAATCCACGTCTGCCTCTGCTCGCCCACCTAACAGCAGCACTCCACCACCGCTACAAAACCTGGTGCCTGTCAAGGGAACAAACCACTACCCCCTCCCACTGCCAATACCACCCTCATTCCCTGCAGTACAAGCAGTAAGAATAAGCTCACCAGAATCCGCAACCTCACTCAGGCTATAAGGTATCTGAAGTGGCAGGCACTAAAAATGACCTGGCTACTCCTGCTACTATCAGGAAATATCCATCCAAACCCTGGCCCAGCACAATATGCTCCAGACAAACATAAAAAGCACTGCGCCTTAACAGTTGCCTCCATTAACATTTGCAGCTTCCTGGCAAAGCTCGACTCGCTGCAAGTGTGGATAACTCAGCATCAGCCTGACACACTCTCGGTAGTGAAGACGTGACTTACATCAAGAGTTGCCTACTCAGCCATTTAGATACAAGGTTACTCTCTGTTCAAACTCGACAGAATAAGTAAACAAGGAGGCGGATGCGTATTCTACCTCAAAGACCACATGCAGGGTCTAATGCTTCCTCCATTAACGACTTGTAGTAACACCCAAATCTTGACACTAAAAATACTACCAGGCATGCAGGGGAAAAGCCTAACTGTGATATCAGTATACATCCCTCCTAAGGATCAATCCACTGGATTCAAGAAGGTCTTCAACTACCTTATCGATCTCCTCCACAACACTGAACTAATAATGGTAGGGGATTTCAACATCAACTGGAACTCTCAAGATGCGGTGAGTCATAAAGATGCCCTATCCTCCATTAACATGTCCCAGTTAGTTGATTCCCCCACCTGTATAAATTATCGCACAGGGACCAGCACGTTAATTGACTGGGTGATCACAAACCACCTGGAGAGAATTACCAGCACTGTGATCCTCTGATTCCATCAGTGACCACTCACCTATACTCTGTACTTGGTCCAACAAGCCCACCAAGATCCCTCCCAAGATAACCATGTCAAGATTATGAAAAAAGGGGAAACAAAGTGCTAAAAGCCCACCTGTTATACCAAAACTGGGAAATCATCCACACTACACAAGATGTAGATGTAGCTGTTACAATCATCCACACTACACAAGATGTAGATGTAGCAGTTACAAGTTTTATCAACAAAATCAATGAGGCTTGTGATATATACGCCCTCTACTCTAAACGTAGAAGTAAAGGTGCAAATAAATCCTGGATCACACCTCAACTCTTTGAATTGATCAGGGCCAGGGACAATCTTTGGAGCTTAGCTCAAAACACACGATCACAGGCAGACATACAGGCCTATAAAATGGACTGTAACAAGTGCACTTGGGCAATACGCATGGCCAAAAGTCAACATTACAAAACTGAACTGGCAAACACTTGCAATGATAGTCGGAAATTTTGGGACAACATTAAGACTCTTACTGGCAAACCCAATAAAACACCCCACAGTCTATGGTGGTTACACCAGTATTCAAAAGTAGGGACAGAACCAGTCATACAAATTACAAACCCATCTCAATCTCCCCCCCCCCCAATCCAAAGCATTAGAACGCATAGTATATGACCAAGTTACTGAGTACCTTGATAAGTACCAGCTGCTATGCCTTGTACAACACAGGTTCAGAAAGCAGCATATCACCATTACTGCACTAGTTGAATTTACAGGGTATATACAAGATGTCATAGATCGAGGGCTCTTGGTGGGGGCAACTTACACTGACCTCACCAAGGCCTTCGACACAGTTAACCATGACTTACTGCTGGCCCAACTCTTGCATACTGGGCTATTCGCTTAATCAGTAGCATGGTTCAGGAGCTATCTCACTGGAAGAATACAAAGCGTGAAAATCCAGGACGGTCTCTCTTGATAGCCGAAGTGTAATATCTGGAGTTCCTCAAGGCTCCGTCCTGGGGCCCCTGCTCTTTAGTTTGTTCCTAAATCAACTACCACAGGCTGCCCAAGATAAAGTATCACTGTATGCAGATGATACAGTACTATACTCAAGCAACTCCGATCCAGTAACGCTGGAAGAACGACTGCAGTTTAACTTCTCAGCAATCGAAGGTCGTTTACTAAAATCGAAACTATTACTTAACTGCAAAAAGACCAAAATCATGCTTTTCGCATCCTCCCATAACAGAAATAGATCCTATCACCTAAAGTTACTGCTCCCTCACGTTTACGCAACACATAGATCTCACTGCTAAAACAACAAATGCCAAACTAAGAGTTCTCTACAAGAATAAACAGTGCCTCACCAAAGAGGCACTGAACCTTGCCGTGACAAGTTCAGTCCTGTCTATCATAGGCTACGGACTTGTGGTATACAGAGCAGCAACAGACTCAGCCCTCAAGAGCATAAAAAAGACCCTCAATAAGGCATGTAGACTCATCTTGGGTGCTCATCACCTCATCCACACCTGCCAGCTCTATGCTCAATCTCATTGGCTAAATCTGGACAACCACATAAAGTATCAGGTTTGCCTCCTTGTCATGCAGTCAACCCTGGGCTTAACTCCCGAAGGTGTGCAGAACCTACTTTACAGATCCGACAATATTAGATGTATGAGGGGATCAAATAACCATACCTTCCAAGTCCCTTTCAGACTGATCTCTCAAGGCCAGTGTTCCTATGAGTACAGTGCATCACTTTGGTTAAACACCCTGAGTGAAGATATCCTATCTGCAACAAAACTAGGTCAATTTAAAACTATGCTGTGTACCCTTCTCACACCCACAAGTAGCTGTACCTGTAAAACATAACTTTTGTCCATATCTCCTCCCCACTTATCTCTCCCTTCAGTCCTTATCTCATGTCTCCCTTCTTCCATCCCCAAGACCTCTTTTCCCTTCTCTCTCAGTCCAATGCACTTCTCTTCCTCCTCTTGCCTCCTTCCTTAGGCCCCTGCCCTGCACTCCTGTAGAAAAGCCCACTTCCACTGTCATCTCACCTCACCTCACACCCCTTTTCCTCCCCCCAATCTACACCTTTTACTACAGTCCCACACTACCCCCTAAGCTCACCTCTACACCCCTGTTCCTTCCTTAGTCCTCTGACCAGCTCAACCTCTCTGTTCAGGTCATTAGGCTCAATATCCCCCATGACTTCACAGCACTTTTGATTCCTTTCAGGATGTAGCACTTATGACAAGAACTGAATTTAACATGTTCACTATATCTACAACCAGACCTGAATTTAACATGTTCGCTATTCTCTGTTCTTGAATCTGTAAGGAGGCAGTATAGCATGTTGGTTAAGGGCACTGAGCTGCAAGCCTGGAGACCTGGGTTTGAATCCAAATCAGCCCCCACTTGCATACTGTGTGACCCTGAGCAAGTCACTTAACTTCCTTGTGGTCCCAGGTCGTGCCTGGAAACAAGATCCGGCTTAGTGTGCCTTTTCTGGTTAAACAATCCCTTCCCCCACTTCCCTTCCTAACATACTCATGCTTAATGTTTTGGCCCTAGCCTATACTTAATATGTTTTTCTGTTTGGATTCCTCCTCTGGATTGTCTATTGCTGCTATATGTACATTATCCTGTTATTTCTGTATTTGACATGGAACCTTTCTAAATGAGCTCTCAGCTCAAAGGTATCTGTAATGCGAATATCAATAAATAAATAAACCAGGAACTCCAGATTCACAGCTCTAGGCCAGACTGCCACCAAGGAGAAAGTTAACTAACGTGTAAATGCTAAAAATACTACTACAAGGATGTTCCCCTAGACTTTAATATTGCCAGAATACATGTAGTAGTAATAATAGTTTATTCATGATCTGAATATAGATTACCCAGTTGAGCAAAGTTCATTCTCAATGGGTGCTTTTGTAGAAATGATTACAAGTGCATAATCACAAGTTATACACAACAATCAAAGCACTGACATGATATGAATCAAAACATATAAAGCATAATACATATAGTACTGTTACAAATCATATCCACGTTTCATTACACAGAAACACACAAGTTGTTGGCGGATAAGGTCCACCTAGTCCACCTTGTTAATCCTGTCTATAGCCCCTCCTTAGCACCCTGCAAGTCTTCAGATATTCCCCACTTTTGCCTTGGTGCTAGGATTCCTTTATTCCTATCACACACATTCCTGAAGGATGTGATCGTTTTAGCTTCCACCACCCCAGCCAGGAGTCTGTTCCAAGCTCCCACCATCCTCTCCATAAAGAAAAACTTCCTGAAATCAGCCTCAGTCTCCTCCCCCCAGCTTCAATACTTCTCTCTCTCTCTCTCTGTATGTATGTATGTATGTATTTATTTATTTGTTTTTGTTAACCAGGTAAGCACACTAGACAACGAGTGCCTATTTTCAGGTGCGACCCGGGAGGTTACAGTACATAAGAACAATAGTACATTGCAGGGTGACATATAGGCCCGCAACTACAAGTGAGCCAGGATGGGGTACAGTAGACAGCACAATGTATAGACAAGGAACAATCTCACCCACACACAGGTGGGAACAGCATAAGGACACTAATACATATTCTGATCAACAAATTAGAGAGCGACTACAGGCTCAAAAGCGAAAGTGCATAATGAAGCAGTAGTGGGAAGCGGTAGGGAAGCAAGAGTTAGCAGTGGGCAATATAGGGCTAGAACCAGGGGAACCACTAGGCAGGGGAAAGCACTGCAGCAGGGGAGGACTGGGCAGTCGAGGACTGGCCCCAGTCAGTGAGGTCTGGAGATGGCCTGAGGGACATTATGGCAATACATATGTGTGTGTGTGTGTGTGTGTGTGTGTGTATATATATATATATATATATATATATGTATGTATATACACACACACACACACCCACACACACACACATACATATACATATACACTCAAGGCCGTAAAATATTTATCTAAAAGAGGATTATCACTATTTAAAAAAGACTGCCCCACATAAAAGTTTAGTCTATATCAGAACCATGGCAACATGACATGGGTTTCTTTCCCAACTCTGTTAACTATATTTGTATCTTACTGTAACCCACCTGCAAATGGGGGTTCCCAAAAGACTTCCAAGAGCTTGCTTGAATGCTCCAAGCCTGAATGGTGTTTGGCATTTAAGCCATTTATCAGTGAGTGTTTTAGAACCTCTGGTACTGTCTCTTTAAGAGCTGTCTGCTTGCAGACATAATTAGTTTGTATGGGGGGACTGTGTGTTTCTTTGATTGAGTACCACTCAAGCTGCTGCCAATTCACTTCATTTTTGCAGTCACTAGGAGTGCAAAGGGAACCTATCTGAAAGATGTAACTGTTTGCCAGAAATTATTTAGAGTAATAATGAAATTACAGTTTGTCTGGCCTGCTTTCTTTGCAGTCAGAACTGTGTCTGCTAGTTCCCCATTCTAGTTTTGAACTGCTGAACTGGACCAATAAGTGTGGGGTAAGCTAGCTCTAAAATGGTGCCTTGGACGAATCAGAACTTGGACTCATAATCTGAGCCAGCCACAAGAGGATTGTATGGGCAGTGACTCTGGGAGATGTAGTTTAGACTTCAGTGCCTTTTGGACCAACAGCAGCAGTCTATTGTGAGTGACAGCCAATCCAGTCAAGAACTGGGAGGAACTCAAAGGAAGTGCCTCGGTTTTGTCGGTTGGAGTTTCAGTTGAGCTTTGGCAGTGAAGAAGGAAGGAGCCCTGTGCTTTTTCAGTGTGCAGTTTTAGTCAAAAACGTGTGTAAGGCCCAGGAGTTCCGGTCTGCAGCTTGTAACAGCTTGTTAGGACTGAACTGGCCCTGTGAAAAGAATCAAAGGATCTCTGAAGAGTAGAAACCAGGCTCACCCTGTAGAAGACTGGAAGAATTGCTGAAAATTGCACTCGGTCTGTCAGGAACTGAATCTGCTGTGTGTTCTCCCGGTATTGTGCAGTAATTGCGATCGGGATACAGATGCAGCCTGCCTGGTATAGTGCTTTCTTTTATATGGATGTGTGAAGAGGTTTGTGTACCTCAAGTGAGCCCTGCTGACATTGAAGGACCCTATCTTATTTGGAGGTCGTGAGTACTAATTCAGGGTTGCTCCCTGTTGAATTGCCACATTAAATCAAATGGAATTACTGTACTGCTGACTGTTTAATTCTCCTTTTCTCTGTGTGAAAGGGCCCCTACCAGCTGCCACGGTTTGGACTAGCCACTAGGGCTTGGGTACCCAGGGACAGTAACTGATAGGGATAGGCCTGTGCACAGAGCCATAGGTAGATTATTAGAGTGATAAGCTAATTAACCTGATTTCCCCCTGTCCTTGTTATATCCCCCTAAATAAATCAGAGCTGCTTGTTTCAGCAAAGTTATACTGCCTGAGTGTATTTGTCTATGTTAAAGTACTGTACTGTGATTGTTGCACTGTATCTCATTTCACAGGAGGTCCCAGTGACGGAACCAGACCTGGGGGTAAGTGTATACTGTGAAGATAATTCTGATATATTGTGTGGGCCACTGAGTGGGAAGAAGGGGTTGCAGTGTCCCAGAGGGCTGTGACCAAGTTAGTTTAACTATTGCAAACCCTGACCTCTGGGTGGAGGCACCCGCCATTGGATCCAGGCCCCTCAACCTGTTAGTGGCAAATCAGGCAGGGGTAGTAGCCCCTGGGATAGCCATCTAGGGGTAACATCTTGGAGGCTCACCGCTGGGATTGTGTGTCCTCTAGTGGCCATATTATTCTGAACCACTGTTAAGAAAAAAATGGGTACCCGACAAAGTGGCTGTGCACCGGCTGGTGGAGTGGTGTACTGGGGAGGAGATCGACCCCAAAATGCTATGCTTATCCTGGACATCCCCTGGGTATCAATACGGACACTGTGCAGGGAGTACTTTCAAGGTGGAAGGTTTACAAAACCCTGTGGTGGTGGGCATGCTAATCTGCTCACCCACACTTTCCTGGCCCTAGTAGAGTTTAAGGATCCCATAGATAGCTCCAAAGTGCCACAGACCATTACCCCAGAGGAGCCCTCACTGCTTGGAGAGTGATAACTAAGGACAGTAAAGACCGGAAATCAGCCCCACCACTATCTGAAACTTTTGAGGAGAATTTGCTGAATGGTTGCTGGAGAGGGGAAAACTGTGGAGGACTTGAAGAAACTATTCTTGCCACCTGGGGTGTTCCTCCCCAACACCCTCTCCTGCTCCAGTGCCCGTGGTGGCTGAACAATGCAGACTCCTATTTCTGCACCTGCCATTAGTCACGACTCTTACCGAGAGGTTGAGGATCTTCTCTGGCACCCTCCCACCCCCAAGGGGAGGATGACTGGGAGACCTGGATAGACTATGTTGCCCCCAAGTGCTAGAATGGCAATGCTCGAGGAAGGTGGCGGAAGAGGGTTAGTGAGAGCCTCCGAGGGTCCTGCCCTGGCTACCATCCGTGCTAAACGAGGCCAGTAACCCTGAAGCGACCGTACAGGCCTATCTTGAGGCCTTGGAGAAGTAATGGGAGCCCAGATTCTGATGAGGACCTATGGTGGAGAGTAAGAGATGCACAACAGTACCAAGGGAGTTGTTGTCTGTGTATGTATCTCGGCTGGAAAAAATTGTTGCAAGAATGCCTCAGAAAAGGTAGTTTGCCAGCGACTGAACTGGACCGAACCAGGCTGGACAGGATCCTTAAGTCTGCCCCTTCTCAGAACTGCTGTTGCTTCAGTTACGCCTGGCAGATCGGACTGGAATCCCCACCCTCCTATGATGAGTTAATGAGAGAAATCTGAGGAGTTGAGAAAAGACGACCTCGGGAGGGACCTGCACCAATAGCTGCGGCTCGACCCGGTGACTGAGGTGACCCATCAAGTGAAGTTCAGGGGCAGAGGTTGGCAGTCAATGAGTGCTCTGACAAGGAAAAGATATGTCACAATGGGGCTGAACTGTTGAGAGAGATCGGAATTCAAAAACAGTCCTTTATGAAGGCCACGCCTGCAAGTATGGGCCCTGACCTATATCCGACTGCATCTGCTATGGGGGTGGGGTACCCACCCATGTATCTCCTGCTGATAACAGTCTGAACTCGATTCCTTGACTCATGGAAGTGGAGAAACTGACGAGATGTCTCCAAATGCTTATCAACACGTAGACAGAGATGGCACCAAGGTTTCCAGTTAGTAATACCCCGCCCTGGCTCCCAGTGTGGCGCCTCGGCCAGCTCAAACTCCAGAAAGTATGTTTTGCTATAATTGTGGGAAAGATGGGCACATGAAAGGGAATGCCAGTCCCCAAAAGACACTGACAAAGTTGCATATAGGCTACAAGGAGAGCTTCGGAGAAGAAATCAGTGGTTAAGAGGTGCGACATGATCCCAGTGAGGGCACAAAATGCTAATTCACGCCCTTTGTGGCAAGGTCAGCTGCTCGGCCCCCACTACCGCCTCTCCAGACTGGTCCAGAATAGTGGGTCCCTCCATGGAGACCACTGTAAAGGTGAACGGAGTGTCTACAAGAGCTATATTAGACAGTGGCTCCCAAGTGACAATTATGTTCCAAGATTGGTATCAGAAGCATTTGTCAGACGTACCCTTACAACCATTAGAAGGACTGCATGTATGGGGTTAAGTGAGAAGGCCTACCCCTATTCCGGTATATCGAATTTGGCTGTCTTTCCCCACCTCCGTGGCTGGAGTGGCCAAACAAGTAGAGACCCTAGCCTTAGTGTGTCCCCCACTGGACTGTATGATGGTGTCCCTTTGTTGATTGGAACAAATGCTCATATGTTCGGAAGGCTAGCACAGTTGTGTTACTAAAAACAGGGTCAAAGACTAGTAGAGCTTTAAGAGTTCCGGCTTTAATTAAGAAGGCCTATGAGGCACAGAGAGATGCTGAAAAACAGAACCACAGAGGAACCGGTCTGAATTGTATGGAAGAAGGATCCTGAGTCTCTGATCCCAGCGCAAATGCCCAGTGTACCTTTACAGGAGAGGTCCGTGATCAGAAAGGATGTTAAGAATAAAATATTAATGTTGGATGCACCAGGCGATGGAAAATTGCCAGAGGGACTGCTGGTCAAGCCTAGTATTTTGCCCGCTAGAGCCCATGCTTATGCCAGAAGGGTAATGGTCCAAGTTCATAATGTGTCTGAAGAGACATTGAGGTAAACAGAGGTTGCATCCTGGCTAATGTGCATTTGCAGACACTGCAGTGCTACAGCAACAAGAGTTCAAGGAAGAATGACAGAGTAGCTACATTACTTGTTTGATTTCGACTCCCGCTGCCAGCTGAATGGAAAGTGAAGATCAGTGAGAAGCTTGCCCAGAGAGACCAGGTGTTTTCTTTAAAGGAATGGGATGTAGGATGCGTGCAAGGAGCTGAGCACAATATCCGGCTGCATAACGAAAGACCATTTCATGAGAGGTCTCGACGCCTGGCACCTGCTGACATAGATGATGTGAGACGGCATCTGCAAGAGATGTTAGCTGCTGGTGTAATACAAGAATCCAGAAGCCCTTATGCTTCCCCATTGTGGTAGTGAGGAAAAAGAATGAACAGTAAGGATGTGTGTGGATTATCGCTCCTAAACCCGGCGGACTATCCCTGATCAGTACACAATGCCCGCATTCAGGATGCTTTGGACTGCCTAGCGGGAGCAAGTGGTTCTCTGTGCTGGATCTCCGCAGTGGGTACTACAGATCCCGATGGCCCCAGAGGACCGTGAGAAGGCGGCCTTTATCTGTCCGCTTGGCTATATGAATCATGGGATGCCTCAAGAGTTTCAGGTGCCCCAGCCACTTTCAACGATTGATGGAGCGTGCAGTGGGGGACATGAACTTACTAGAGTGCCTGGTATACCTAGATGATGTTATTGTGTTTGGCAGCTCACTGGAGGAACATGAGAGCAGATTATTTAAGGTATTGGACCGACTGGAGGACTTTGGCCTTAAACTGTCCATTGATAAGTGTCAATTCTTTCAAACATCAGTAAAGTATGTGGGACACATAGTATCCACCGAGGGAATAGAGACCGACCCAAGTAAAGTTGAGGCCTTGACCACCTGGCCACAGCCCAAAAATCTAAAAGAACTGCAAAGATTCCTGGATTCTGTGGTTATTATCGGCGCTTCATCAAGGACTATTCAAGAGTGATCCGCCTTTACTTAACCTTACTCAAGGGTATCCCCAACCCACAAAATACCAAAAGTCAGCGTCCCTCAAGACTGAAAGAGTGTATTTTCATCCAGTGAAGTATTTGGGGCCCGCTGGACTCCTGATTGTGAGACTGCTTTTCATGAGATCATATATCAACTACCCATGCTCCAGTGCTGGCCTATGCCGATCCAAGAAAACCTACGTCCTGCACACTGATGCTAGCTTGCAAGGGTTGGGGGCTGTGTTGTACCAAGAGCACGAGAATGGCCTGAGACCAGTGGCCTTTGCCAGTGAAGCCTGACCCCATCCGAAAAGAACTATCCTGTACATAAGTTAGAGTTCTAGCTTTGAAGTGGGCTATTGTTGACCAATTCCAGAGTACCTGTATGGGGCTAAAATACTAGTAAAACTGACAATAATCCTTTGACCTATGTGCAGACCTCAGCTAAGTTGGATGCCACTGGCCATAGGTGGCTTTCTGCATTATCTACATATGACTATGCTCTCGAATACCGAGCAGGTCTGAACCACATAGATGCTGATGCTCTCTCCGGAGGCCTGTTCCCAGAATGATTGGGTCGATTGGCAGAACCTGACATTCGGGCACTCTGCCGGAAGTTTGACAGGGAGGAACAAATGTCACGAGACGCAGTGGACTGCATGGTGGATTGCTTGGGACCCTCTGAGAATTGCATACCTGCTGCTTATTGCCACTTTTCTGCAATAGACATTGGTGCACTGCCTCAGCTGGACAATGACAGTATTCGGCGGGCTCAATCCCGCGCATCCCATGATCAAAGCAGCTTTAGAAGCCCTCTATGCAGGAAAAGATGTGTCCAAATTACGCCCACTGATTTGAGAACTGCACTGTTATACAAAGAAGGTCCTAAGTTGAAACTGATCAATAAACTGTTATACAGAAACAGTAGACAGAGGGGACAAGTAGACAAACAACAACTAGTGCTGCCCACTGCCTTTGAGACTCAGTACTGAGGTCCTTGCACAACCACATGGGGCATTGGTATAGACAGAACACTTGACTTGGTGAGATCCAGATTCTATTGGCCTAAGATGGGGCTGATGTGGAGCAACACATTCAAACTGTGATCGCTACTTACAGGAAAGCTTTGCCCCAGAAGGGCTGCCCCCTTGTTAACATCACCACCAGTGCACCCATGGAGCTGGTCTGTGATTGATTTTCTAAGTTGGGTCAGATCAAAGAAATATCAGTAATGTGCTGGTGGTCACTGACCATTTCACGAGATATGCCCAGCTTTCCCCACCAAAGACCAGAAAGCATCCACTGTGGCCAAAGTACTTATAGAAAACTTTTTGTTCACTATGGGGCTCCACAAAGAGTCCATTCTGATCAAGGAGAGAGACTTTGAGAGTCGTCTGATCAAAGAGATGCTTTCTCTGTAGAGTCTGAATCCAGAACCACTCCCCTTACCACCCCAGGACCCACAGCCTGAGCCGTTTCAACACTTTGCTAGATATGCTGAGCACCCTGCACCCAAAGGACAAGCCTAGATGGAGCCAACAAATTAGCACCCTGGTACATGCTTATAACTGCACCAAAAGTGATGCCACTGGATTCTCCCCTACGCCTGATGTTTGGAGAGAAGCTCGACTACCAGTAGATGTGTGTTTTGGGGTCTCTCTGATGGGGTTCAAGCTGACAACTATTTACAGTATGTGCAAAAGTTAAAGGCCCAGCTAACTCATGCGTACCAACTGGCTCAAACCATGGCTGCCAAAGAAATCTAGCCAACAAAGAAAGGTATGATAAAGGTGAAAGCACAGGAACTCCAGGAGGGAGATCGGTGTGCTAAGAAATCTGGGACTGCATAGCAGAAGCACAAGATTGCTGACAGATGGACGCTTTCATCTCCCTCACATTGTAGTGGGCAAACTAGATGATCTGCCAGTGTACAAAGTAAGGCCTGAGAATAATTCAAAGATGTAAAACAATGCATAGAAATCATTTACTGCCCATTGGACAAATCTTAATTGAGTCTCGAGCCCTAGAAGATGCCCCTCTGGACCAGTGACTAGAGCTGCTGCTAGAAAAATCAAGAAAGTCTGCACCTACAGAAGCAAAGTTAAGTGTTCCCTCCACAAGTCCCAGTTGAGCATGACTGTCAATCCCATATCGGAAGAAAGTGAGAGTGACTTTGAATACTATCCCTATACGAACTGAGTCAGTTGTTTAGGGGCAATCCCTAGTCAATACTGGAGATGAGCTGGGCCTTCTGGACTGTCTAAGCCCCAAGCTTCATCCCTGGAAGCAATCTCCCAGAAAGTGAAGTGCAAAGCATCAGATCAGATGAAATGGAATCATTGTGCATGGTTGAACTGTTTGAGCTTTCAAGGGGAAAATGATAGATTGGGGCAGACTGGTGATACACCGAACAAGAAGAGTATTTTGAGTGCCCTGACAGTCCACTGCCAGTGTCCAAAGCTCTCCATGCAAGCCAAATGTTGTGGACTCAAACTGTAACTCCTGGAGCTGAAAGTGCCCCAAGTTCTAGCCTCTCTACCCCCATGGAGACTCCCTGACAAGTGAGGACAATGCTGAAAATGAGGCTCAGGTGCAGAGACTATAACAGTTCCCCTAGAAGACTGGGTCGAGCTGTAAAGCCTGTGGTGCACCTCAGTTATGATTCACTTGGGAGGCCTGTGGACTTGCCTCTCAATGTTGTCCATAAAGGGTGTATGTGTCCCGAGCTCATTGCCCAAACTGAGCATCAGTGCTAACTCAAGTTACTTGTGTTTGCCCTCTAGTATGGTGCTCTTGCCCCATCCAGCCCAAGGTAACTGATAGGGAAGGCCCCCTCTCTTCCAGGTTTCATGTACAAGGTAATAACTTGAGTTATAGTACAATGTGATGTAATACTGTGTAAAAGTGGCGTACTGCAATGTTTCAAAAATGTGTTCTTGGTAAAATGATATATTGACTGATGATTACATGTCTAGAGCCTAATGCAAATGTATATGGTTGCAGTTGAAACTTATGGTACTTGCTTGACGCCAGACGTCAAGCTTCCCAGGCCAGAAGGGTGTAACCCCTGCAAATGGGGGTTCCCAAAAGACTTCAGGAGCTTGCTTGAATGCTCCAAGCCTGAATGGTGTTTGGCATTTTAAGCCATTTATCAGTGAGTGTTTTAGAACCTCTGGTACTGTCTCTTTAGAGCTGTCTGCTTGCAGACATAATTAATTTATATGGGACTGTGTGTTTCTTTGATTGAGTACCACTCAAGCTGCTGCCAATTCACTTCATTTTGCAGTCACTAGGAGTGCAAAGGAACCTATCTGAAAGATGTAACTGTTTGCCAGAAATTATTTAGAGTAATAATGAAATTACAGTTTGTCTGGCCTGCTTTCTTTGCAGTCAGAACTGTGTCTGCTAGTTCCCATTCTAGTTTTGAACTGCTGAACTGGACCAATCAGTGTGGGGTAAGCTAGCTCTAAAATGGATGCCTTAGACGAATCAGAACTTGGACTCATAATCTGAGCCAATACAGAGGATTGTATGGGCAGTGACTCTGGGAGATGTAGTTTAGACTTCAGTGCCTTTTGGACCAACAGCAGCAGTCTATTGTGGTGACAGCCAATCCAGTCAAGAACTGGGAGGAACTCAAAGGAAGTGCTCGGTTTTGTCGGTTGGAGTTTCAGTTGAGCTTTGGCAGTGAGAAGGAAGGAGCCCTGTGCTTTTCAGTGTGCAGTTTTAGTCAAAAAGCGTGTGAAGGCCCAGAGTTCCGGTCTGCAGCTTGTGTAACAGCTTGTTAGGACTGAATCCAGTCCTGTGAAAAGAATCAAAGGATCTCTCTGAAGTAGAAACCAGGCTCACCCTGTAGAAGACTGGAAGAATTGCTGAAAATTGCACTCGGTCTGTCAGGAACTGAATCTGCTGTGTGTTCTCCCGGGTATTGTGCAGTAATGCGATCGGGATACAGATGCAGCCTGCCTGGTATAGTGCTTTCTTTTATATGGATGTGTGAAGAGGTTTGTGTGCCTCAAGTGAGCCCTGCTGACATTGAAGGACCCTATCTTATTTGGAGTCGTGAGTACTAATTCAGGGTTGCTCCCTTTGAATTGCACATTAAATCAAATGGAATTACTGTACTGCTGACTGTTTAATTCTCTTTTCTCTGTGTGAAAGGCCCCTACCAGCTGCCGCGGTTTGGACTAGCCATAGGGCTTGGGTACCCAGGGACAGTAACTGATAGGGATAGGCCTGTGCACAGAGCCATAGGTGAATTATTAGAGTGATAAGCTAATTAACCTGATTTCCCCTGTCCTTGTTATATCCCCTAAATAAATCAGAGCTGCTTGTTTTCAGCAAAGTTATACTGCCTGAGGTATTTGTCTATGTTAAAGTACTGTACTGTGATTGTTGCACTGTATCTCATTTCACAAGGAGGTCCCAGTAGACCGGAACCAGACCTGGGGTAGTGATACTGTGAAGGTAATTCTGATATATTGTGTGGGCCAATTAGTGGGAAGAAAGGGGGGTTGCAGTGTCCCAGAGGGCTGTGACCAAGTTAGTTTAACTATTGCAAACCCTGACCTCTGGGTGGAGGCACCCGCCATTGGATCCAGGCCCCTCAACCTGTTAGTGGCAAATCAGGCAGGGGTAGTAGCCCCTGGGATAGCGCCATCTAGGGGTAACATTACAAAAATTTATTTATGCAAGGAATAACACTACATGCTTTTGGGTCTGCATAATGATTGGCTGATCTTCCTAGTTTTCAGGTGGGGGGGGGTGTATTCCACTCCCTGTGTGACCTCTAACCTTTTTAACCTGTCTCTGTTCCAGGCCTTTGAAAAGACAGTCTGGAACCCTGTCTCTACTACATAGATGCATAAAATTAACAAGATGTGTATTTCTTCTATCAGTTAATCTTAACTATCACAGTTGCAGATACAAGTGACAGTGGCGAGTCCATGGGGGGGCATCAAGGACAAAGTGGGTGAACCAGTTGTACACGACATCCAGCTTTGCCAGTTCCTTCCCCAATACCCCCATAAAAAAGTAAATCACCTTAGTCAAATACTAGAACAATCACAGAGTACACAATTAACTTTCATGATTCCCTAGGCAGATTTTTTTTATTCCATACAACTTTCCAAGCTTTCTTCCTAAATCAGCCCCAGTTTTGTCCATGTGAATGTTCTTATTTATATTTCTCATCCAGATTACCAGATATTTATGGAATTTAGTTTTTTCCAGGACTGCATTATTTTTTGTGACCAATGACAAAGATTCTTTAACCAAATCTGGATTATAATTTCCCTGAAATATCGTCTGAGACTTTTAAGACCAATTTGTTTTTGAGAAAAAAATGTTGTCGTTGGTCAAATGCATTCTGTAGATTCAGTTCAATTTGTATGACTGAGATTTCTGATGTCTATAACACAATGCCATCAGCGTACAAATGCATTTTAATACCAGTACTGTGTAGTATAAGGTCATTCACACAGACACTGAATAACAGGGGCTCCAATCATGACCCTTGGGGTATCCCTTAAATAATCTGTGCCTTATCTGAAACAAAGCCTCCCATACTAATTAGTTGTTGTCTGCCCTTATAATCTATGAATCATTTCAGAGTGCAGGCAAAAGACACAGAGCTTCAAGCATGGACAGGAGGATGTTGAGGTCCAAGGTATCCAAAGCCTTTGAAATGTCAATAAAAACAGTCCTCAACAATGACTGTTTCCTGACACAGGGAGTCATGGAGCCAACAAGGTAGGAAGCCATACTAGATCTAGTGCTTTCAAATGGGGAGCAGGTTAGGGATGTTGAAGTGAGGGAACCCACTGCAGCAGTGACTAACGCACAGTGTGCTTTTCCATCAACATGGGGAAGGAAGCAGCCATGTCAAAAACAAAGGTGTTGGACTTTAGGAAGACAGATTTCGATAGATGGGGAGCACAGTACAGGTACACCTGACAAAGCTCTGACCAGAGATGGATAAGGACCAGAAATGGACCACAACAGAAGCCATCGACACACGCACTAGGGCTCTGAAAAAGAATCCCAGAACCATGAGGCATAGCCGTTATAGCAGGAAGGTGGCTGAAAAGGTAAAAGAAAAGAGGGAAGCCTTCCTGAAGTACAAGCATACCTCCAGGGCAGAGGACAGAGAGGTATATGCTGTGAAATCCCAGCAGGCTGGGAGAGAGGTCCAGGTGGCCAATGCTGAGGAAGAACTATGACTGGTGCAGGGGATTAAGGAAGGGGAGAAGGACCTCTTCTGGTAGATCAAGGACAGAAGAAGCAAAAAGAAGGGATGGGATAGTTAGAATTAAGAAGGAGGCAGCATGGGCAGAAAAGAGCAAGCGGAGGCATTAAATTAGTACGTTTGTGGGCTGGCCCGGTGGCGCTGAGGGTTGAGGCACAGGGCACTATGCCATCAACCTGTGTTCGGGAACAAGCACGGGCCACCGGGGGTCGGCAGGGGAGGAGAAGGATCAAACATCCCAGGGACTGCTTTCCTTCTCCGGGGAGGAGTGAGGACATCAGTGGTCGGCCTCGCCTGGCACCTGATGGAGGCTAAGGCCGGCACGTCAACACTGCCGACATGGGCAGAGACGGGGCAGATGCCTGGCGGAGCGTGAGCATGTTGCTGCCGCTGGTGTCACTGCATGCCCTGCTTCTAAGGGGACTACACCAGGAGGAGAAAATAGTTGCTCTGGCGGATGACGGAGGGCGCCTCACAGGTCCCACCCCCGAATATCCACAGCGCTGGCCACTGGATCCGATCTTCGGTGGGTGTTGAGGAGCCCTGCTGGCAGCACCAGGAGGGGAAGCCTTGGGGGTACAGGTTGGTGCTAGCTGGTGGATGTCACGAAACAGGACTGGGGGCTTCCTCCAGAGACAGGGTGTGGGCAACAAGGAGTAGACATTGATTAAAAAAAAAAAAAAAAAGTACTTTTGCTCAGTCTTCATCAAGGAAGAGGACGGGCCTATGCAATATGGAAAGAAAGGGGGAACCTTGAGGGGGGAAAGGAGTATGAGGGGGGAGATTGGGGTAGACAGGGTTGTAAGAGATCTAAGGGAGCTGAGGGTGGACAAGGCACCTGACCCGGATGGGTTACACCCTAGGGTCCTGAGGGAACTGGCAGGGATATTAGCAGCCCCTTTGGTGGAGCTATTTAACCCCTCACTGGTGAAGGGTTGTGTGTCGACTTGAGGACTGCTCATGTGGTACCTCTCCACAAAAGTGGACCCAGGGATGAGCCAGGTAATTGCAGGCCAGTTAGCCTAAACTCCATATTAGGTAAGGTGATGGAGATCATACTAAAAGAAAGGCTGGTATCCTTCCTTGAAGAGAATGGTCTCCAGGACAACAGGCAGCATGGGTTTGTCCACAGAAGGTCTTGTCAAACCAACATAAGAAGACTTCAACTGGGTTATGAGATCTCTGGACATGGGTCAAGCAGTGGACATACTGTACCTGGACTTCAGCAAGGTGTTCAACTCTGTACCGCATGGTAGGCTGATCAGCAAATTGAGGGACCTAGAATTAGAGAGCAAAATGCTGGGTTGGGTGAATAGCTGGCTAAGGGACAGGAACCAAAGAGTGGAGGTAGGGGTAGAACTGTCCAGACCTAGGCCTGTAACCAGCAGGGTTCCACAGGGCTCAGTACTCGGACCTGTGCTGTTCAACATATTTATTGGAGACATTGCAGAGGGAGTCAAAAGTAAGATCTGCCTTTTTGCTGATAATACTAAGCTATGTGGGAGGGTGGATGCAGAGAAGGGGAGATGGGACTTAAGGGAGGCCCTGGCTAAGCTGGAGAAGTGGTCAGACATCTGGCAGCTGGGTTTTAACGTGAAGAAATGAAAGGTAATGCACATGGGACCCAGAAACCCAAAGGCCAGATACTGGCTGGGGGCGGTGGGGAGTACAGATGACTGTATCAGAAGAGGGAAAGGACCTCAATCGAGCTTTTGACACTGTACCACACTGGGGAATACTTCATAAACTGAAAAAACTTGAGGTAGATTATCACACGCTAAGAAGGGTTAGTAACTGGTTGACAGACAAAACTCAGAGAGTAGCAATAAATGGCTTCTTTTCTAGGGAGGGTAGTGTTACGGGTGGTGTCTCGCAGGGTTCTGTGCTGGGCCCTGTGTTGTTTCAGCTGTTTACTGCTGATTTAGGCAACAACTTGTGTAACAGATTAATCAACTATGCGGACGACACAAAACTAGGTGGGCCATGCGTAACACTTAAGGAAGTTCAATCCATTCAGACAGACATATATCAGATAAGTTGGGCCTACAAATGGGGGATGTGTTGCAACACAAATAAGTGTTGTGCACTACACCTGGGGAAAAATAATAGACAAACCAAGTACACTCTTAGCAATTCAACGCTAAAACAAACAAACGCTGAAAACGATCTGGGTGTGTTAATAGACAATCTAGACTTTATTAAGCAGTGTACTAATGCAATTTCCAGGGCAAACCGAGTAGCAGGATCAATTAAAAGGAACATTAGAAGCAGGAGGGCAGAGGTGATACTTCCCCTGTACAGATCCCTATGTCAGGCCACAGCTTGACTATTGTAGCCAGCTATGGAACCCATATGAAAAAAAAAAGACCTACAGAGGATTGAGAGAATACAGCGTAGCATGACAGGAATTAATGCAGGTGTCAGAGACCTACCATATGAAGACAGAACGAGTACTCAAACTATATACCCTAGAGGCCAGAAGGTTACAAGGGGATCTATTACTTTTTTATGATATCATTAAGGATTCAATCCTTGACCATGAGCTGAATATTATATTTAAAAACTCGGACTCCATAACCAGGGGACATGCCTTACAAGTTCAGGGCAGTATGTTTAGGAGTAATAATTGAAAGTTCTTCTTCACTGAGAGGGTGGTCAACTTATGGAATGGTTTGCCGGTGAATAATATAGTTACGAGTACAAATAAACTTTTAAAAACATATTAGATAAATTCATGCTGAAATATGAAATAATTAAATACTATTACAACACATAGGAGCTCCTTTGGGCCTCTGCCTTTTCTTGCTCCTTTACAAGAGTGACAATAGTAATGGTCAGGGGGTGATATGAAACACACAGCACAGTGCCAAAAGGACGCAGCCAAAGCAAATAAAATGCTGGGCTGCATCACAAGGGGAATCACCTATAGGAGGGAGGAGGTTATACTGCCACTGTACAGGTCACTGGTGAGACCACATCTGGAATACTGTGTTCAGTTCTGGGGCCCTTACCTGAACAGGGATATCAAACTACTGAAGAGGGTCCAGTGGAGGGCAACCAAAATTATCAAGGGCATGGGAGAAAGAACATATGAAGAAAGGCTGAGGGAGCTGAACATGTACTCCCTGGAGGACAGAAGGGAGAGTGGGGGATATGATTGAGACATTCAGGTACCTAAATGGCATAACAGGGTTGGTACTGAGGGCCTCTAAGTTAAGGAAGGAGGGTAGAACAAGGGGGCACAGCCTGAAGTTGATGGGGTGGGGTGGATTCAGAAAGGAAATGAGGAGCTACCATTTCACTTGAAGAGTGGTGAAGGGGTGGAATGAGTTGCTGGAGCAGGTGGTGGCAGTAAAGATGACCACTTTGAAGGGGGAGGTGGGACAGGATGGAAAAGAAGATTAGGATGGGGAAAGACTCCAGGAGGAGTGGGTGGGGGCAGCTCCAGGAAATTAACTGAGCTGCACACTCTAGCAGACTAGATAGACCATTATGGCCTTTCTCTGCTGGTAAATTCGTCTTTTCGTATGTAACAACATCCTCCTGTGCAAGACCTCTTCTGATATCACCCACCATTTTGATTAAGGCTATAGTGGTAATGTGCTCTGAGTAAAATCCAGATTGGAATTCGCTCATGGTATTATTTTTCTTAAAAAAAAAAAAAAAAAAATTACACATTTCATTTGTACATTGATCTCTTTAACATTTTAGACACTGTTGAAAAGAATGAAACAGGGCAATATTTTCCTATATCTAATTTATCAACTGGGATTATTTTGGCTATTTTCCAGGCCATTGGGAATTCACCAAGATTCAAAGACATATTAAAAATACACATCCAGGGTGCAAAAATTAGTGGGGCAGAATATTTCAACAGCAGGGTGGGATGCTGTCCCACCCTTCTGCTTCTGAAGTATCTATTCTATTCAGTTCTTTCATTACATCATCAACTTTAATGTTATTAAATTTAAGAGTATCCTAGGCTCACCATAATAAGTCACCATTAACAAAGGATAGGCATTTAAGTAGTTATCCAAATTAGAGCCATTAACCGAATTAAGGGCTTCAGTGCCCATCTTTATAAAATATTTAATTTTATTGCTGCTTCTAATCCCAGTGGTCTATTTTTGTCCTTATATTACCAATGTGTTTTTATGGGAGTGCATTATGGGAGAGGGTGTAGGTTGCAGGATACTCCTCGTTTACCGACCACCAGGTGATGGGGGTTTATTCCTGCAGGAGATTGCGGACTTCATCATCAACATGGCACTGGAGTCTCCCAAATGGATAATTCTAGGGGACTTCAATGCCTGGATCGATTATGAATGCTCACAAATTAGTCAAAACCTCCTCCAGCTTATGACAATGCTGGGCCTCACACAGGTGGTTACCTCCTCTACCCATGTAGCGGGTCACTCACTGGATCTGCTGTTCTTCCTGGGGATGGAGATCTGTGATTTGGGGGTGGAACCAGTCAGTTGGTCTGACCATCACACCATAGGGTTCAATTTTGGGCCCCCCCCCCCCAAACAAATGGACCTACCCCTTTGGAGATGGTCCGGTACCGCCCTTTAAGAGAAGTTACCCTAGATGGTCTATCGGCAGTCCTGGACCTATTGGGATTGCTGGGTGAAAGCACAAGCCCAGGGGACCTTGTACTAGCCTATAATAAGGCAGTGTGGAGATGCCCTGGACTTGATTGCTCCTGTTCGTGTTCAACCACTCACTCTTTGCCCGAGGTCTCCCTGGCATGACGGGCCCTTGAAGGAGCTGAAGCGAGTTGGTCGAAGGCTGGAGAGAGCATGGCGGAAGTCTGGCCTGGATGCTGACAGGCTTAGATTGATTGAACATTATAAAGGGCATCAATCAGAAATCACCCATAAGAAGGCAGAGTCCTGTCCAGGGAGATTTCTGCTACGCAGAATCGACCAGCTCAACTATTCCACACCGTTGACAGATTGTGCAATCCAATCTGTCACCAGTCCAGAAGAGCTTTTTCACAAGTTAAGTGTGACGAGCTAGCTCGGTTCTTCGCAGATAAGGTTGCCAGCATCAGGTCCAGAATCGGTCCAGCTCTATGAGGGGTTGCAGAGGTCGACGGGAGGTGATGAGCACCCGGTCTGTCTGGACGGACTTCAGCCGACCGGAATTCATGGACATTGTGAAGATCGTCCAGACTTTGCACCCAACCTGTTACAGTTTGCATCCGGGCCCTACCCCCTTTTAGTGGGGTGGGTAGATGTTATTTGCCCGATCCTAGCTGAAATTGTATGGAGATCCTTGGAGAGGGGGATCTTTCTGGACCCCCTGAAGGAGGCAGTCAATTGACCACTCCTTAAAAAATCCTCCTTGGATCCAGACGACCCAGCTAACTACCGACCTCTGTCTAACCTTCCCTTTGCGGGGAAGGTTATTGAGAAGGTGGTTGCGTTACAACTGGACGATCACCTTGTAACCCACAATGTCTATGAAACCCTTCAGTCTGGTTTCAGGAAAAGGCATAGCACAGAGACTGCCCTTGTTTGGGTACTAAATGACCTCCTAATGGCAAGAGATCGAAAGGATCATACCATCTTGGTCCTTCTCGATCTCTCAGCAGCATTTGACACTGTGGACTATGCAGTGCTTTTGGAGACCCTGCGGTTACTTTGTGGACTGTCGGGTACAGTCCTCAAATGGTTTTAATCATTCCTCGCAGGCAGATCTCAGAGGGTGGTCACTGAAATTTATTCCTCTGATGCCCTCCCCCTGTCCTGCGGGGTGCTGCAGGGCTCCATATTGGCACCCATGTTGTTCGCAGTGTACATGCTGCCATTAGGAGATATCATCAGGCAACACAGCTCGAGTTTTCACTGCTATGCAGATGATACTCTGCTATACATGTCCTTTGTGCCCGGACAGGATGATGCGGTCTCTGTGCTAAATAATTGCCTTTCCGGGATCAAAGACTGGATGGGTTCCAGTTGGCTGAGACTGAATCCGGATAAAACTGAGGTGTTGATTGTAGACCTGGGTTGCCAGAGGGCAGGTCTGGGGGGCTGGGCACATATCCAGCCTGTGGCTTGACGGTGTCCAGCTCACTACCTCAGATCAGGTGTGGAACCTGGGCATTATTTTTGATGACGGTTTGACCCTGAAATCTCAGGTGTCAGCCGTGGTTAAATCCTCATTTTACCATCTGAGAAATATATCCCAGGTGAAACACTTGGTTCCGCCAGGCGACCTTCCAACATTGGTTCATGCCTTCATTACTACCTGTCTTGACTACTGCAATGCCCTCCACCTAGGGCTGTCGGGGGTTGATATCCGCTGCTTGCAGCTGGTGCAGAATGCTGCAGCCAGGATGTTGACTGGTACTTCTTGGTCCAGTCACATAAAGCCTGTGCTGCGCGGACTGCACTGGCTGCCGGTTCAGTGGTGGATTACCTATAAGGTAGGCTTGCTTACCTTTAAAGCCCAACACTAACAGGGACCAGACCACCCGAAATATCTCCTGACTCCCTACACCCCCAGTCATCCTCTCCAATCCGCCGACGAGGGATTGCTAGAGATTGCCAGGGTTCATTTAAAAATATCTGGAGATCATGCTTTTCCTTTTGCAGCACCAACTCTGTGGAATTCTCTACCTCGTCGGTTAACAGAATGTCTAACCATCAGTAGTTTTAAGTCTATGTTAAAAAAGAATTTATTTTCTCTGGCTTTCCCAGACTGATTTTTAAATAATTTATATTGCTGTATGTTTGCACATTTGTGGTTTATACTCTGTAAAGCGCCTTGATATTGAAAGGCACTATATAAAGATTGACTTGAAATCCTTATAAATGTATAGTACTTGAAATAAAAATATATGTTTTACATACAAAACAAAATTACAGTTCTCAGTTGGAGCCTGTTCAGTTTTAAAAATGCCATGTTAAAAGACAATACTAGGTTTCAAGGATTCTGTCACTTCACAGCAGGTTTAGGTAAGGTGCCTTCGTATTGTAAACTAGCAGCAATTTCAAGTGACTGAACACTCCAGTTTTACATAAATATTGTCATACAAGCCTAAGAGCATTTTTGACAACAGAGACTGAATTATTTTCATTTTCAATTTCTCCCCATCTCTGCCAAATCACCCCCCCCCCCAAAAAAAAAAAAATAAAATAACTAAGGCCGCAATGGTTGCAAGCTTCCTCTGGCCAGCTGGGAAGAGGGCAACTGCTTTCAGAGCCAATTAAAATGCTACTCGGTAATCGACTGTAAAGCAGCTGAGAACACTGGGCAGCTCACACCTTCCCTTCCTTGGAGGAAAACTTATTATCTCAATGAAGCATTTAGACTGCCCCCCTCCCAATAAAATTTTATTTTTCTTTAGTTAGTGTTGACCATGAAGGGAGGACAAGAAGATACTTTGTTTTTAGCCTTGTCCTCTGTTTTCAGCCCTGTCCCTCAGAGAGAGAGGGTGGGGAATACAGAACCAAACCGAATGATACTGACCCACATTAATCTGTTGGTGTATTAGCTAACGGGAAATTTGGCCAGGACACTGGGGACATTCTCCCACACTTTTTTTCCTTCTCTTTTTTTATGGATTTGTTTAATTCTAGCGTTTGCTGGACTGTGTGACGCATTTGGTTTTTTGGACATAATTGTTCAGTTCTTAGCAATAAAAACTTCCCCTTCTCTTATCGGGAAGTGCCATGGAGTTTTTAACATCCACCTGAACAACCTCCAGAACAGGACCTTGCTTTTAAGCGTCTTCTAAAAGATGGCACCTCCAACTGCACAGTGTCTTCCAAACACCATGCTGGGACACTGGCATCGTTAGTTATAACCAAGCAGAGAGTGCCCTCTGTGTTCACTGGAAGTCTCCCATCCTACTACTGACCAGGCATGACACAATTTAGTTTCTTGAGATCTGACCTGGACTAAGCTTCTAGGTGGTAAGGCTGCAGTCCTCAATTCCCGTGCTTGCACTCAAATCCTGGCCCATACTTCTCAACTTCTCAGCATTAAAAATCATAGCACTGGCCTTCAAAATTCATAGCAAAGGGAAAGAATGTATAGCACTTTCTTATTCTAAATAATAGTATGTCTACAAGTAGTGGGCCCCATATAGTTAGTGTTAAGGATTTTTTCTATTAAGTTAGTTCAATGAATGACCAGTCTGCATGTCCAGAACAAGCACTAACATCATTAAGAACATCAGTAAACCTGTGGGGAGCAAGAGTAAATCTGAGTGCAAAAATCAATGCTATGCGAAATTCATAGCAGTTGAGAGGTATGTCCTGGCCTCCAAGGAGGCAGCACACTGCATTGTCTCTGCACCACCCAGCCACCCTATAAACGACTAGAGGTGGGCAAGCCATGGCAAACAAGGAGTCTGGCTCAACCTCCATGAGCAACTGAGAGCTAAGGTCAAGGGAAACCAGTTATGATTAAAGCCAGCATTTTTGTCAGTCGCAGAACTGAGTACAGTGGTGGGAACCATCAACTCCTCTCACACAACTCACGAGGGATACTGCTGCTATTATACAGAACTGCCTGCATCAGTCCTGATTTGGCTCATGGTTTGTCTTACAGAGGCAACTCAGAATCCTGGCTCTCGCTCACCTCTGGGTGAACAATTACTGGCTTGCCCACCTCTGTGAATGACCCACCTATTTTTTTAAACCTCTGATACAGCACCCCTGCCATGAATTTCTAGAACACAAAGATGTTTTATAATAAATAACTTACCCTAATCCTTTTGACCATGAAACTAATGTTTCGTATTCCTTTAAAATCTGTTGTCTGGTAAACTGTGTCAATAGCTTTAACATGACTAGAAATCTGTTGGGCAGGAAAAAAAAAAAAAGGTAATCACTTAAAACTTCATATTTCATACATGTTTTTCAAACAGGCAGTCACAAAGGCACCAGAAGCAACAGTTTAAATAAATAATGCATAACTGAAACACACACTTGTTATGGAGAAGACATGTTCCGCAGTATGGCAGTCCAGATAAGAGTAGGGAAAAGGGCAGACTAGCTGGGCTGTATGGTCCTTATCTGCTGACAGATTCTACGTTTCTATTTGACGTTTTTCCAAGTAAGAAGAAAAACGAACATTAATCAGGGACATGAACGCCCCCCCCCCCCGAAAAAAAGGAAATTAATGTCTTCACTTCATAAATAAGTGATCCTGATATTTATATTTAGTTTTTGTTGACCACAAAGGAGGGCTAGAAATGTCTATTTCCAGCCTTGTCGAGGGGTGGGTGGGGTGGGGATACAGATGGAAACCAACTGAAACTGAACCAGATTAAGCTGTTGGTATTTTAGTGAATGGGGTGGGGGGAGATTTGGCCAGCACACCAAGAAAATTCCCTACTCTTTATGAGAAGTGCCATGGCATTTTTAATGTCCACCTGAACAACCACCAGAACAGGCAGATGGAACCTCGGTTTAATGTCTCATCTGAAAGATGGCACCTCAGGAATATAGCATCCCCTCATGATGTACTACAATGTCAGTATAGGGGGTGTTACCCCAAGTTCCTGGTGTGGGACTAGAACCCACAAACTTCCAATCTTCTGGCCTCAGAAGCAAGTGTATAACTTGCTGTACCACTGACACTGCACTACACTGATACATCACTGACGGACACAATCTGTTCCTGTAAAAAACTAGCAATGTGTGAAATATTATCAGCAGCACACAAAGCTCTACAGATATAGGGACATGGTAATGCGAGACAAAAAAACAGAAAACAAAAGAAGACAAAGGGGCCACTGTGTTTGTTTCTTGCTGTCCATACAGCTGCTACATTCAATATTACGAGAAATGTATTTAGACATTTTTTAATGGGTAGCGCTGCCAGGACATGTTATGGATTTAGGCACCATGAAGAGGGAAGAGGGGTTGTTCCTGACTGCCCCTCTCCTCTAGGGAAATGAGTCAGATCCATGTGGAGGAGGAGTGACCTGTTGGATTCGAATCCTGATGAAGTAAAGACCCAACTTATCAAAAAATCAGGTTTATTACGGTTGAAGTAGACACCTTAGTAATAAAGTGGTACCAATGTTCCGTGGCCTGCGTCACTTTTTCAAAGTTAATGGTGGTCGATCTCACAGTTTTGTTTTCTTTAATCTTGGGCTGACTGCTCTCACTATTCAAAGAAATGGGTAGCGAGGCCAGCTGGTCTTCATTAGCTGAGCGGACCAGCTGGCCTCACTGCCCATTTGTTTGAAAATTTATACATGTGGAGCTACAGCATCACAGTGTACAGGCTTTCTGTGTTAAAAACTATTGAGCTAGTGTGGCAAAGCACTGAAACTTTTCAGGATGAAATGTCAGCTGTCAGCACCGGGTTATAGAAAACAAAACTGAAAGATTGACTTCCGTTAGCCTTGAAAAAGTGGTGCAGATCACAAAACGTTGGCCCACTGTATTACTCTGGTGGCGTCAACCCTAATAAACCAGATTTTTTTGATAATCTTGGAGTTGAGTCCCTACTTCATCAGGATTCTATTATGGACAGGGAAGTCACCAGTGGCGAACTCGTATGGTCTCTTGTTCCCAGAAGTTCCACCTGTTCCTCCCAGGCATACTAATTCTGCTAAAAGGTACACTTCTCATGTCCCTGTACATTTGTAATATGCAAATACAATTTGTATTTATGATATAAACAAAAAAAAAAAAAACGTAAAACCAAAATAATCATGTCATTGGAATGCCCAGAAGCAGAAAGTCCCACCTGTATATACTGTATTACATCACATACACTCAAAAGATTGGATTTGATTGTGTTTTCGTAACTACTGCTCTTATTGATTGGTCCTTCTTGTATTCTATACCTGATGTACCGAATTCAATAGGGTTTGTGATGTGTTTGCTCCTAAACGTAAGTTAAGGGTTAAGAACAGATGCCAGGAATGGAGAACAACAGATCCAGTAGATAAAATGCAGGAAAGAGATGCCTGGTGTCTTTATCATAAACGTCGTACTCATGATGCTCTTGTGAAATACGAACAACTAAGAAAGGTATGTAAAAAAAAATAGAAAAACCAAAATTGAATATTTTTGCAGAATCTATTTCCAGGCTCTAAGAATCAACGAGAACACTGGTCAGTTCTTAATAAATTACAGGGAAAGGTAAACACAGCAAATATTCAGTTATTTAATACTGAAGATGACAATATAACTGATCAATTGGGTACTGCTAAAGAACTAAATCAAGTGTTTACTGATGTTTTTAAGTTAGCTTCTTCACTACTACTTGATGCAAAAATGTCATAATGAAGCCGATTTATTAAATGTAAACCCTTAAAACATGAGCAAATACTTCAATACCTTAAGGGTATTAAAACTTAGATAATGCATGGGGCATGACATGATAGACTTACACTTACTTGGATTAATACTAGCTCTCATGGTTTTACCTTTGAGAATTATCACTCTCTGCTTCATGCAGAAATTCCGCAACTTAGCAAACAGGCTGCTGTTCCGATATTTAAGTCTCGTGATTGTACAAATTCTAAAAACTATTGTCCCATTTCATTATTAGCCCCTCTGCTCAAGGTTCTTGAACAGATAGTATGTGATTAGGTGAAATAATTTCTTGATTCAGAGAATCTATTAACATCATATCAACATGGTTTTAGACCTTAGCAGCTACTATGGAGCTTATTAGTACTCTTCACAGAATCCCGGACAGAGGTGGTATGGTAGGAGCTTTATTTCTTGATTTGTCAAAGTGTTTGATTTGTTAATCACGGGGGGTTACTTTTTCGTCTTAAGAAACTTGGTTTATCTGCAAATGTAGTACAATGGTTTTCTCATTATTTATGTAATAGAAAACAAGCAGTTGTTCTAGGTTCAGTTACTTCACCTTTGACAGAGATATACAGAGATTATGTGTGTGTGTATATATATATATATATATATACACACACATATATATATATATATACATACACACACACATATATACGTATGCACACACACACACACATATACATGCGTACACAAACACACACACTGCAAAAAAACTACGTTAATGCATCAGTTAGGGTTGAGGATAAAGCAACAAACGTAGGGAAATACGACGTTAGGGTTTCCAACCCTAAACACCTGCCCCATCACTGAAGTGAATGAGGGGTGGAGTCTTCAATGGGGTTCTTAACACTAACACTCACCCCACTGTATGCCCTCATGTCACCGCATTGTCGCCATCACATCTTGGTTTTTCTGCTCGCCTCACTGTATGCACTCATGTCACACCATTGTCTCCATCACATCTTAGCTTTTCTATTACTGCAATAAGGTGAGCGTTAGGGTTGACAACCCCAAGGAAGACTCCACCCCTCATTCGCTTCAGGGGTGGCGCAAGTATTTTAGGATTGGAAACCATCTAACATATCAGGAATATAGCAATTACATTATTAAGACTGTGCATTCCAGATTAGGACAACTTTACAGATTAAGTAATTGTTTTACTGCTTATTAAAAAAGATATTAGCTCAGTCTTTACTGTTATCGGCTATTTCACAGAAAGGGTGGTGGCAAGGTGGAATGAATTACCAGAGGAGGTGATCTCGCTGAAGACTGTGGGCAGTTTTAAAAGGGGGTGGGACAGGGTCAAAGGTAAGATCAATTCTGAAGGGAGGCTAAGGAGGGTGGTGGACTGGGATGATCAAGTGGGGGGACTGTGAGTGTGGGGCAGCTTAAGCAAAGTAAACTGTGAGCTGCACACTTGAGCAGATCTGATAGATCATTGGGCCTTTTTCTGCTGGCGTTTTCGTATTATTTACTTATTTCAAAAGTTTCACCAAGAAAGACATAGGGCAGGATTCTCAAACTTCCTGCACTCTGCGCATCTTGGATGCCCTGGTGCAAATGAGATGTGCCAAGCACCAACTGTGGTATTCACAGAAGATGCACCGGGGGGATGCTCCCAGCGCATCCCCTCTGTGAATACCACAGTTGCATCCAGCCCGGGATGTGCCGGAGCAACCCCCCGGTCAGGCTGGGAATCCAATGGGGCAGCACATCTCATGATGCGCTGTGCCCAAAGTTGCCATTCAGAGCCATCAAAACACAAATGGGGCCATTAGGCATGCAAGGCACAGTGGGGCCACCAGCATGTCATTATGGCCCCATCTGCATGTGTCTTGCAGGGATGCGCCCATTAGTATGCACTGGGTGCCCTGCAAGGGCTGTGGGCCACACATGTAGCCCCAGGGAGGCATGTGGTACCCCCACCCGTCCCCAGCCGAATCGCTGTCCATGTGGACACCCATAAAGGAGCCCTGGTGGTCCAGTGGTCTCCCTTCCCTGCCTGAATCCCCAGTAGTATGCCACACACTGCAGCAGTAATAATGTAGTAACAGAAACCCCCCTCCCTGCCCCGACCCGATCACAACATCGCTCTGAGTCACGATGACTCCTTGGTGGTCCAGTGGACCTCCCACCCACTCAGGCACCCCCATCCCACCCTGCTCCCCCCGTCTCAGCATGGTCCTAACGTTGGCAGGCTCAACCCACCCACATGCATGACAGCTACTGTACACATGGAAGCCCATTGGTGGACCCTACAGACCAGTGCGCTTGCAGTGTGTACTGTGCCTATTCACAGCACTGTGAATGACAGAGTACAGTACACTGCAAGCCAGTGTCGACAGAATCCACCAATGGGCTTCAAAATATTACAGTAGCTGTCATTCTGAACTGCTCTGTCGGCAGTGGCGGTATGAGGTGGGTTGGCTGCCCGTCGATGGTGGGAACATGATGGGATAAGGTGCGGGCGCCTGATGGGTGGTGGTCTGCTGAGCTACGAGAGATGGGTGTGCAATCGGCGGTGCGGATTGGGTCAGGGGGTGCTGTTGAGTACTCTACTGCCACAGTGAGCGGCATACATCAGGGAATTCGGGCAAGGGGGTTCTGATATAAATACCTTACCATCGCAATAAGCGGCATACATCAGGGGATTCGGGCAGGGAGGGGGGTTCTGAGATCAATACCGTACCGCCACAGTGAGCTGCATACAACAAGGGATTCAAGTGGGGGGTTACCACTATCCCACCAGGGCATCTACCCAGTGTATGCCACAGACCTGGGGATACCGGGGAGGGGCAGTGAATTGCCAGGGTGGGCAAGCTGCCATGCTGCAGCTTCTGTCTGACAGCCTGCCTGTGGGTAGCCCACCACTTAAGTCTACCACTGTAGACTTATCTTTTGAAGGCGCATCTCGGACTTGCTCCGGGGATGCGCCTCCAATTTGGGTTGTGAATGGGGCTGTGCACCATATGCATGGGCACGCCCCCTGCACAACCCCTCCAGATGGGTTATTTATGGGTGGTGTGCAGCGCATTGGTCCCCTTCCAGAACTGCACCAGTGTGCAAGTTGGGGATGCGTTGGCACATCTCGGATGCGCTGGGTGCATCCCTTTTGTGAATCCTGCCCATACTGAGCTGAGTAACAGTTCATTTCCAGATGTGTCCTGGGGAGGGGTCATGGAAGAAATATACATATACACAGTATTTACATATACATATGTAACCCCCTTGCAAATGGGGGTTCCTAAAAGCTTCCCAGGAGCTTGTTTAAATGCTCCCTGCCAGGCTGGTGTCCTGCATTTTAGCAGTTTAAGTGTGATCGCCAGGAGCGCTATCAAAGCCTCCGTGCCTGTCTTTTTAAGGGCTGCCTAACTTGCAGTCGTGATTAATCTGGGAAGGAGTTTGAGTGTTACCCTGCTCGAGTCCCACCCGGGCTGCTGGATAATTGCTCTGTTCCTGCCATCGCTAAATTGTGCAGAGGGAGCTCCCCCGAGAGATGTAACTGCCTGCTGGGAATAACTTAGGGTGATAAATTAAAATGTAGTTGTTCTAACCTGTTTTTCCTTTGCAGCAAAGACTGTTCTGATTCTCCCCTTCATTTTGGTCCAGGACTGCAGAATTGGACCAATCAGTACCTCGGGACCCTACAGAGTCGGCTGACCAATAGAGGAACTGCTTGTATTTTGGGAAAGGTATTATGGGCTATAGCGCTTTTTCGCACCACTGAGAGCAGGAGCAGTTGATTGGCAGGTGCCGCTAGCCAATGAAAGCGGTAGCGCCTTAACTGAAGGGAGAGCCCCTTACTGTTGGGGGCAGATCGTAGTGGCTGAGGAGAAGGAAGGAGCTGTGTGCTTCTGCGCTGGTGGAGTGTTGCACGGGGCGGCGTGAGGCCTGAGGCAGCGTTGTTGCCGTTGGCAGTCGGACTAAATCCACTGGCATGCAGTTGGAGGGCTGGTGCCAGCCCAGCTACCCACCAGGCTCGACCTGCTGGAGGATTGGAAAATCTGCTGAATCGCTGCGGTCCTCGGAAAGTTGAAGCTGCTGTTGCAGCACCTTAGCCGGCTGAGAGTTCGCATGAGCCTGGAAGCTGCGGCCTGGTGTGGTACCCTCTGGAGTTGCCATATAAGTGTGTGAGGAGGCTGGTGAAACTCGGGCTCAGACCTGCCAGTGGTGCAGAAACCGTTGCTTGCTGGAGTCGTGATACTGAATCAGGTAGCTCCCTGCTAAGTTGCAACAGTGGTCTCAAGTTGTTTTATTATACTGCTGACTGCCTAGCTGAATCTTCTTCCCATTCCGGCCTTCTCAGGATTGTAAAGGCTATCTGTGTAAGGGCCCCAACCAGCTGCCACGGTGGACTAGCCATTAGGGCTTGGGTACCCAGAGACAGTAAATATTAGGTTCAGGCCTGTGCACAGAGCCCTAGGTAGATAGGTATAGTGATAAGCCAATTAACTTGATTTCCCCCCTCCTGGTTAATTCCCCTTGAATAAATCAGATTGTTTGTTCTGCAACTACACCCTGGCTACTGTGTGCATTGCTGGTGAACTGCTGTATAGTGACTGTGATAAAACTGGCCTTGCTTTGCAGGGGCCCCGATGAGTTAAGAGATACTAGCCGGGGGTAAGTGAACTGGGAAAAGCATTGTGGGTACCCAGAGTGAGCCACTAGTGGGACGAAAGGGGGGTTGCAGTAACCCAGAGGGCTGTGACCGAGGCAATCTCGACAGTACTAACCCTGACCTCTGGGTGGAGGTACCAGTCAACAGATCTGGGCCCCTTGCCCTGTCTCAGAGGAGGCAGGCAGGGGTAGTAACCCTAAGGATAGCGCCCCCACGGGGTTACACATAGTATTTACAGGACATAGGATAAGCTATGCAATGAAATAAACATGGTACTTACAGTAAAATAGTCTGAATAGATTGTACATTAAATTGACAGCATTTACTCTGTGTAGTAGGCAGAGCTAAGCGGCAGTATAATAATATGCATACCTAGGTTCAGCATATACAACACTCAATAGGGCCAGTCAAAAGGCAAGACAACAGAGACATGCAGTGAAAAAGAGAGGAATATAGTCGGAGGAATGAGGTGGAGTTTACAAGAGAGGACCAGGAGGTAACAGTAGAGCTAATGGAAGAAAAGGAAGAGAGGGAGAAGGAGGAAGCAGAGTAGTGGAGTAGGGACAGAGAGTTCAGCTGCAGGAAGGAGAGGTGAAGTCTTGGAAGAGAGGAAGTGGAAGGAGGTGGCAGTGCAGACAGGGAGGAAAGGGCATTTCAGAGTTTAGGGAGGTGGAAGGAGACGTAGTTTGACCCGGAAGAGATGATCTAGATGGAAGTGCTGGGGTCCAGGAGCCAGCGTTACAAAAAGGAATAAGAGCGTGGGAGTGGAGAGTAGAGATGAGAGGTAGAAGGAGAGTGAGCTCAGCCAGTACTTGGCAATAAGGGAGGAGGCATGTGCAAGTCGCCTGTTTTCAAGAGGGAAGATTGAGTGAGGTGTAGAGGAAGAAGTGGTGAATCAGAGGAGGGCAGTCAAGAGCAAACCAGCAGAAGGAGTGATAGAGGGGGTCCAGTCTGGCTAGGGTTGACATTGGGGCACTGCCATAGATGGTGTCTCCATAGTCGAATATGGGGAGAATCATTCTCTGTAAAATGACTCTGCGCGCTGGCAAGGGGATACATCTTCTGTTCTGGTACAAAGTGTCTAGTTTTGGGTGGAGCTTTTTGTGGATAGAGTCCACATGAACAGAGAAATCTAGGTGCCAGTCTAGCCATACCCCAAGGTACCTGAAGGAAGGGACATCTTCAAGCATGGACCAATCAAGGGTGTGGAATGAGGGGAGTGCTGGAAGTCTAGAGAACTTTTGCCAGGTTCCAAAGGTGATAGAGACAGTTTTTTTTTTATTAAGGGACAACTGATTAGAGCAGAACCAGAGCTGAATGTTGTCAAAATCCAGCTGTAGGCTGGTCATCAGATCAGCAGGGGAGGAGCCAGAGGTAAATTCGACAGTATCATCTGCATACATATGTATGGATGCAGATGAGCAAGCAGAGGGGAGGCTATTTAGAAAAATGGAGAAGAGTATGGGAACTAGCACCAATCCTTGAGGGACACCAGTGCTGATATGGGGAGACAGTTCGTAAGAACTTACCGTAACAGTAGATCTTCGAGAGGAGCTCTTGCAGCAGGCTATTACAATCAGAACTACGCCGCAGGCACTAGGACACTCCAGTGAAACTTCTGCCAGCAATACACAGCAGGGACTGCCCCCGATGCCGGTCAGGGTACAAGAGGGGGCGGACCCAGCTCCACCTCAGTTCTCCCGCCAAGACCCAGAAGAAGGCCTGACAAGAGAAGGAGACGAAGCCTACCATGAAGAGAATCGGAGAAGAAAACCAAAAATGGATCTGCACACCTTGAGGAGGAAGGCAGGTGGGAAGTAGTGCCTGCTGCAAGAGCTCCTCTCGAAGAGCTACTGTTACGGTAAGTTCTTACGTAACTGTACTATCTTACTTTGAGTGTAAGCTCTTGCAGCAGGCTATTACAATCAGGACTGAGTCCCAAGCAGTCCCACAACAAGGAGGTAGACGACCCCGGGAGGTGGAATATGCTGACTCCAGAGGCCTTAGGACAAAATCCCTTGTAATATAGCTAGGCCAAAGTCAGCTCGGCATCTGAGGACGATATCCAAGCTGTAATGCTTGACGAAGGTATGCACCAAGTTCCAGGTTGTGGCCGCACAAATGTTCTTTATGGCAACATTTCGCAGGGCGGTGAAAGAAGCTGACACTCCTCTGGTGAAGTGACCCCTAACCGGGCCCGGCAGGGGTTTATTGTGATGCTCGTAGCAAAACGAGATACAGCGAACTATCCATTTAGAGATAGTTTGCTTGGACACGTTGACCCAAGCAATGTGGTGCAAAAGCCACAAAGAGCTGCTCCGATCTACGGTGCTGAACTGTCCTTTGAGGTAATACCTCAAAATCCTGTGGACATCCAATGTGTGGAGGAGAGCCTCTCTATTGGAAGGGAAGGAAAATAAACAGGAAGGTCAACTGACTGGTTGAGGTCAATTCTGAGACCACTTTGGAAGAAACTTAGGATTTGTTCTGAGAAACCCTTTCTCTGTGGAAAACCAAATTGGGCTCTTTACACATCAGGCCTGAAGCTTGAAAACCCTTGAGCTGAAGTAACAACAACCAAAAACAAATCTTCCAAGAAAGGTAACACAGCTCACAATCCGCTGCTGGTTCAAAAGGAGGGAGGGTGAGTTTCTCCAACACAAAAGGAGGTCCCATGGTGGGACAGGGCCCCGAATGGGAGGTCTCATATGTAGCATTCCCAAAGAAAGGCGGGCTACATCCAGTTGTGCTAATGCTCATCTCCCGGGACACCAATGATAGGTTGAGATTGCCCACATGTGAACCTTGATAGAGGAGTAACTCAGACCCTTATCGTACAAGGAGAGGAGATACTGTAAAGCTGAGTTCACAGGGCAGGTGACAGGATCCAAACGCTGCGGCAATGCCCAAAGACAGAAACGCTTCCACTTCATAGCGTAGGCAGAGCGAGTAGAGGGCTTTCTTGCCAACACTAGGACCGCCACCACTTATGGGGAAACCCTGTATCTATGTTGAGCTACGTCTGAAGGAGCCAAGCATGTAGGTGTAAGAATCGAAGATCCGGATGGACCAGCGACCCTTGGTCCTGGGACAGCAACTGCAAGCATATGGGCAGTGGAATTGGAGGTTCCGTTGATAACCACTGCAGTAGTGGGAACCAAATCTGCCGAGGCCATCTGGGGGCCACTAGGATCATTCGGGCCCCTTCTGCCTGTAACTTGAGCAGCACTCTCTGAATGAGAGGGAAGAGCAGAAAGGCATAGAGAAACCTCCCTGCCCAGCAAAGGGATAACGCGTCTGGCCAGAAAACTCCAGGCGCGTGCTCTCGCGAGCAGAACGTTGGCAGTTTGGCGCTGCGTGGTGACGCAAAGAGGTCCAGCTCTGGAAGACTCCACCTGTCGAAGAGCTGGTCCGCCATGGACTGTAGCAGCTCCTACCCGTGCACTCTGGAACCCGACCTGCTGAGGCTGTCGGCCAGATCGTTTAGAACGTCTGGAACGTGCACTGCGGACAGCAGGATGCCCCGCTCCAGCGCCCAGTACCAGACTCTCATCGCCTCCCTGCAAAGAGGATACAAATGAGTGCCCTCTTGTTTGCTGATGTAAAAGACGACCGCCATGTTGTCTGTCTGAACTAGAAGAGAGCCTGGCACCAGGTCCTCTTGAAACGCCTGGAGGGCGTAGAGGACCGTTTGCATTTCCAGCACATCGATGTGAAGAGACTGCTCCTCGGGTGACCAAACCCCTTGCGTTCGACGTGCACCCAGGTGCACCCCCCCACCCCAGGTCCAAGGCATCTGTTGTCAGAGTTTGACCTGGTGGCTCTGGACGAAAGCTGACCCCTTTCTCCAGATTGCTGGGGTCCATCCACCAAAGAAGAGTTCTCCTGACTGGCCCGGAGATCTTGACCAGGAGTCTAGATCATTGTGGCTTTGGTCCCACTGCACCCTGAGCATCCATTGCGGGACTCTCATGGAGGCGGACCAAGAGAGTGACAGGAATGGCACCGCCATGTGCCCCAATAAACTGAGGAAGTTCGGGCGAACTCAAGAGTTATGGAGATCCGTTCTGCCATCTCTGCATAGCGAACTCCCCTGTCCTAGGGGAGTAGGCCATGCCCTGGACGGAATCCAGGATCGCTCCTATGAGCGGAAGCTTTTGGCTGGGCTCAGGGAATGATTTTCTTAAGTCCAGGGTGATCCCCAGCTCTCGGAACAGAGTATAAGTGTCTTAGAGAGCTCATAGGAAGCTTACTCTTGAGGCAGTAGCAGCTAATCATCTGGTAGGGGAGCACATAGTGCCTTAGAGCCGCAGCCACCACTGCTAGGCATTTGGTGAAGATCGCTGGAGCGAAGAGAGGCCGAATGGAAGCACTCAAAACTGAAAGTGCTCCCTTGGAAGTGGAACCTCAGAAACTTCCTGTGGGGAGAATAGACCCCGATATGCATATATGCACCCTGCATGTCGAAAGAACAGAGCCAGTCCCCTTGGTGCAGCAAGGGAAGGAGTCCTTGAAGAGTCACTATCCTGAACCTTTTGTACTCGATAAAGAGGTTTAGAAGACTGAGGTCCAGAATGGGACAAAGGTCCTGAGTCTTTTTTGGGACCAGAAAGAAGTGGGACTAGAACCCCTGCCCTTGATCATGCAAAGGGACCCTCTCTATTGCTCTCTTCTGCAAGAGGGTCTGTATCTCTCCTTCTATTAGTGGGACGTGAGAAGGAGGATAACGGGAGAGCTTTTGTGGAGTATGCGGTGGAAACTCTGTGAACTCCAGCGTGTGTCCTCTCCTTATGATATCCAAGACCCACTGGTCTGCAGTGATTGACATCCACCCTTTGAAATGAAGGGAGAAGCGGCCCCAAACCGGCTCCCCTGGATCTTCCCATGGAAACGGAAGGGCGGAAGGGAGTTATTGGGCAGAGCCGGGAGTGGGGAGAGAGGCCTGGGAGGACTTGGGCCCACAGGGAGGAGGTCCACGAGAATGCTGGTTTCCGGATCTCCTGCGAAAGCCTCTTCGCTGCCCCTGTTGGTTGCCACGGGCTGGACCTTGACTGCCTGAGGACTTACGAAAAGGCCATCTACGGTGCTGTCGTCGCTGGTCACCACGGTACATCTGGCATACCGACCAGATCGACTTGCCTGACTCCTGGAGGTGGGAGATCAAGGCCTCCATCTCCTGCCCAAACAGCACGGTACCCTGGAAGGGCAGATCTTTGATACCAGCCCGCAGATCCTGGTGAAAGCCAGAGACTCTCAAACAGGCATGGCGCCGGAAGCACACCCCGGAAGCGGCTGCCCTGGCTGCCGTGTCATACGAGGCCCTCAGTACATGGGAGCCTACGTCTGAGCCCGACTGGAGGAGGGCCAGGAGCTCTGCCTTTTGTTCAGAGTCTGGCATGGTCTTCGCCACCTCTAGTCCCCTTTCCCACATCACACTCTGGTACTATACCATATGCGTTAGGAAATTGAGGGAATGAATGGAACAGGTGGAGGCAGCATATACTTTCTTTCCCACCTGGTCCAGGTAGCGAGACTCCGGGTCAGGAGGCTGGGAGCTGAGGTGCTTCGGTTGCCAAGACTTGTCATGGGCAGCCATAATCACCGAAGAATCGGCCTGAAGGTGTTCCGCTAGAAAGGGTTCTGCCCTCGGGGCCTTATACAGCCTGTCTGACATTTTTGGAACTACCGGGATTGAGGCCGGATGCATCCAGGTGGTTCTGGTAAGGTCCTGGAATGTATCGACTAAAGGAGGAATAACCAGAGGCTTTGGCTCCTTTTGCCTCAGGTATTTGGCCAATCTCCAGCGTTCCGGATCCAGGTCCTACGTGCCCCACTCGTTGGAGGCCTGGATGTGCCTCATGACGTCCATAAAAGTAGGATCGCCTGGAGGCGAGCGAGGCTGGTCCTTCTCTCCCGGGGAGCGCTTGATGCTGAGAGAGGAAGAAGAGGTAGACGTTGGTGAGGAGGATCGACTATCCAACTTGGAGTAGTCTGAGTCCATCCTATGACCATGCCTTCGCTGACGTCGGTAGCTAGGGGACTGACTCCAGTCCCTGGACCGGTGTCGGAGCAATGACCGACGTTGGTCAGAGGACCGACTTCGGGAGCATTCTCGCCTGGAGCGAGAAGGGCTCCTGGAGCGTGACCTAGACCGACGTCGGTCACCCGAGTCCAGGAGAGGCGTCGGTGGTCCTGAGACCTTGCGGGGAACAAGCCCGGAGGAGGTGAAGGCTGGCGCTCCAGCGACTTCCTCGGGAAGACTCACCTCACTTTCCACAGGGTCAGTATCGGTGTCTGGGCTGGCGGCAGGGGAGGACCGCTTGTGGACCTGCCCCCACCAAAGGAGAAAAGATCCTTGAGCTCATCCTTGGTGAATATTTCAGCCGCTCATTTCGGAAGGAAGTCTCCGGGCGTCGGGCGCCGGGAGCTCTCCTGAGGCCCAGGGGGAGAGGACCTGGGCGACAAGGATGTCGGTTCCTCATGACCGTCCCCGTCCTTTGCCTCCGACCCGGGCGTCGGTGTACGGACCAATAGCGGGAGTGGCCTTGAGGCGCCAGAGTCATGATCTCCGGGCCGCGCGCTTTAGCAGGCGGCGTCGGTGCCTTTAGCAGGTGGGGCGAAGCAGGCACCTCTAAGGCCTCTTAGCGATGACCCTTAGCGGGGTCACCTTTGGCTTGGCCGGCTTCTCCCCCGACGGGCCGGCCTTAGCCTGAGGAGTCTTCAGAGAATCTCCAGAACCTGAGGGACGGGCCTTCTTAGGAGATGGCAGCGACCGTGACCGGTGATGGGACTGGCTACGGTCCTTGCTGTGGCACTTTTTCTCCTTCCGCTTCCCCTCAGAGGAGTGCAGATCCATCTTCTCCTCCAGCAGGTAGGCCTTAAGGGCCTTCAGGCGGCGGATGCAGGTCCGGCTGGTAAAGGCCTGGCAATCTGCGCAGTTGGCGGTGTCGTGGTCTGGGCCTAGACAAAAAAATGCACCGCCGATGGCCGTCCTTCGCTGGGATCTGCCTCCCGCAGTCACACTTGTTTAAGTGTTCAGGAGATGCCGACACCAGAGAAGACATTGATCTCGGCCTGGAAACTGCTGATGTCGGACTCGGTGAACGGAGCTGAGAGCGAGGAAAACCACGCTCTAAAGGCGGAAAAAAACAACCGACGGGCAGCGGACTGACGTCGGGTACCTGAGGACGAGAAAACCCGTCGAAAACTGAAGAAATAATGTTGATTGTAGATCAAATCTAAGAAGATCTTTAGCTGCAACTGCAAACGGAAGCTGTTCCTTAGAGCTTCAAGTAGCAGGAAGAACACGAGTGGAGCTAGGTCCAGCCCCTCTTGTACCCTGACCCAGCGTTGGGGGGACGGACCGCGCCGGGCGGTCCCTGCTGTGTATTGCTGGCAGAAGTTTTAACGGAGGGTCCTAGTGCCTGCAGCGTAGTCCTGATTGTAATAGCCTGCTGCAAGAGCTCCACTGAAGTAAGATCAGGAGTTGCCAGTTTTAACTGTTTGGTTCTGTTCCTACCTTCTGGGCGGAACTCAATCTGTAGCCGAGGAAAGTCCAGCAGCAGGGCTTTGCAAGGAGGAGGGTGGGCTCACGGTGTCAAAGGCTTTGGCCAAGTCAACAAAAATTGCAGGGTGATCAGGCCCTGATCCATGCTGGACAGAACAGTGTCAGTCAGCCTGAGCAAGGAGGTGGCAGTGGAGTGGTATTTCGCGAAATCCTGACTGACAAGGGGTGAGGTAAGAGGATGAGTCAAGAAAAGGAGAAAGTTGAGAAAGAACCATGTGTTCTAGAAGTTTAGCAAGTGTATAAAGTAGAGATAGGGTGGTGGTTCCCAGGAACAGAGAAGTCACCATCTTTAGAAGGAGATGACAAACTGGGACGGAGGCCAGGGAGGAGGAGGCGTTAAGGGGGACATGGGGGAGATGGCAGGGGCAGAGATGAAGGAGTTTGGGTCCAGCCCATCTGGACTCATGCCCTTTAGAGTTTAGAGTCTGGAAGACTTTGAGGTGACAGCTGTTGAAACTGGGGAGGAGAAGCGGAGGATAGGGAGGGCAGTGGGGGGCTAAGGTGGAGAAGAGGGAAGAGGCACAGGTAGTTAAATTAGTCATTAAATTCAGCGGTGACAGCAGAGGGGTCGGAGATGGTGACACCTCTCATCTTGAGGACTTAGAGGACTGGGTAGGAGGGGAGAAGAGGGAGTGGAAGATGTTTCAGAACTTTGAGAGGTGGTTAATATTATTTTGGAGGTTGGTGGAAAAGTACTTTGCCTTAGCATATTTTGTAGCCCTATGACTGGCATTACATGAAGTACAATATTTACGGAAGTCTGCAGTGGAGCCAGAGGTCTTGTAGGCTTTCCATGCCAGATCTCATGCATGCAAGCAGGCTAGCAGTTCGGCAGAGACCCAGGGGAGATGAGCACCTCGAACCCTAGTTTTCCTAAGTGAGTGTGGCGATCCCAAATCAACAGAAAACATGGTGTGAAAAAATTTAGGGCCGAGTCAATGGAGCTGGCAGTAGAGATAGGAGACCAATCGGTAGCTGCTAGGTCCTCGTGAAGGGAGGACAGATCCAAGGACTGGAATGAACGAATTAGTAGGAGTTGAGTGGGGCTTTGGGTCTGTGAACCTTGCGTACACAGTAGACCATGTGGTGGTCACTGAGAGCATCTAGTAGGGTGCCAGATGCAATAATTCTGTGTGGGTGGAGGCAAGTCAGTTCATGTCAGACCAATCTAATAGATTTCTTTGACTGGGTGACCAAAGTAGTAGACCAGGAAGGGGCTGTGGACATGGCCCTAACTTGACTTTAGCAAGGCATTTGACACAGCCCCACACAAAACATTAATAAACAAATTAGCCAGCCTGGGAGTGGGTCCCAGGGTGGTAGCCTGGGTAAACAATTGGCTGGACAACAGGACACAGAGGGTAATAGTAAATGGAGTCCACTCCGAAGAAAGGGGGTTACTAGTGGGGTACTGCAGGGTTCAGTACTGAGTCCGGTCCTTTTTAATGTCTTTATAAGTGACACTGCAGAGGGACTGGAAGGAAAAGTATACCTCTTTGCAGACGACACAATCTGCAACAGGGTTGATATACAAGGTGGAGTGGAAAGGATGAGAAGGGACTTGGCAAGGTTGGAGGAATGGTCAAAAGTATGGCAGCTTAGATTCAGTGTAAAGAAGTATAAAGTAATGCACTGGGAAACAAAACCAGGGAAGAGTACACAATTGGGGGGTCTTAACAACTACAAAAATGGAAAGGGACCTGGGGATAGTCATATTAGATGACCTAAAGGTAAGCAAGCAATGTGAGAAGGCAGTCAGGATGGCTGGGGGGATACTGGGATGTATAGGGAGAGGCATCACTAGTAGAAAACAAGAAGTTATCTTCTGTACAGGCAGTTGGTGAGACCCCATCTGGAGTACAGTGTACAGTTCTGAAGACCCCATCTCCACAAGGACATAGACAGGATGGAGACAGTCTAGAGAAGGGCAACTAAAATGGTGCAGAGTCTGCAACAGAAGACATACAAAGAAAGACTAAAGGAGCTTAATATGTATACCCTTGAGGAAAGGAGGGAGAGGGGGGACATGATAGAAACTTTCAAGTACCTCAAGGGAATCAACAAAGTCCAAGAAGGTGCCATCTTTCAGAAAAAGAGATGTGCAAGAACAAGGGGACACAATCTGAAGATGGAGGGGGGCAGCTCAGGGCCAACGTGAGGAAGTATTTTTTCACAGAGAGGGTGGTAGATGCATGGAACGGCCCTCCTGAGAAGGTCGTGGGGTCAAAAACAGTGAGGGAATTCAAGATAGCATGGGACAGACATAAGGCAATTCTGGTGGGGGGGGGGTAGGCTGTTGGTTAACTAGGATCCAATAGGTAGGGAAATGGGCAGACTAGGTGGGCCAAGTGGTCCTCATCTGCCGTCAAAGTCTATGTTTTTTTGTAAGGGCCCAGTCCAAAAGGATGTGATTTAGTGATCTGAGATTGAGGTGGGTAGGATCACAGATTAGCTGAGTAAGGCTTAGGGATTTAATGTTATCACAGAATTTGGATAGTGAGGGGGAGAGACAGTTTTTATTAATGTCCCGGAGGATGAGAAGTTCACCGGTAGAAGCATGAGAAGTGATAGTGAAGAGAAGTTCAGTAATAGAAGAGGAAGGCAGGCCAGGGCAGCAATAAACACCGGCAACGAAGATGGGAAGAGCGAAGGGGAGTGCGAGTTTAATGAAGACGAGTTCATTGGCAGCCGGGGAGGAGATAGAGTGTACAGGGACATATTGAATGGCAGAGGTGAGATAGATGACAACCACACTGCCCCTAGTGACTCTATCCTGCCAGGTAAGTGAGTAGCCAGGGAGGGCAAGTGCCGAGTCTGGAATCCTGTGAGAAAGCCAGGACTAAGAAATAACCAGTATGTCAGGATTAAGGCTGACCATGAGGGGTTGCAGTAAGTCAATTTTGGGGAGAAGGCTGCAGATATTAACATGTGCTACACTCAATCCTTTGAGAGGTTGGTGTGGGGGGGTGAGCAGGGCCAAAACTGGGCTCTATGTCACCAGCCAGCAATAGGAAGATAAGGAGTTTTGAGGGTGAAGAGGAACGCTTCCGTGGCAGTAGGGGTGAGGAGCAGCAGCAGGGTGGAGGGAGGCGAGCACAGAGCATTGAGTAAAAAGATGGAAGCTGGGGGTCAGGAGAAGGGGCAGTGTGGAGGCTGGGGGAAGAGAGAGAACTGGAGTTGGGTAGGGAGGTGGAGGAGGATAAGATAGGAGGGGAAAGGTGGGGGAGGGCTAGTGAGAAAGTTAGCATGATAATACAGTGGGGCAGAAGGGAAACAGGAGAGAGGTTAAGGGGGTTTGCCACAGAGAGGAGGAGAGAGAACGGAGTTGTGGAACCCCACTAAGCAGCTTAAGCACACAGATTTAGGAGCCCAGTAAGCAATTTGCAGTATATGAAATTAAAGAGCAGCTGACGCCTTCAGGAGAACTTTCCAAAAAGTACAGTTACGTAAGAACTTACCGTAACAGTAGATCTTCGAGAGAGGCTCTTGCAGTAGGTAATTACATGTAGGACTGATGCCGGCCGGCAGCAGGACCCCACAGAAAAATTTCTAGCTAGCAGTCCCTGGCGAGGGACCGCCCCCACGTCAGGTGACCGGCATCATACGACGTCGGTATAAAGGGGCGGTCCCGGACACCTGCCTTCCAGTTCTTTCCCGCCACAGGCCCGGACGAGAGAGAAGCAGATGTTTCCATTCCTGGAAAAGGAGCCGAAAAAGCCTAGGGGGATGGAGGGCGGGAAGGTATTACCTACTGCAAGAGCCTCTCTCGAAGATCTACTATTACGGTAAGTTCTTACGTAACTGTACTATCTTACTTCGAGAGGGCTCTTGAGCAGGTAATTACATATAGGACTGAATCCCAAGCAGTCTGGAACAAATAAAAGGCACCAGGAGGAGGAAACTACTCCAGAAGATAGCAGTAGCCGTGCAAGCCTCAAGACAGGAGGCCTTGCAAGACAGCTAGCCCGAAGCCTGCTCTACGGCGAGAGGCAATGTCCAAACTGTAGCGTTTCGTAAAGGTATGGACAGAAGTCCAGGTGGCGGCAGCACAGATGTCTGCCTCAGACACATTCTTGAAACAAGCAGCAGAGGCCGCTACTCCTGGGTGGAGTGACTTTGACTTGACCCGAAGGGTCTTGTTGTACTTGTCATAACAGAAAGTGATGCAATGAGCCAACCACCGACAGGCACTGCCTGGAAACAGCATTGCCTTCCCTTTTGTGAGCAAAAGAGATGAACAACTGATCAGTCTTTCTGAGATCCTTTGTCCTGCAGGTGTAGTATCTCAGAATCCGGTGAATATCCATGGTATGGAGTAAATATTCCCCTTGGTTGGAGTACTGTGTGAAAAAGGCAGGTAACCCTACGGACTGATTTAAGGTGGACTCTGCTACTACTTTAGGTAGAAACTTAGGATTTGTGCGAAGAGCCACTCGTTCTTTGTGAAAAATCAAATAGGGGATTTTACACACAAGGGCCTGCAGCTCGGAAATTCTTCGAGCCGAAGTGAGGGCCACCAAGAAGAGTGTCTTCCACGAAAGAAACTTCAGATCTGCAGAAGCTGCAGGTTCAAAGGGAGGAAGAGTAAGTTTCTCGAGAACAAAGTTGAAGTCCCAAAGGGGAGCAGGAGTTCGGATGGTGGGGCCTCAGATGAAGGACCCTTCTGAGAAAGGTCTTAGAGACCTCCAGTTGAGCAAAAGCTTTATCGGCGAAAGGAACATGGTAGGCTGAGATAGCAGCCATGTGCACCTTCAAGGAGGAATGGCTGAGACCCAGGTCGAAGAGATGACGTAAGTATTCCAGCAGAACAGCCACTTAACAGGAGAATGGCTCCACGTTCCTAGAGGCGGCCCAAATAGAGACTCTCTTCCACTTCATGGCATAAGTGGACCTAGTGGAGGGTTTTCTAGCCTCACCAAAATCTCCCCACTTTGGAGAGACACCAAACGGGATTGGGCTAGGTCTGCAGGAGCCATGCATGAAGCTGAAGGACTTGAGACCTGGATGGACCAGGGTCCCCTGAGCCTGGGTCAGCAAACCTCGAGACAAAGGAAGAGGAAGAGGAGGAACCTCCGAGTATTGTTGTAGAAGAGAGAACCAGACTTGTCTGGGCCAGAAAGAAGCGACCAGAATCATTCTCGCTCCTTCTGTGGATAGTTTCTGCAAAACTCTTGGGATCAGAGGAATTGGGGGAAAAGCATAGATGAATCTGTCCTTCCAGTCTAGAGACAGAGCGTCGCTCCAGAAAGCGCCTCGATTTGGAATGAGCGAGCAAAAGCTGGGAAGTTTTGCATTTTGGGGGGAGGCGAACAGGTCTACCTGCGGAGTCCCCCAAAGCTGAAAGATATCGTCCAGCACCCTTTGATCCAATTCCACTCGTGTGCCCGGGCAGAGGAGCGGCTTAGCTTGTCTGCCAGTATGTTGTCGACTCCTGGAACATTAATCGCCGTGAGGTGAAGGTTGTGCTGAGTTGCCCAATCCCAAACCCTCATAGCTTCCCTGCATAGAGGGTAGGAACGACTTCCTCCCTGCTTGTTGATGTACCACACCACGCACATGTTGTCCGTCTGGACGGCTAGGTGGCTGGAAAGAATGTATTGGTGAAGGGCTTGAAGAGCGTATAGCACAGCTCGAAGCTCGAGCATGTTGATGTGGAGAGCTAGTTCCAGTCTGGACCATGAGCCCTGGGTCTGATGAAGGCCCAGGTGGGCTCCCCAACCTTCGCCTGATGCGTCCGTGGTCAGAGTCTGGGAGGGGGGAGGATGAAAGACGGGAACCCCCCGAAATAGGTTCTCTCGAACCATCCACCACTGCAAGTCCCATGCCATCGGCGAGGAGATCAGAACTAGTTGATCTAGGTCATCTACAAGTTGATCCCACTGGGAGCGAAGAGTCCACTGAGAGATCCTCATGTGGAGTCGAGCTCGGGGGACCATCAGAATAGCGGCTGCCATGAGCCCCAGAAGATGGAGGACCGACCTCGCCGGAACCCTCCTGCTTTTTGATAGCAGGGAAATCTGGGATTGAAGAGAGGCCGCCCTGTCTGGAGGCAGGAAGGCCTTGCTCACCGTCGGATCGGGAATAGCTCCGATGAACTGTAGCCTCTGGGAGGGGTCCAGATGGGACTTGGAATGATTGATGGTAATACCCAGGCCAGTAAAAACCTGCTGGGTGAGGGAGAGAAAATGCAGGAGTTCCTCCCTGGACGAGGCCGCCAGGAGCCAGCTGTCCAGGTAAGGGAACACCTGTACTCCCATTGTACGCAGGTGGGCTGCTACCACAGCCAGGCATTTGGCAAATACTCAGGGCGCCGAGGAAAGACCAAATGGGAGCGCCCTGAATTGGTAGTGGTCCCCCTGAAACGCAAAACAAAGATACTTGCGGTGAGAAAGGTGAATGGGAATGTGCAGATAGGCATCCTGCATATCCAGCGCACAAAGCCACTGACCCGGCCGAAGAAGGGGCAGAAAGCTCTGCAGAGAGAGCATCCTGAACCTTTTGTATTCCACATAAAGGTTCAAGGAGCTAAGATCTAGAATGGGTCTGAGATCTCCTGTCTTCTTTGGGACCAGGAAGAAATGAGAATAGTAACCCGCCCCTCGAAGATGAAAGGGGACGAGTTCTATCGCCTGCTTCGCGAGAAGGGCCGAGGTTTCTTCCTGGACCAAGGGAAGATGATCTCTGGAGTATGACGACTTCGAAGGAGAGTGGCGGGGTGGTTTCTGAAGAAACTCTATGGAGTGCCTTTCCGCTATAAGCTGGAGCACCCAAGAATCCATGGTTCTCTTCTCCCATCCCGGAAGGTGGAGGGAAAATCTCCCTCCTACCGGTTCCTCCGGTGGATCTGGAGGCGGTGGGAGAGGGAAGGAGTCAGGTGGTGTGGGGCAGTGCCGCAGCTGAGGCACCCGTTGCTTTTTTTGGGCGGAGGGGGCCTGGCAGCTGCGGGGGCACGACGTTTAGTGGCCCGCCTTCCTTGGGGTTTCGTTTATGGCCGAGTCCGTCTGCGAAAAGGACAGCGCTGCTGGGGATGGGGACGGTACATGGAATCCACGGTTTCAGGGCCATCCCCTTCTCTTGCAAGTCAGTGATGATCATTGACATCACCCAGCTAACGACCCCTGAAAGGTGCCTCTTGAATGGCGGATTGCACCTCCGGGACCAAACCTGACACGCCGGAGCCAGGCATGACGCCGTAGACTTGCGCAAGCGAGCTCCACCCGGCAGTGTCCACTGCATCGTATGTCTCCCATAAAATGTGGTGACTGGCCGAATGAGCAGAAAGGACAAGGTCTGCTAGCTCCTGTTTGACTTGAGAGTCAGGTAAGGAGTCGAGTTTAGGTAACGCCTGGGTAAGGATGGCCTTCTGGTAATCCCCCATGTGGGCGACGTAATTCAGGGCCCGAATTCCCAGTGTGAAAGAGCCGTAAATCTTTCTTCCATACTGGTCCAGGAGGCGAGATTCCTTATCCGAAGGAGACAAGCTCAGATGTTTTGGATGTGCCGACCGGCCGTGAGCGGCGCTAATCACAACACAATCGGCACGAGGGTGAGAGTCAAGATAGTCTACACCCTCGGGAGCCTGGTATAGCCTGTTGGACTTCCTGGGAAGTGGGGCTAATGCCAACGGTTGTTTCCAAATCGTGGTAACAAGGTGGGCGTGAGGCTCGATCCAGGGTGGCACTAAAGTTGGAGCTGTCACGGGCAGGTCCAGATGCTCGGCAAGTTTTAGACGCTGGGGATCTGGTTCCAATGAGCGCCACTGGTGAATTTCCTGGATTTTTCTAAGCAACTCCGTGAAGGATGGGTCCTCCGGAGGAGACTTCGGAGGGGTCCTCGGCCGGGGCTTAGACGGAGAGCGGGGCTCGTTGCCTCTCTTGGAACATCCTTCGGAGGAAACCGAGGAATCCGAGAGGGAAGAAGAAGCAGAAGAAGAATAAGACTTCCTCACACGACTAGGGGGAGGAACGGGTTCCTTGGGTGGTACCCGTGAACGCGTATCCTGCCCCTCTCTGGATCCAGAGGGAAGAGCCCTGGAATCTGGAGGCAGTGTGCCGCCTCGGACGTATGGGAGCCGGGGTCGGCACTGTCGTCGTAAGGTGGCTCTCCACTTCCTTGGTGAGCTGAGCCTTGGCCTCAGCCCACCAAGAGGCCAGAGTCTCCTGCAGATCCACCGGTGGCCGGGAGGGTGGTGGAGGAGAGGAAGCGTCTGGGTTGTACCTGTAGATGAGTATCCATAACCCGGCTGAGAAACCGGCGTCGGGTAATGTGGCGTCGGTACTGCGGCATCGGAAGGAGACTGTCGGGTACTGCGGTGCTGGATACTGCGGTCCAGATGCAGCGGTGTCAGATAAGCCAGTGGGTACCCAGGGCGAGAGCTGCCGGAGCAGACTGCCTGGTGGCGGCACAGGCGGATCCACGTTAATGGGCCGGTGGCGGAGGGGCCTGGCGGAAGAACATCCCCTGCCGTGGCCAGTGCAATACAGGCGTGCCCGGCGTCTGGGGAGCCGACGCCAGATCCGGTTCCATCGGAGGGTCTGACGGAGTGGAAGATCCCCGCGCCGCCCAGGGTAGGAGGAGAGAAACCCCGGGTCAGGCTGGGGACTCGGGCTCCCCAGATGGCAGCGAAGGCTGCGGGGAACCGGCACGGTAGAGACGGGGGGTGTCCGCCATCGGTTCTGTCGCCCGCCGCTGCTGAGGAGCTGACGGCAGCTTAGGGCAAGATGCCGGAGGAGCTGGTGTCCGCTTACGGGAGCCCTCACCGGAGGCGGGCCGAGGGGGAGGGGCGGCCCGGTCCAATGGGGAAGTGGTCTGCGCCGCCCCGAAGGGTCGGGCGTCTTATCGACCCTCTCCATGCGGACGTCAGAGGAGCCAACGTCCGACTTAGAGGAGTCACCCACGCCAGAAGGCCGCAGACGTGCGGCCGAACCGGGGCAGAGGCCCCATTCGGTCCGAGGCGCCCGCAAGGCCCGAGCGTTAGCCAGACAGGCGGGCCAACCTTCCTCCAAACCCTTGGAGGCTGCCGTCGAACGGTCCCCCAGAGGAGATGTTACCTGGGCCGCGACTCCAGCGGGAGACGCGGTAGAGGAGGACTTCTCCCAGTGCCTCTCCTTGTCCTTCTTTTTCGATGTCCTTCCGGGGAAGTGGACGCCTGCCTCAACTTTTTCAACTCTTTTTCCATAGAAGACATCTTTTTCTCGAGGAGATGGGCTTCCAGGGACTGTTGGCGCCGTTTACAGGTAGCCACGATGAAGTTGAGGCAATGCTGGCACTTATCGACCGGGCGATCAGGGCCTAGGCAGAAAAGGCACAGGGAATGGCCGTCCTTGTGTGGCAGTTGGGCACCGCACGAGTCGCATTTGTTTTTGTGCTCAGAGGGTGTAGGCGACGACATACACCGACGATGTACCTGATGATTGAAAACGACAAAAGACAGGGCTGATGAAGCACGAACTTTACCGCGAGACGCTGCACGAGCTAACGGCAGGAAAGAACTGGAAGGCAGGTGTCCAGGACCGCCCCTTTATACCGACATTGTATGACGCCGGTCACCTGACGTGGGGGCGGTCCCTCGCCAGGGACTGCTTGCTAGAAATTTTTCCGTGGGGTCCTGCCGCCGGCCAGCTTCAGTCCTATATGGAATTACCTACTGCAAGAGCCCTCTCGAAGTAAGATCATAATATTTAGACTCCGTTCTGCTTGTATTTCACATTAGTTCTGTATTTCTCCTCCCCATTACTCATCACTGAGGACATCTGCATGAAAACAGGATCTTTGCCCTTGAAGAGTTCATGTACTCCTGCTGCTTTCTCCATACCTGATGTCATAATGCACGGTTTGTGACATCACAGTTACTCCTGTGGCAACAGACTGTGATGAACTCAATGGGATAAAGATCATGTTTTCATGTAAATTTCCTAAGTAATAAATAATAGGGAGGAGAAAGCTATAGAATATATATGGAATGCAAGATGAAATGTACCTAATCATTATGAAGTTTTCTTGAGGTGACAGCAGTTCTTTAATATTGCAGCTTTAGTTAGAAGCCCAGCAAAATAGCTTGCATTGCATGAAATTAATAGCAGCTCAGATGTTCAGGAATCACACTAAACTGCTCAACTTAATTAATGTAACAGATCTGGTTAACAACTCAACAAATTGCAATACAGGCATACATGAAAGCAATACGCATCACACAGAATCGTTAAACCAATTTGCCTATAGCTATAGCATAAGCATAGAAACTCCTAATTAGAACACCATCCCAGTGAAAGTAGGCAGCAGTGGGCTCATTTTACTTGAGCCGAGGGTGGAGGCAAGCTGGGTCTGTGATTGGGAGGCAACAGAGGAATATGCTTGAAAGAACTCTGTTAATCTGTGCCAGCTGGGCTGGCTCCTCAGGTTGAGTGTGTTAGTGCAGGACTGTACCACGTGAGCTACGACTGGGGGGCTGGGAAAACCAAGACAGTCACGCCTGGAAGTACAAAACTCCACTGATTGCTTCCTGCAGTCCCTATAAAGGAGCACCACTTCTGTGTGGGGAGGTGGGCAGCAGAATGGATTCCGCGGTGCCGCATGGCAGCTGCTGAGAAGAGATGTGGTGGTCACCTCTAGTGGGAAGCTTGAATCAGGAGGGCAGCACTGTACACAAGCCCTCTCAACCCCTGGTGCCCTTTCTAAATTGATGCATGTGGAGCACTAGGTCCGCATGTGGGGTGTAGTGGCTGCCTCTTGTGGGAGCCTGAATCAGGGTGGGCAGCACTGTCGGAAGCCCTCTAGATCCCTGGTGCCCTTTCTAAATTGATGCATGTGGAGCACTGGGTCCGCATGTGGGGTGTAGTGGCTGCCTCTGGTGGAGAGCTTGAATCAGGGGAGGGCAGCACTGTACAAACTGCTCAGTAAGGGGAGCTATACTACAACTGGGAAATCCCTGTTCTGTGCTTCACTGAAGGGAGCCGAGCACAAGGATTTAAACAGGAGCAAATGCCAAAAGTACAAAATTAGCTTTTAATGCAGGGTGCCATTCATGAATTCCAGTGCCCACAGTGCAGGAACAGCTTAGCATTAAAGTAACAGCAGGATTTATTAAAAAAGGCACATGGAGACAGAAAACTAGCCTTAAAGTGAACAGTAGAAACTAGTTAAAAGACAAAGAACCTCTGTGCGCAAACACTGAGGCAAGGGTTACCCCAAAGGGCATTTGGCTGGGAAGCCAAGTTTCAAGAAAATACAAATTCACACATGCCCACACAATGCAAAGCATCATGGGCTGCATGCAAATCACCACAGAATGTTATGCTGGTTCAACTTCAAGCAGAATTGCAAACTAGTAAAGCAGGTAATGGGCTAGTGCACCAGTCTATCAGTCCCAGTAGGAGGGAATCAAAGAGGGTGCCCAGCGCCACGGCCCTTGTGGAGGCACTGTGAGTTATTATACCTGGGTCCGTCTGCAGGATGTAGTTCTGCCTCTGGTGGGGAGCCTGAATCAAAGGTCGGTAGCACTGTTCAGAAGCTCTCGACCCCTGGTGTCCTTTCTAAACTGATGCAGGAGGAGCGCTGGATCCGTCTGCGGGGTGTAGTGGCCGCCTCTGGTGGGGAGCCTGAATCAGGGAAGGGCAGCACTGTCCAGAAGCCCTCTCGACCTCTGGTGTCCTTTCTAAATTAATGCAGGAGGAGCACTGGGTCCATCTGCGGGGTGTAATGGCAGTATGTTCACACTGACTATGGACTTTGGATTTATTTGCTTTTAACACCAGTTTGTATCATGTAAAGAAAGACACTGTACCATTCTGTCTGCAGATTTGCTAGTTCTGCTTTTCGTTCAACTCATCATTGTATTTTATATAACTACTGAGTTGATTTTCATTTGAGCAAAGAGTGAATTATTTTAATTTTACTGTTTTTGAGAAGGCTGTTAACACAAATGCCAGTTTCATTCATGTCTTAATTTAGACAGATTACATACTTATTGCACTAGATCTGCAAATGTTGGCAAATTGAACCCTCCCTCCCTCCTATAGGTCTTTTTTAGGTCAAAGATCACGGATCTTTCGTGTCGTAAACTGTGAAATGATTTACCAAACGACATTTTAGCATGTAATTCACTGTATACTTTTAAGAAATCCCTAAAGCAACATTTTCTTACTCTTTCGATATGTTCTTGTCATTATTTGTTTTGTTCATTGTATTGTATTGTTTCTGTTCCAGGTCACCCATGAAAATAGGCATTTGATGTCCTTGGATTTTTACCTGGTGATCAAACATTAAATTACAACAAAAAAATTCATCATTGCTCACACCTGGGGCTTCCTCTGCCACTTGCCTTTGGAGTCCAAAAATATTATTTTTAAATGGTGATGTCAAAACTGCTGGTGCTGTTAAACAGATTGAAAATAAGTCCTGTCTGTGGGGTATGGTGGACAAATATGTTTCTAAAAGATGTTAGTGCAAATAAAATGTAAAACAAGCTAGCCCTGCTTACCTGTGCTATGACAGCTTCTCTTGTTCCATAGTACTTGTAAAACAGATGGTCAGTCTGAATATACAACTGACAAGTGTTCTTTTCTGCTTGGGCTGCACGACGTTTTCTGAAAATTACTGGGCCATCTGTTTCTTCCGTTTCTTCATCTAGTTCCTGCATGCATCAGAAAATAAATAATATTTAAATACACTGCTGAGTTTTCATTTGTTAAATTTTTTATTAAATTACTGAACTTGGTGGGTCTGCTAATGCAGCAAAGGAGTATGCCGCCTGCCATGCTGGTGATTAATCTTCCTCATCCACCCTTCGCAACCCTGGCTATCGTACCTTTGTACTCCCTTCAAGGAGGGATCAGATCCTTAGCTGACCAGGCTGTTTTCTCCTATTCTCTCTCCCCCCCCCTACCCTAAAACCATCAGCTTAGTCTCTTCCCAACACTCAGTCTCCCCTCCACAATTTCACTTCTCACTCCTGCAATTGTACCTGATCCCTGTCCCTGCTCCGCTACTCACTACTTCCCCCCAATCTACACTTAATTACCTCCCTTCTCTTCCCCCCAGCATCTAGCCCAACTGCCTACTGTTATAACCCCTCCCCCATTCCTCTGCTCTCTTACTGCATTTTCCTTGAAACCCACTGGATAGCATTCTCTGCTTCTTTCTTTACACAAATTACACTTTGCACTTTATTGTATTTCATTGATACCCAGTGGATTGCATTATCCGCCTTATACTTCCATAAATTGCATATTGCATTAATTGACTTTTGATTGTAGCTTATTATATGGCTCTTGTTTTCATTTTACCTGCTTGTAATTATTGTTCTGATGGTTATTCATTGCCCTCCCCAGTTAGTAAGCCCAGTTGGGAAGACATCATACTAGCACTTCTTTTTGTAATTTTCTTTTTTAACCATGGTTCAATGTAGTCTAGCTTTACATGGATTAGATAATTAATGTTGGTATGGTTATGCCCTTGAACAAACGTGACAAATGTATTTCAACAGACTTAATATCCTAGCTTGTATACTCTTGTCTGGGGATCCTCAGACAAGGGAATGATAATCACAAAGATAGAATATATGCATTGTGGTCTAACGTTTTTTAAGAAAGCTGAGTTTTACTAAGAACCCTAGCCTCCATGTCCCCAACCCCCCACTCAAGATTTCAAGGTCCTCCTTGACTCACTGTGGGAAACTGCCGCAGGTAACAGGAGGAGGAGCTGAGCATAATGAGGGGGCTGGTGTCTGAACCACAGCCTTCCAAAGAAGTTCAGGGTTGCAGAGATGGGAACAGACTAAAGTGTGTCCAGTGATTTGGAGAGTACCAAAAATAGAACTTCAAGCTGGGGAGAACTGCGATTAAGCCAGGCCTCTGAATTTCATGACTGCCATCCTCAGCCTGCAGAACAAAGCTCTGTTGCTGCAGTCCATCACCAAGTTACCCATACCTTATGCAGTGCACATCTTTGATAATGAAGTCTCCTGTCAGTGTATGCACTACCAAATATCAATCTAAACCTGCAGGAAGTAAATCATGGTATCTTTGATATGAAGCAATTTATTCTTCTCATATACAATCATGGGAACTTCACTCGCCAGATGAATAATATTTTCAGTGCAATAGCCTACTTTCATTAAAATAGCAGTGTACTATTTCACAGGATAACTGCAAGCCCCAGAAAATACACTACGCTGGAAAATAATAGTACAACAATTATGAACAGATGGCAAAGATGATATAGCCATTAACTATACTACCGGTCATTTAAGAGCAGCTTAGTACTGCTGCCCCCAAAAACATTTAACAAAGCTTACTTGGCCCCAAGTAGTCTGCAATACAAATTTTATTGATTTCTGCCAGTTTTAAAAAATCCAGATGATCCTATTTGGCTCCGTGGAGCTGAAAGCCAAAATGGGGCCGCTTCCTTATTGCTGAGACACGCCCCCGCACTTGCACGTTTTGTGTTGTCAGTAAATGCACAGCACAGGGGCGTGCTCCATAGAGTAGCATTGGGATGGTGTTTAAAGGCATTTTATTACAATTTAGAGTTCCGATTATAACAAATCAAGGCCACTGCCTTGTTGAGTGAACAGCCTTACATTTGTTATAATCAGAACTCTAAATTGTAATAAAATGCATTTAAAAACCATCCCCATGCTACTTTATGGAGTGCACCCCCCCCACTCTCTCCATTTATGGACATCACAAATATGTGAGTGTGGGGGCATGTCTCAGCAATCGGAAAGTGCCACCGTTTTGGCTTTCTGTTCCACAGAGCTTAATACAATTGTCTGAATTGTTTAAAAACTGGCAGAAATACATGGAAATTTGTATTGCAGACCACTTGGGGCCAAGTACGCTTTGGGGGCATGGACAGCAGTAGGAAAGTAAGAAGTTGCTCTTTAAATCTAGTTGCACTGGGACAGATAGTTTCATGCGCTGTGCAACAGTGCCAGCAGTGATCTAGTATAAACAAACCAAATGCTACCTTTAAATAAAAAAAATCTTAACAAAACCAAATGATATTTAGAGGGATGTTTCATTTTCCAGTTTTAGATCTTATCAAACTAACACGATAGCGTGTAGTGTTCAGGGCATTAGGTATTCAGGTACCTCTTGCGGTGGGGTCCTTAGTCCTCCACTTACTGTACTAAACTCTTATTTTTTATTTTATTTAGTTGTTTAACCAGGAGTAGCACACTAAGCTGAAAGCTTTTTTACAGGTGCGACCTGGGAGCACAGGGATGTTAAGTGACTTGCTCAGGGTCACACAGTATGTAAGTCGAAGCTGAGGGATTCAAACCCAGGTCTGGTCTGCTGGATGTCACCAGATTTGCAGCTCAGAGCCTTAAACCACTGCGCTATACTGCCTCACCATCTCCTACTTGGGTTCTTGATATAAAATGTCTTGTTTTTCCCTTCTTATTCAATTTATGACACTTGGGCCATTCAGCCCTCTGGCGGCACCCAGTGGCCTCTCAGCCCCATTACCAATCACATGTACCACATCCTCCAAGGCTTGCTCCCCGTGGTGTAGCAGTCAAGGTGGGATCTCCATATACACTTCTGAAGTACATAATCTAGTGCAAGAAAAAGGGGCGTTCTGTGGTGGGCAGCCTGTAAGTGCCTGTGTTGTACCAGCATCCTGACAGACCATTTAGGGAGCTTTATGTGACCCCTGACCCTCTCTTCTCACCCATACCACGTAATGTGCCTCTGGCAGCCTTCCTAGCAGCAACATATTGGCAAATGATCCACCCCCCTCATGACAGCAAGTTTCCCAGCCCATCGTGAAGTGTTGCTGTGGTGGAAAACAGTACCAACCTACTCAGGCTGTAAAGTGCCGCACAGTGGCAGTGATCTTCCCAGCTGGTCATACTGTGAGCAACCCATGTCTGCTTCCGACCCTGGGCCACTGGCAAAGCAGTCCAGCACACTGTCATTGGGCAACCAAGCAGAAACACTATAAAATATCTCTATATACAGCAACTTAATATGCCTAAAGTCACCATCTTCGGTTTTACATAAATACACATACTGTATATTGAAACATTTTTCTAGATTCCAACACCTGTCAAATGTAAAGATTTGTAAGCACGCTAAGGTACCTTTACTTAGTTGGGATTCTGTAAATGAAACTTCAGGAAGCATTACATAATCACAATTACATTATAGCACACTTTTTAATCTCATGCATAGTGCAAGAAGTGCTTGTCGCTCAACACTGCACTAGCAACAGGGGACAAAGAGCACTTACAAATCTTTCACAGGTATTGACATTTTGAAACATTTTTGTATACATGTATGTTTGAAAAATGGGATGCCAGGGCAGTACTTAGTTCAGATAGCAGAGCTTTCCTTTAAATATTCTTTTCCATCTAAAAAAGAAGCATGGCAGCATTGCCGCTTGTGGCACCAGTGACTTGGGTTTGTGGCCAGAGCCCGACTCTGAGGACTAGTGAGGGAGGGAGGGAGGAGGACTGAGTATCCAGAGGATGATCTCCTCCTGGGTGGATGGCAGTGCAGCTATTAGTAGGTATTAGTCAAGTGCGATCAGCCAATGGGCAGGGGTGGATGTTTGGCAACCTGTACCCAGACTCCTTTCCTTCTTGGGAATCAAGCACCTAACCTCTGTGGTACACCAGCCCCAGCCAGCTGCAATGTGGAAATCTGATGCTTGCACTTACCATGCAATGGGCGGCTTCAAGTACAGTGTTTAAGCTACCATTCTTCATATAGCTTTTGCTAGAAGTTTTCATATTTAGATGCCACAGCAAAATTGGTTTTACCATAGAAGTGAGTCAATTCACAGCCAGCCCAGTAGTGTAGAATGCTGCGCTTTGTGCACCTTACCTCTTATCATGCCAGTGACCCAAGTTCAGGAATGAGCTCACGTTGCTGGGGTCGGAGGGGCCTTGGAGGACTGAGCAGCCACTGGGCAGGTCTCCTCTCCTGGATTGGATAGGTTAGCCTTCCCAGCTCTTGGCTGCCACAAAGTGGAGGCTTGGAGCAGCATCCAACAAATGGGGCTGCACTAGGTCGGGTGGGTGGAGCAGGGTCGCCAGTTCCAGATGCATGTGCGCCCACACACATGTGCTACTGTGTCACTGAGGACCCTGGGGAGTCATGGGGAGAAAAATGGGAAAATATGTCCCGTCACTGTACATGGCGACCCTCAGGACTCTGGGGTCCTGTGTCTTATGGATCCCAGTTGGAAGGAAAGGCTGGAGGGCAGTAGACTAGACTGGAGGTTCCTGAGATTAGGCTCAACGACAGGCGTGAGGTGGCAGACAGGTAAAAAGCTCTATGAAGAAATGTGGGGGGGGGGGGAGTGAACCAATTCTGCTGAACAGGTTTAAGAGCCACAGTGCATAATTTAGTGCTAAAGTGCCACAGATAACTAGGAACCACGATTACAGGGCAAAACAGCTGAAACACTGGCATATACAGTGTACACGAGAAGTCTGACCTAACAGAGGACTGATTTCTGCAGACAAGCAGCCAGAACAGTTCAAGTCTAATGGACAATGGTTCTGTTTTCATGTTAATATGTACAGTCATTATGAAAAAGAGGTGCTAAATACCAAGAATATGCAGAACTGAAGTTGAAATATGTGTAAGCAATAAGGCACGACAGGGTGTGCAGGGAACATATTTTACTGCACGGCCGGGGCGTAATAAGGCACGAGGCCGCAGGCCTAGTGACTTTAGCTGCTGGCCATGTGGTAAAATAGGTTTCATACACACCCTGGAGTGTCTTACTGCACTCATAAAATGGGCTGCATTTTTCTGTATGCGTCTCCTCTCAGAAAATATACTTTTATTTATGTTAAAAAAAGGCTACGGTTATCAGAATTTCTGATAAAATTGTCCTTCCGCCATGCATAAGGTGATGTCATCAGACTGGACAGCTAAGAAAATGTTCATATTTATTTACAAACAGAAGAGCCCACAGATGCTTACAACAATGTGCATTCAGGGTCAGCTTGAACTATGTAAGCGTTTAAAAGGTGTGTGTGTGTGTGTGTGTGTGTGTGTGTGTGTGTGTGTGTGTGTGTGTGTGTGTGTGTGTGTGAAAAATAAGAAAGATGTCCTGTGGATTAATAGAGCTTAAGCAAGCTACAGTATGTGGCTATGATCGTTCGAGGAGACATACACAAAGCGAGTTTTGAATGCCACTGATTATGCCCGTCGGTAAATGCTACTCTCTTTGAAACAGAAAGAAAAAAAATATTAAAGCGGTGTACAGTACGAGGATTTCTGATTAGGAACTGCAGCAGGTCAGGAGCAGGATTTCAGCAGAGACAACAGGGGTATGCCTGATCTGGGATCGGCACAATTTTTACATCGGGAGCAGTCAGTAAATGTTTAATTTTTTTTTTTCTTTACTCTAACAGTTCTGTGTTAGACTACTGTGTTCTCTATACAAAGTCAGCGAGTGCCAAGTGGCACAGGAGTTTCTTTGATCTGCTTCAACCCCCTGATGAACTGCATTAGCAAGGGGAAAAATATGACATGATGTTAGCGAGGAAACAACAATGGCTGCATTTTTAAATGCCAATGTTCTAAAGCTTAATGATTTTTGCCCTTTTACTGACGTCCTTTTTTTATCCATGCATGGAGCATATTTCATGCATGGCTATTAGCCAATCAAATTCTTGGATTTAGCCTACCCATTTTATAACTTACAATTATGTCTTCCAAAGGTTCTCCAGTTGCATCAGGGGTTCCTGAATAATTATTGTGAAAAATATTTCATGTACACCAAAACGAACAATAGCTCTAGTAGTAAAGATGATTTAGTCAGAGACGTGGAAATTGGAAAGACACTGGGGAACAGTGTTCACATCAACACATTTTCCAATCAAAAGAACAGAGGGAAAATGAAAGGGCTTGGGAAGGACGTACACCATGTTTCTGCACAAGGCAGTCTGTGGACAAATTAGGGAGCTCACATCATGGGCACCCTTGGAAAGCAAACTCATGAGTAACAGTGTTCATCAACAAAGGGGACACACTCAAAATACATCTAAATAACTTGAATAATGAATGTATCCCACAAACAAGAGAGTACCTGAATTGAAGATGTATACCTACATGGACGTTAGAGGTACATCATAAAATCAGGGAAAAAAGGAGACAAACGATGAGAGAAGTTTAGAAAGTGCAAACATAAAATTCGTGCAAAACAAATGGCGAAGAACAGATAGCACCTGAAGTCAAATCCAACAACAAAAATGTTCTTTAGATGTTAATGAGGACAGAAAAAGGCTGACAGTTGGACCACTAGAGAATCAGGAAAGTGGTGACAATTACCAAGGAGTACAGATGAGCGTGCTTAAATAAGTATTTAGTATCAGTATTTACAAAAGAAAGAGATGGGATAATAGTGAATATTAAAAGGTTGTTCACATTGTTCAGAGGAGTAACAGGATGCGCTACAGGACATGTGTATGATGTCAGAAGTGGTTGAAAGAATGCTGAAGACAGCAAACAATGAAATGAGGCTCGATGGAATACACCCAAAACTTCTAACTAGCCATGGATAGGTTAGTTGCTTACCAGAAACAGTAGATCTTCAACAGAATCTCCTCCATATAGCCACACATTTGGAACTAAAAGTCTGGGGTAAGGCCCACTTGAAAACCTTTGCCTGACTAGGGCCACTCAAGCCTACGCATGTCCATGCCGCCTATATAAGTTTGGTGGCCCCATACCTTATACCCTCCTCCAGTTTTTCCACTGGAGACAAGCTGAGTCACACCATGCTGACAGGAACAGGAGACCAGAACATCCAACCGGGCCAATAAGAGATGTGGAGATTCAGAAAGTCCATTGAAGGTGTAGAATAGTAGAAGACCAGGCATGCAGTAACAGGCATATCTTCTATGGTATGTCACCTGAAAATGCAGAAGGAGGTGAGGTAGGAAGGTGAACAGTGGCTCAATGAAGGAGATTCTCATGAAGGTCTACAGTTACAGTAACTAACCTATAGCTCCTTTAGGATCTCTCTTTCTACAAAGCAAAACCTTTAAAATGATTCCCAAACAGTTCAGCATTGCAGAGTGGGAGAAAGGCCAGGAAGGGAGGACATCAAGCGCCCCATGACAGCAAACCTTGGAGAAGCACAAGGCTGAAGTCAGCCTGTTAATGGGAGATGGGATTCAAGCTATAGTGAAAGAATGGAACGCACATCCTGAGGCTGGTAAGCATAAATCATCTGCTGAAGTAGAATGAAAATGAGCTACTGAGGTGGCCGTACCACGAAAGGCATGCCCATAGACAGGACCAGGAAGCAGCGGTAACAAAATGAAATGCAAGATGCCAATCATATGTAAACACTCTGCGAAGTAATTTGAGAGCCCACCATCTGAGGCTAACAACACAAAAAGCTGTGAGGAGCAGCAATGGTCCACCACACAAATCAAAGAGAATTGTAGGCGTACTATGGACATCCCAAAAGGCACGATAAACATCATCCCATGTTGCGGAGAAGTTTAAAAAACAGGTAGGTGGAGAGACCGGTTCAATGGGAAGGCAGGCACTAAGGGAAAGAACCAAGGATGGGCACATAATGAAACTATAACTAGGTGAAAAACACAGAATGGGAGATCTGAAACCAATTTCTGCAGCACAGAAATTAGCCAAGCTGAGGAGATGGTCACCTTAAAAGTGGTGTTCAGAAAAGGGAAATGAAGATCACAAGTGGTAGTCATTTTAGAAGGAGCCTGTCTGAGGACACTCAAAACTAAGGCACAGACATACATGGAACCAGTCAACAGAGTGGGGATGCAAATGCAAGGGTCATGAATGGAACCCATATAACAACCCAACTGAGCCAGTCAGACCCCAGAGTGGGAAAAATCAGAAATGTCCAAAAAGGTTAACTGCACAAAGGAGTACGAAAAAGAGACCAGGAGGTAACTAAAGAATGACCCTCGGCTCCTCCGCACATCGGATCGCATGCTTCTAGCTGTCCCAAGGGTCAGAACCAAGGTGGGGGGTAAGTCGTTCGCCCATACCGCACCCACCCTATGGAACTCCCTCCCTCCCTCCCGGAGTTCAGGAAGCTCCCTCAATCAAGTTTCCGTACAAGGCTTAGGACTCGTATTATGGCTACCTCCAAATGCAGCTGCTAGAGGCATGGGTTCACCACACAGACACCAAGACGTCACAGCCCATTACTACCTACTGTGCGCAACCTGTCTCCGCATTTGCAGCTCATACCCCTCCTCTTTATTAGCATCAATTACAAATGCAATGCTGTATTGCCGATTCCCAGCAAATGTAACCAGCTGACTGTACAACTCTGTATAACTTGTTCATAACCGTATTCTCTACATTTACCGTATTGTGATTTATCCTATGTTATGCAAATCCCGGGTTGCCCTCGAAAAGGGGACCTCCGGGTCCCAGTGGGCTCCCCCGGGTCACCAAAAATTAATAAATAAATAAATAATACTGGAAAAGACAAATAAAAGGGTTCACGGAGAAAGAGGCACACAAAATACTAAAGCACTTCCACTGCAAGGAACACGAGTGCCTAGGATCTTGTCCAATCTGCTAAGAGAATGTCCAATATAGTGGGGAAACCCACCAAGACAGAGCAACTGCAAAAGCTATGTGGTGTAAGGTGCAGTAAGGGAAGAGCCTGGTGCAAAACGCAGCCCAGAGCAGTGAGTAGAAAACAGCCCCACCCACCAAGGGAGGGGATGATTAAGTCTAACTGGAAGGGGCTGCAGCACCGACAACCAAAACAAACTGGACCAGAAAGGGGCCACCAGAATTAAGGAGGCTGGTGCTGCCTGAAGAAGCAGCAAGCACTCAAGGGTCAAAGCAAGACAGGGCAATTTATTTATTTGGCACCCATCCAAAGCTCTGGGTAGCTTACAGAACAATGATGTAACTTTTTTTTTTTTTCAAACAAGCACAAACATAAAATAATAAATACAGATTAAACATAAAACAGGTCATGCTACAAGTAACAGCTAAAGAATACACAGGGGAGCAATGAGGATGAACCCAATCAGGAGAAGAAAGACAACACATCTGTGCCATCCAGAAAAACACAAGAAGTAGGAGCAAACCGTGAAGATCCTGGGGTCACACAAGGGTCATGATATGGAGGAGGGCAAGCAGCACTGGCACACTGTGTACCAGAAAACCCACAGAGCAAACAAGTGGTAAAACCATCAGAAGAGTGCCAGAGGATATGAAGCCATAAGTAGGGAATAAGCCAGAGTCAAGGATAGCAATGAATCAACAGGAGTAGTGTTATCGGCAGTGTAGTAATATATGATGCACCACAGGGCCAAGGTGCAAAACAAACTCCCTGTGATATTAGGGGAAGGAGCAGATGAAGAGACACCGTGACCAAACTGTGTGAAACGGAACATCACAGGCAACAGGCAAGGAGTGGAAAGCTGGGACAGCACAGAGTTCACCAAATACCTGCTGTAAATCAAACAGGTCTGCACTGAGGAGGGACAAAGGAGAATCCAGGAGCCCCCCAGAGGTTGCACAACGATGTATCAAACCGAGAAAGTTCCAGACTGTAAGGCAAGAAGGGTGGGCAGGGAGAAAGTACAGGATGAGGACAGATACTCCCCGAGGGAAGCCCAACCCATGGCAAACAGAATGGGAACAGAAAGGGCATGAGCAAATAAGAAAAGCTGTACCATGGTAGCAAAATTCAAGAGATGGCACGTAGAAGCAGGTTGTAGACAGCAGAACCTGGAAACCACGAGGAGCTCATGGCATCCAAAGTGGCATGCACAGTAAACATACCACTTGAGGCAGGCAACAGAAGTGGAGGGGATATTTGAAAAAACAGCCATACAGAGAGCTGGTGACAGACCTCAACCAGCTACAGAGTACAACCTAATCACACAAGTCAGTAAAACTGTAATACTGAAGCCTATGGAAGCAGAAGTGAAAAGGAGGTATTACAGACCCTGAGAGAGAGAGAGAGGGCACGGTGCACACAAAATGAGATGTGCTAGACCTGTCAAGAGCAGCCATGAGAACCACTGAGCCAGATGCCGACAGGGTGGTGTCAACTACAAGTAGGGGGCAGATATTATGAATCCACCAGTCCTGAAATGAATATTGGCAGTGCAAAGCAGCCAGGGGTAACAGCTAACACAGACAAAGCCCAGAGGAAGGACCGCTGGATAATCAGCAGGGATCCAACATTACCATAACAGAAGCAAAGAGCCCAGTCAACTACAAATCACAGGGCAGAGGGGTATCCGCACAGGCATATGCAGAAGAAAAGCAGAGCATAAAATACAATGTAGTCTCAAGCACCAAAAAAGTGGTGGGATTTGTTATTTTTAGAATCAATCCCACAAACAGCAGGATACTCACCCTATTAGGGCAGGATCACCACATTTGGAAGAACATGACCCACACGTTGATCTCAGCATCATAAGGGGGGGAGGGAACAAAACCTACCAATGGGCCCAGGATCAGAAGGGAGCAGGATGGCAAGAGCCCAAGCACGGTCTATGATAGCGAAAATGAAGCCAAGTTGCCAACAGATAACAACAAGCAAAGCCGAAGAACGCTATACACGGAGACAAAAAAAAACACAGCACTGTAGGTTGCGAAGATGACACTAACAGGCACTGGTTGAGGAACACAGTGGCAACAAGTCAAATAAATGGGAAACGGAACTATAATATTACCCAAGCAGGAAATGGCAACCAACCAGCAAGTGATGGCCAGTACCTGATAAAGCTGCTGATTACGCAGCCAACAGCAGTGCCAGCAATGTGAAATCTAAAGGCACCAAAGGTCCAGGAAGTCCCAACTTTAACAACAGTGACGACACTGGGACAGCACCGACAAAGAACGGCAAAGGAGACAGCAGACTCAAAAGAAACTCGCCATAGTAATGAGGAGGGCAGATGTTATTCCACTTCACAAAAGTGGGAGCAGGGCAGAAGCAGGAAACTACAGACCTGTTAGTTTAACCTCAGTGATAGGGAAAATGATTGAATCACTTCTGAAGGAAAGAACTGTTGATTACCTAGAGGCCAGAGGGGCACAGGACCCAATGCAGCATGGATTCACAGTGGGAAGGTCATGTCAGGCGGATCTAATAGATTTCTTCGACTGGGTGACCAAAGTAGTAGGTCAGGGAGGGCTGTGGACATGGCCTACCTAGACTTTAGCAAGGCATTTGACACAGTCACACACAAAAGATTAATATACAAGTTAGCCAGCCTTGGAGTGGGTCCTAAGATGGTAGCCTGCGTAAGGAATTGGCTAGAGAACAGGAAACAGGGGGTAACAGTAAACGGAGTCCACTCTGAAGAAAGGGGGGGTTACTAGTGGGGTACCTCAGGGTTCAGTACTAGGACTAGTCCTCTTCAGTGTCTTTATAAGTGACATTGCAGAGGGACTGGAAGGAAAAGTATGTCTCTTTGCAGACGACACAAAGATCTGCAACAGAGTTGATACACAAGGTGGGGCGGAAAGGATGAGAAGGGACTTGGCAAGGTTGGAGGAATGGTCAAATGTATGGCGACTTAGATTCAATGCTAATAAGTGCAAAGTAATGCACCTGGGAAACAAAAACCCAGATGAAGAGTACACAATGGGTGAGATACTAACAAAATGAAAAAGGGACCTGGGGTTAGTCATATCAGGGGATCTAAAGGTGGGCAAGCAAAGTGAGAGAGCAGTAAGGAGGGCTGGGGGGATACTGGAATGTATAGGGAGAGGCATCACTAGTAGAAAACAGGAAGTTGATATCCCTCTGTACAGACAGCTGGTGAGACCCCATCTGGAGTACTGCGTGCAGTTCTGGAGACCCAATCTAGGCAAAGAGAGACAGGATAGAGGCAGTCCAGAAGAGGGCAACTAAAATGGTGCAGGGTCTGCACCAGAAGACACATGAAGAGAGACTTAATGAGCTTAATATGTATAGCCTTGAGGAAAGGAATGAGAGGGGGAACATGATGGAAACTTTCAAGTACCTCAAAGGAATCAACAAAGTCCAAGAGGGTAGCATCTTTCAGAAAAAGAGATGTGCAAGAACAAGGGGCACAATTTGAAGATAGAGGGTGGACGCAGCACAGAGGTAATGTGGAGGAAGTATTTTTCATGGAGAGGGTTGTAGATGCTTGGAACGGCCTTCCTGAGGAAGTTGCAGAGTCAAAACAGTAGTGGAATTCAAGAATGCATGGGACAGTCAAGGGCAATTCTAAGGGGTGGGAGTAGAGACGAAGTAGGCTGTTGGTTATCTAGGATCTGCAGCTTATCCATTAGGTAGGGGAAATGGGCAGACTGGGTGGGCCAAGCAGTCCTTATCTGCCGTCAAATTCTATGTTTCTAATGGATCAAATAATGAGCCAATACAAAAACTGCATCATCTCCACTCTGAGACGCTGTCTTGAAGAACTGGAATGGTGATGTGGAATCAGAACTCCATTCAAATGTTGCTGTGTACTGATGCTCCCTCTAGTGTTCTAACGTCAGAAGTTAACAGTGCTAGCTTGTCTGAAACCACAATGCTTATAATAAGCTAACTAGCAAAAAATAAACAGACGTTTAAAAAAATTCAAATAAACATACAACTATTCAAAATATGAAATGTGTAAAAATATTTAAATGTTCAGGCAGAAAAAATATTTAAAACCTTATTCAAATTTGAACCATTTACTGATTAGGTTCTAGAAGGGAGGTGGGCATGGGATTGTATTGCCTCACTACTGGACCCATAGAAAAAAATAATTAACACAGTAAGTAATTTTTCTTCTAAGAACATGAGTCAATAATGATTCCATACAAAACTGCAGACCTCATAGCAGTATCTTGGGAGGTTGGGAAGTCTTGTACCCATTTAGGAAAAAGGTTATGTAAGACTGATGTCCCAAACTTTGTCTGCCAAAAGAATGCCCCTTCTTACTGTGCCCTTGTGGTGTGTGCTATAAGGCGTTAAGGGGAGGGAGAGATTGCTTACCTGCTTTTTCATAGCAGAACTGAATGAAGAGGCCAGCTAACTTGAAAGGGTCTTTCTTGCTGCAAGTCTGTCCTTATCAACATCTGCACAGGTGACAACAGCTGTCAGACCTGATATTTTTTTTTCTGTCAAGATAGTAGCTAATGGCTCTCTTGGCATCCAAAACAGTGCAATTTCTGTTCACCTTGGCTACATTGTGATGGAAATAGTACAGGTAAAGTAACTGAGTGATTACGATGAAATTCAGGAGACCACCTCTGGGAGAAATGTTTTTTTTCCCCTGAAGACCACTCTGTCCCTGGGCATAATTATGTAGTTAGGTGCTGTGCACGGGGCTTGAAGTTAAAGAGCCCCTGACACCGTTAGAAACACTCGGAAAAATATGAGATTTAGACAGTTCAGTTTATATTTCATATATTTTATATAATTATTTCCCTTTTTTCTTTATTACCAAGGACAGGTGCGAAAGAGGCATACTGTCCTTAGACTTTATCTGCTCTTTCTGCTATCCTACATATGACATCATAATCCGTGTTGCACCTGGAAACTGAGCTTGGGGGTCATGGTGCTTTTCCTGGTTATCAACTTTTAAATAAATAAAATAAATAATCCCCCTTTGATGGCATCGTAATTATCCCCACAGCGACAGAATGTGATGTCATAAACTGAACTGTGATGTCATATGTAGGCAAGCAGCCAGAAAAGATTGGGCAGTGATCCTGTTTACATGCAGATGTCCTCAGTAATAAAGAAGAATGAGAAATACAGAAACAATATTAACATATAAGCAAACTTGTGCTAAACATTACAATGTCTTAAAGTTGTCACAACGGTGTCAGGGGCTCTTTAACTCACTCTTGTTGCAGAGGTTATAGCTATTAGGAAGAGTTTTTTCCATGTTAGAAATTTTAGAACCACAGAGACCACTGGTTCAAAAGAAGGTACCAGCTGTACTAAGCAAATACTGTATTCAAGACACAGGGAAGTATGGTTCCCTAACTGGGCTTGCAAAATGACTGACCTTTGAAGAATCTCAAACACAGGGTGTAAAAGAACAGTTACGTAAACAGTAGATCTTAGAATCTCTTCCATCAGGCCACATCTATGGAACTATAGCCACAAGGCACTAGGACCACACAAACTTTTGCAAGCAGTCACTAGGGTCCACCACGACATCTTATGTCATCATCCACTATATAAACGTGGACCGAGACTGAAACTTGGAATTAGAGATACCCTCAGATGAAGGACTTTGTTTTCTCCATTTGTTCTGCCTTTATAAATAGTTGTACTGAACAATTTTTATTTTACTGTTATTGATAACAATAAAATGTTACCTGCAAATTTTACAACTGCTCCTGGTCTTCCTATGCTTCCTGACCTGTGTCAGACAAAGTGGGATTTATGCCACCATACTCTAAGCGCAGAGTTTTGTGAGAGGGTACTAGACCTGGTACCAGAGAAGTATAGTGAAAGGTATGGATTCTGCAGCAACAAGCCCAGGAGTGCTTACCAGAAGAAGGCAGCACAGAGAAAACAAAAGTCCTTCATCTGAGGGTATGTCTAATTCCAAGTTTCAGTCTCTCCAACAAAAGTATTGCTGCTGCTCTTTTTATAAGTCTTTGCCTGGGAAGTCATTTAGGAGACATCCAGTTTTTCACAAAAATGTTGTCAGTTTCTTTGCAGGTGCAACAAACAGAGCAGAGAGCTAAGCTGGCCTCCTGCTGACAAATCTGCAAAGGTTTATGCTGCATGGCAAGTTTAACCCTTTGAGTTCCAAATAGCTTCGCAATCATTTCAACAATACAACTATATACATTTTCAAGCCAAGGGATCCCAGTATCACTTACAATTTCACACAAAGATTCACATATATTTTATAATCGCAGATATGCAAGGGGGGGAAGAAAAGACAGAAACAGCAAGTGAAGGCAGAGAGAGCTAGTGAGAGGCGAAGAATAGTAAAACCGTCAAGAGTGATAAATTTCTAGGTCTCAAGAACATTTGGTTGCGCAACCAGACAGACAAAAGACAGAAAAGGAGAAGATAGAACAGATCCTAGCTTTAACTCTTTCTGCATAACAAATGGGGCAGGGCCTTATTCAACCCTGTCACAGATGGAGGGTGGGACGGCAAGGCCTGATGAAAGAGATTCTCCTGAAGATCTACTGTTACAGTAAGTATGCAACTGTTGCATCTTTCCTCGAGGATATCTCTCATCAGGCCACACTTATGGAACGAGTCCCAAGCAGTACTGACAAAGACAGTCTGGTTGGCTGGAGGCTACTGGCAGAAGAAAGAATACCTTGAAGCACAGCCAGGCTGAAGCCTGCCCTTCTTCTAGAGGCAATGTCCAGACTGTAGTGTTTAGTGAAAGTGTGGCCAGTACTCAAGATGCAGCAGCACAAACTTCTGCAGCTGACATTACAAACAGACAGCAGGAGGTGTCCATGCCTCTAGCTGAATGGCCACAAACAACCCCAGGAAGTTCCTTACTGTACTTCCTATAACAAAAAATGATACAGTTGGTCAACCATCTGGACAAGCACTGTTTACAAAGCGGTACGCCCTCTTTCCCAGGGGCAAAGGAAACAAAAAGCTGCAAGGACTTCCTGCAGTCTATCATCGATGAACATAATATCTGAGTATTCTATGAACGTCTAAGGTATGGAGCAATGCTTCCCCTGGATTGGCATGCTCAGGAAAATAAACTGGTAGGTGGACAGTTTGATTCAAAATCAACTCGACACTACTTTAAGAAGAAACACAGGATTGATTTGTAAAGACTCCTGTCTTTATGGGAAAATCAAATAAGGAAGCTCACACATAAGAGCCGAAGCTCAGAAATTCTTGAGCAAAGTAACAGCCACTAATAACTCTTTTAAGAAGGGCGTAAGTCACAAATCGTAGCTGGCTCAAAAGGAGCCAATGTGAGTTTCTCTAGCACAAAATTCAGGTCCCAAGCCAGGACTGGATTGCTGATGGGTGGCTTCAAGTGCAAGTGTCCCACACAGCAAACGCTTCCACTTCAGAAAATAGGGAACTGGTGGAGGACTTCTAGCAACCACTGCAGGACATCAGCCACCTTTGAGGGACACTCAGACCTGGCAGCGGCTGTGTCTTTCAGGAACCAGAAAGAAATGGAGATGAATGACTTGTGGTCCAAATGGACCAGGGTTCCCTGCCCTGCGATAGCAAGCCTTGCACAGGAGCAGAAGTACTGGGGTTCCACTGCCAACTGCTACAGTAAGGCAAACCAGATCCGCGAGGCCAAAAGGGAGCCACAAGAATTAAAGTAGCTTCCTCCATCTGCAGCTTGATTAGCACCCTCTGAATCAGAGGAAAGGGAGGGCAGGAGTAAGGAACCTCTCTTTCCAAGAGAGGGACAACACATCTTGTGAGAAAACTCCAGGCCTGGAACAAGCAAGCAGAAGAATGGTAGTTTTGTGTTGAGTGGGGATGCAAAAACGTCCAGCTCTGGATGACTCCCACCTGTTGAACAGGTCTTTGACCACCGAGGTCAGCAGCTCCTACTCATGCATTCTGGGCTGCGACCTGCTTAGCTTGTCTGCCAGGATGTTTTGGACGCCTGGAACATGGAACTGGAACATGGATGGCCAACAGCTGTAGACCGTGTTCTAGAGTCAGTACCACACCCTCATCTTTTCCCTGCACATGAGGTAAATGAGTTCCCCCTTGCTTGCTTGTTTATGTAGTGTACTACACTGATGTCCATCTGCACCAGCAGATGCCCCAGAGACAGATGATTCTGGAAGGTTTGTAGAGCATACAGAATGGCCCTCATCTCTAGGATATTTATGTGGAGGGAACTATATACTCCGGTACATGTTCCTTGTCTGATGAGATCACAGATGTGCCCCCCCCAGCCCATCGCGGAAGCGTCTGTGGTAAGAATCTGCTGAAGGGAAGGGATGAGGAAGGGAACCCCTTTCAGCAAATTGCAGGGTCCATCCACCACTGGTGTACCTTCGGACAGAAGTGACTAGAATCTGCTGTTCTAGATCATCACTGCACTGATCCCATTGGACTCAATGTCCATTAAGGGATCCTCATGTGCAGCCTGGCCAAGGGTACCATAACAATGGCTGATGCCATAAGGCCCAACAGTTTCGGGAATGTCCGGGCTGTGACATACCTGTTGTTGCAAAGCAGTTGGGCCTGTGCCATGAGGCATTCCACCCTGTCCTGGGGCAGGAAGGCTAAGCCCTAGTAGTGTCCACTACTGCCCCTATGTACTGCACCGCTGACAAGGGGTCAAGACTGACTCAGGCAGACTGACCATGATCCCTAGGGCATTGAACAGCTGTCTGGTGTATGCTAGGGTGTGAGACTGTTGCTCCTTGCACTGAGCTTTGAGCAACCAGTTGTCTAGATAGGGGAACACACACAGACCCTCTCTCCTAACAGCAGCTGCCACAACTGACAAGCATTTGGTAAGTACCGTGGCACAGATGACAAGCCAAAGGGCAATACCCTGAGCTGGTAAGTGTTCCCCTGAAACAGGAATCTGAGGTACTTCCTGTGGGGTGGACAAACTTCACTATGCAGGAGGCATCCTGCATGTCCAGGGAGCATATCCAGTCCCCTTTTTGCAGGAGGGGTTGTAGGCCTTGCAGAGTGACCATCCTGAACTTCTTGTACTAAATACAGAGTTCAGATTCCTCAGATCCAGAATGGGCCTCAAGTCTCTTGAGGATTTGGGGACTAGAAAAAAATAAGAATAGAACCCCCTTTTCCTTTGTTCCCAGGGAACTGGTTCTATGGCCCTCTTCTGCCACAATGTATGAACTTCCTCTAGTAGCATTGATATGTGGTCTAGAGGATGAGTTGAGGGGACTGGAGGAAGGTCTGGAAGTAACTCCAGAAATTCTAGAGTGTGTCCCTGTTCTATTAGCTGCAGGATCCAAGCATTCATCATAACCTCCATCCACTGTTCCAAGTGGAGGGAAAGGCAACCCCACACCACCATCTCCAGATTTGGTACTGGAGGGTGGGGGGTCTAAGAGGAGTCATGCTAAAGCTCTATTGTCTGGACCCTGACTAGGCCTGTTGGTAGCCCTGCAAAATGGCACCTTCTGCCTACTTCTTGGTTGTGTGTGGTAGAGGGAATGGACTGACCTTAGGGTCCTGCCTGAAGCTTGCAGGTTGAAGAGGGTATCCTGCATGTCTGAAAGGGGTGTTTGGAATGGATTGCTGGACAGCACTAGCAAATCCTGACATCCTCAGCCAAGAATGCCTTCTTAGGCAGCTGCTCTGGCTGAGCCATCCAAAATGATGTAGGCAGACCTTAAGAGGTGCTTACCCATGTCAGCCCCAGTCTGGAGGGCCTTGAGTATCTCCTGCTTCAGGGTACCTTCTGGGAGGGACTGAGCTGCTGCTCTAGCCTTTTCCAGAGGGTGTTGTGGTATTCAACCCTATGGGCATGATAATTTGCTATTCTGAGGTCCAGTATGGCAGAGGCAAAGGTTCTGCTTTCCCATGAGGTCCAGTTTTCTCAGCTCTTTATCTGGGGGGAGGGGAATGAGATGCTTAGGCACCTTAGACCTATCATGGGCTGCATTTATCACAATGGAATCAGCCTCAGATTGGCCTGCAAAAAAGAGATTTCCTGAGGGCGTCTGGTACAGCTTGTCCACCTTTTTGGGCATGGTAGGCATCAAGCTTTGTCTGTGCCGGGCAGCCGGGGTGGCATCCTCTAATGCAGCCAATAGAGGAAGAATAGAGGTGGAGAATCTGGCAGCTCTAGAAACTGCACCAAATTTCTCCGGTGATGTCTTGCTCCTCAGCATCAAACTCCACTGCAGCTTGGAGTTGCTTCATCATAGAGATGAAAAAAGGATCTCCGAGAAGACCTTGTAGAATATAATGTGAAGTCCTCACTCCTGATGGATATGCTGGAGCCAGACCTCCCAAATGAGCTCACCATATCTTCCTCCTCTTGTAAAAGGAGGTCAGGGCTGTATTTCTGATCCTCATCGATGGGCCCTGAAGGACACAAGGAAGAAAGCAAGGACGTCAATGCCCTGGAATGCGTTGGGCAAGTCAACCTAGCAGGCACTGACATGGGGGCTGGTCTGGTAGGCCCCGTTGTCATCATGCCTGGTGCAGGAGGAGGTATAAGGCACTGTATTATCTCCACAAAGGACGAGAGCACCATCTGAACATTGACTGTGGCCTGTACTGAAGAGGCATCTTGCAACTTTGACTGGGGTGTCTGGAGACCCAACAATGATGAGACTTCCCCAGCCGTAATAGGCCCAGCGGAACTCACTGCATAAGCCAACCTTGTGGGTTCTGAGGTCTGAGCGTCAGGAGGCATCGCTGCTGAAGCAGCCAACGGCGCTGCAGCGGTCGTCACAGAGTGAAGTGGTGATCGGAAGCACACCACGGGGATTTATCCTTACTCTGCTCCCTCTCCCAGTGTTTGTGCTTTCCTGAAGACTTCACTCGGGCCTTGGAAGACTGTAAGCCTGAGGACTGGGCCAGTGATGCAGTGGAGCTCTCCACCTGGAGTTCTCGCTCTATTCTGACCACCTGCTGCTTGAGAAGAAGAGTGTGGGGGCTTGCTGATGGCATCGCCTAGTAACCTGATTAAACTTCAGGCAGATCCCATGGGCCTTAATGTCATGGGCATCTCCAAGACAGTACACAGACATTGTGATGATCACCAGTGGATCTTTCCACTGCACTCACAGTAACGGAGGAGTTGGGGCGTCTTTCGTCAACATACACAACAACGGCAATCACTTTAAAATCAAGTGATAACTACTAGAGAGAGAAAATACTAACATTTAGAAAACTCAAGATTTAGCAGTCGAATGTAGTGGCGCGCCTCCGTGGAGTCCTGCATGGTCAATGACTGGAAGGAACAGAGGAGGGAGAAGGACCACCCAGGTTTATATAGTGGATGTCAACTAAGACATAATCTTGGGTGACCCCTAGTGGACTGCTTGCAAAAAGTTTTTGTGTAGTCCTAGCACCTGGCAACTATAGTTCTACAGGTGTTGCCTGATGAGAGATATTCTCGAAGAACATCTAGACTCTAGAGATTTTGTTTTGTCCTGTAGATAAGAAGGGTGATACTACTGCCAGGTGGGCTTTCAATGAAGAACTCCTTAGTCCACTTGAATGCTAATGTTTTAGGTAATCCAGAAGAATAAATTGCTCACCTGTAGTAATCGTTTCTTCCAATGGGATCCCCTAATATTATTAGTTCTTGAAGTGCTCCCTTTAACACAGCACTGCCCCAGAGCCAAATGGAATGTTATGCTAATGATGGAATCTTTAGCTTGTGCATTCAGTTCAAAAGCTGCCCAGTTCAACAGCCTATATTCTAACCCTCAGATTTCTTTGGAGCCTGCAAAGAGGTCCTACTAATATCTAATTAAAACTAACAAGAAAAAATGGCCCCAACTGGGGCAGCTAAATCATTCAGCCATACAGAAAAGTCCCTTTTCAATGTCAGATTCACCTGAGAAAAGAACAAGCATACAGGACAATAAAAACATCAAAATCAAGAAGATGCCAACAGCTGGCAAATCCTCCAGCTGATTATTCAGTCAGTGCCGAAGAGGTCTTTTCTGATTCTAGCAGGGGAGGCAAGTGTGGGGAAGTAACAATATTAGTGGATCCCGCTGGAAGAAACAAGATTACTACAGGTGACTAATTTATTCTTCTAACCCCAGGAATCCACTAACTCATTACCTCCAATAGCTCCATATGAAGTCCAAACTATCCATTGTTTACCTGACACAAAATGGCCACCCAGAAGGTAATGAGCTAATAATATTACTTCTTGCAGACTATGAAGCAGTACCTTTCGAGGTGGGCACAGAATCTATCTAGGAAAAAGACTCTGTAGAACTGCTGTGCCAAACCAGGTATCACTTCTAGACTGGGTGTCCAGACTGTAATGCTTTGTAAAGGTGTGAACTGACCTCCAGGTGGCTGCTTTACAGATTTCCAACAATGGGACCTCCCTGGCAGCTGCAATGGTAGCAGTTGTACCCCCTGTGGAATGAGCTTGGAGCCCAACTGGGGCTCAACTGCACACTTTTGAGTAACAAACTGGATACATTGAACTATCCATCGAGAGATAGTTCTTTTAGTGGCAGGTTTCCCTTTACCTATCTCTCCATAGGCGAGGAAAAGCCATTTATCCTGTCGATGGTCTCTGGTGTGAGTCATGTAATAACTCAAAGTTCTTTTTATGTCAAGGCTGTGGAGTTTGCGCTCCACTGAGCTAGAATGCTCAGTTAAAAAGACTGGCAAGGTGACAGACTGGTTCAAGTGGAAGTCTGAGACCACTTTAGGAAAGAACTTCCTATTAGTTCTCAACACTACCTTGCTCCTATGAAAAGAAATATAATCCCTTTCAGTACACAGGGCCTGGAGCTCACTTATCCTCCTGGTAGAAGTGATAGCCACCAGGAAAACTGCCTTCAAGTAACGAACTTGAGTTCTGCAGAGACCATGGGTTCGGAGGGGGGAGAGCACAAGCTGAGCAATGCAAATATTCAGATCCCAGGCTGGCACTGGCTCCCTATGAGGGTAGTACAGGTGGGACAACCCCTTGAAAAATCTCCTGAAAATAGAATTTGATGCCAAGAAGGCATCCTTCCCAGCCAAAATGTATGTTGATACTGAAACCAAGTGCACTTTCAGTGTTGAAGGTTGCAGACCCTGGGAATGCAGGTATGTTAGATAGTCCAGCAAGGCTGGTATGCCAGCTTGAGCTGGGGTCACACCCTTAACCATACACCACAGAGAGAACCTTTTCCATTTTGAGGCATAGGTTTTCTTAGTAGATACAGGTTTCCTATACCCTCTAAGAACTTCCAGGACTCCTTCAGAGAGTTTCAAACCTACATACTCTAAGTCCTCAAGAGCCCTGCCTTGAGTCTGAGGGACCTGAGGTTGGGGGTACATGGCCCTCCCTTGGAAGGCAGTCAGTAGGTTGCATCTCTGTGGTAGGTGAATCGGTTTGGTTACCAAAATCAAGAGCAGGAGGGAGTACCAAGGCTGTCTGGCCCAGTCTGGAGCAACCAAGATCATTGAAGCTGGCTGCGATCTGAGCTTGATTAGCACCCTGAGTAGCAGAGGAAAAGGAGGAAAAGCACAGAGATGCCTCCCTGTCCAATCCAGGGTCAAAGCATCCAGGGAAGTGTTCCTTGGGGCCCTGCAACAATACAGAAGTAGGTGGTGGTTCTTCTGGTGGGATGCAAACAGATCCATTTCGGGTGCCTCACTGCCTGAACAGGAATTCTACCACCTGATTATTCAGTGTCCATTCATGATGGGTCTGGTTTATCCTGCTCAAGGCATCTGCCAACGTGCTGTCTTTGCCAGGCAGATGGATTGCTTGTAAGGAGGCACTGAGAGTAAGCTAGGCTCCGATTTTCACTGCCTGAGTCTGAAGGGGAGTGGACCTTGTCCCTCCCTGTTTGTTGATGTAGTACACCATTGTGGTATTGTCTGTTCTGACTTGTACCACCCTTCCTTGGAGCAAATAAGAGAAGGCCTGAAGGGCTAGATAAACTGCTCTCAGCGCTAGCAGATTTACATGCTGGAGTGATTCTGCACTTTTCCATGTGCTATGGGTGGTGTGCTCCCCTAAGTGAGCACCCCATCCTAGCAGGGAAGCATTTGTCGTGAGAACCAGAGATGGGGATTCCTGCAGTAAGGGGACCCCTTCCCTTAAGTTGTCCAGTTCCATCCACCACTGGAGTGCCTGCAGTAACTCCTTTGTTACTGGGATGGGTTTTCAGAGAGAGTCCCACCTCTGGCATGAGTGTGCCCTGAGGTGGATCTGAACACCTCTCATTTGAAACCTGGCACCCAGGACTATGACTGTTGCTGAGGCCATGTGGACTAAATTGCAGAAACTGTCTTGCTGGCTTTGGCTTGTTCAGGACAAATGAGCTTGCCAAGTGCAGAATGCGGTCTACCCGCTTGTGAGGGAGGAAAGCTCTTCCCACACTGGTGTTCGGTTCTGCACCTATGAGCTGCAATACCTGTACAGGGGTTAGGACCGATTTTTTGATGCTGATGAGGAAGCCCAAGGACTGCAACAGGTCCTAGGTTACCTGTAGGTGCTCTCTCACCTGCTGGTGAGACTTTACCATGATTAGTCAATTGTCCAGACAAGGAAAAACTGAAACACCTAGTCGTCTTAGGTGTGCCACCACCACTGCCAGGCACTTGGTAAACACTCTTAGTGCTGAAGCGAGACCAAAGGGTAGTGTTCAGAACTGGCAGTGGCCTGAAGGGAGTCTGAACCTTAGATATTTTCTGTGTGACTCCCTTATAGGAATATGGAAGTATGCATCCTTTAGGTCTAAGGAGGCTAGCCAGTCTCTTTTCTGTAGGGTTGGCAGAATCATGGCCAATGTCAATATTTTGAACCTAGGCTTTACCAGGTATTTGGTTAGCAGTCTGAGGTCTAGTATAGGCCACCACTCCCCATTTTTCTTTGTCGTCAGAAAATACCTTGAATAAAACCCTTGTCCTTTTTGTCTGGAAGGAACAGGCTTCTATTGCCCTTGATAAAAGCAGAGCCCGAACCTCCTGTTCCAGCAGTTTTCTTTTTGTGAAAGGAACTGCCCTAAACAGTCTTGTCCTTAAAGGAGGAAGGGATCTGAAACTTAGGGACAATTCCTAACTCATCTCTTTCAGAACCCACTTGACTGTGGTGATCTTTAACCATTCCTGGAAGTAGTGAGTCAGTCTGCCCCCTACAGAAACTGGGGAGGCTGCCTGAACAGAAAAGTCAAGGATTTTGTTTTGCCTCTTGCTGAGGTTGGGCAGATTGGGAGCCACGCCTGGATCCCCTTCTGCCTCTAGCTCTAAAGAAACCACCCTGCTGTGGCTGGTACTGCTGCTGTGTCACAGCCTGCACCTGGTAGAAGGGTCTTCTATAAAAGCCCTACCCTGCCTCCCTTTCATATGTAGAAGTAGAGGTGAAGGTTTCTCCTTGTAGAGTTACTGCAATAAGTGGCTTTGTATTCATCTACATTTTTCATGTAGGCCTCAGTCTGAACTCCAAATAGTGAGTTACTCTCGACTGGAAAGTCCATGGCTTTGCTCTGGGTATCCTGGGTGAGATTAGTACCTCTAAGCCAGGCAAACCTCCTCATGGCCATAGTACCTGCCATCCACCTTGCAGCTGTATCATCTGTATCAGTCAACATCTGAAACTGATACTTGGAAGCCTCCGAGCCTAACTTAGCAGTCTCCACTAACTCTGAAACTGGTGTGGAAGGGCTGGTCTCAGCAGCATCCAGGAGGGACTGCCACAGAGCCTTCTGACAGAGGGCTACATATGCCCGACAGCTGGCTTGTCTGACTGCAAGAGGGGCAGAAAGATACCCTTTCTTTGCCATGCTATCAAATTTCCTAGAGTTCCTCTCAGGAGGATAAGAGGACAGGGTGTTTCATCCTTTCACAGGCAGCTGCCTGCTGCACAATTCCGTGATGCTCAGGGTGGGTAAATAAGAACTCTGCCCCCAACTTCTCCAACTGGTACTTATCACACTTTTATCAACAGGTGTGATAGTGTTAGTGTTTAAGAATTCCAAGTATATCTTTTGAAAAACTTGTAAATAGGAAGCAGGAGCCTTTTAGTGGGTGTTAATCTCATCAATTCCATGTATTGAGCTTCCTCCTCATCTTGGACCTCTTCTGCCGTGGCAAGGTCCAGAGTCTCAACCATTTTTCTTACAAAAGAAAAATGTGAATAATAATCCTCAGAGGGTCTAGGAGGCGAACCAAACTCCAGTTCAGGGGAGACCCTCAGGTTTGATACCTTCCTCTGCCTCATACTCTTCTTCAAAATCCACTGTTTCAGTGGTTAAGGGTGGAACAAAGGCAGGTGATTTTTCTACAGGAGTAGCAATAGTCTGCTTAGGGGGTAATAAGCCCTGTAGCACTTGCAATAAAGCCAGAGCCTGAGCTGAGTCAGCAGGCATTTGCACAGGAGCAGGTGAGCAGCCCTTGTGGCATTACAGCGGGTCTCAGTATGCTTAGTTTTCTGGCAGGCACCAGAGAGTCAGCCGGTTTAATGCCTCTTTACCATGGCCTCACCCATATCAGGGGTGGTTTTTGTGGCCCTGGAAGGTTCAGCCAAAGATTTAGAGGGGGTGGACTGGTCAGAGCCCAGGGACCCCGCCTCTATTTTTCTTTGCAGTCTTTCCCTATGTTTTTCAATTGTCTTAGTAGGGAAAGACTTGGGAGATTTCACATTCAGCAGAGATGTGTTGTTGCCCAAGACAGACCAAACATAAATCATGTTTGTCTGCTTTGGCAAACACTTCTGAACACTTCAAACAGTTTTTAAAACCAGGAGATCCTGTTTTCTTCTTGGGTTTATCTAACGTTTTTGTTTAAAGGGTTTATCTGATTTTGTTTAAAGGGAAGAAAACAGGAACGGGAACCGATAAAAATGTTAAAAGTTATCGGTTTGCAGTCAGCTCAGGAACAGAGAAAGGTTAAATCTATTGGTTCTAGAACTGAGGTATCAACTTAGAGAACTGAGAAAGCCCAGTTCACAAATAAACAATTTAGAAGACAAATACTGCAAAAGTGATCGGAACCAGAATGAAAGTTCCAATCTAAAGTAGAAAATAGTCGTTACCCTCCCGGTTCCCAGAAACAAGAGGAACCGAAATATACACAAAACTACTAAAAATTTACAATACTGAGGAAAAATTAAACTGAACATTAAACTAGGCAGCGATTAAAAATACGTAAGTTTTTTATCAAATGTCACTTCAGGAATGACTTTAGAGAAAATCTCCAAGGCGTCTTGTCTTCACAGCAGAGAAGAAATCTGAGGGTTAGAATATAGGCAGTTGAACTGGGCAGCTTTTGAATTGAATGCACAAGCTAAAGATTCCATCATTAGCATAACATTTCATTTGGCTCCGGGGCAGTGCTGTCTTAAAGGAGCACTGCAAGAAGTAATAATATTAGTGGATTCCTGGGGTTAGAACCAAACGCAAATCAGCTTCTAGGGAAGATGTACCCTAACCTGAGCACCGAATAAAGAATCTTTTCCATCTGAAGAACAAGATTTTCTTGTGGAGTGTTTTCTTGAAACTTCCTGGATACTTAAGATGTTACCTGCAAGGTCCATGCCTGAATACCCTAGGTCCTCAAGAACCATGCCTTCAGTCTCAATGTTCTGAGGTTTGGGAATTTCAACCTACCCCGAGAGTCAGGAGGTCGTGTCTCTTGAGTAAAGAGATGGGATTCTTGCATGACAGAGACCGTAGGAGAGGGTACCATGACCGTCTTGCCAAGTCTGGGGCCGCCAACATCACTGTTGATGACTCCCTCCTGTATTTCCAAAGCTCTCTGTGAATCAGAGGGAATGGAGGGAACTCAAACGAATTTCCCTGCCCAACTGAGGTTAAGAGCATTCTAGGGTAGAGCCTCCCTGTGAGGTGGCCTACAACAGAACAGTGGTAACCAAGTCCACCTCTGGGTGTTCCCCATCTCCTAAAAAGGATATGAACTACCTGTTAGTCTAGTGACCATTTGTGGTTTCCCTGACTTATCTTGCTTAGTGAGTCAGCCAGAACACTGTCCTTCCTTGGCAAATGTACTGCAGAGATTTTTGTATTTACGGAATAAGCCAGATTCCAGATTCTCATCGCCTCTGTACATAGTTTTGTAGATCAGATACCATACTGTTTGTTTATGCAGTACACTGAGGTGGTACTGTCTGTTCTGATCAGAACTACCTGGTTCTGAACCACGTCTGAGAAGAAGAACTGCAAAGACAGGAGCACTGCCCTGAGGTCCAGAAAGTTTATGCTCCTGTTGCTCTTGTAGGGACCAAGCACCACTTACTGTTTGATCTTCCAGCTGTCCCTCCCCAGCAGTGAGGCATCTGCTATCAGAGTAAGGGCTGTGGACAGTTGCTGGAATGGGACTCTTTCTTGGAAAGTGTTCACTTCTTTCCATCACTTCAGAGACCTGACCTGGCTGGTTGTGACAGGCAGTAGCTGGCTTAGTGAATGTGATTTGATTCCAGTGCCTATTTAAATGGCATTGTACATCTCTCATCTGTAACGAGCCCATGGTACCACAGCTGACATGTGTCCTAGTAGCTGCAGGAAGTCCCTTGCTGGCCTTGGCTCGCCTGGTTTAAAGGACCTTGTACAGAACAGCAGATTTTCCACTCTTGACTGTGACTGGAATGCCTTCCTGTGTAGTGTCTCACTCTGCTCCTATTGCCAACACTTGGCTGGGTTCCAGCTGGGACTTTTCTACGTTCAGTAGAAAGCCTAGACTTCCCAGGGTGGTTCTTACCACTGTAATGGTACTCAGTTCCTCCTCTTTTGTCTTTCTGTGACTAGCCAGTCACCCAGATAGTGATACATTACTATTACCTTTCTTCTTAAAAGTACAGCTACTGCTTTCAGGCACTTTGTAAACACCCATGAAGCAGAGGTTAGACGAAAGGGTAGTGTAGCAAACTAATACTGCTCTTTTCATAGTCTGAATCTTGGGTACTTTCTGTGGGAGTGCCAGGAATGTGAAAATATTCATCGTTCAGATCCAGCGATCCAAGCCAGACATTTTAACTGTTTCCAGTGTTACCATTTTGAACTTTTCCTTTTTTAAGTGCTTGTTCAGGAAACTTAAGCCCAGAATGGGCTGCCAATCCCCATTTTTCTTCCTTGTGAGAAAATATCTTGAGATGAGACCTCTACCCAACTGTGAGGGAGGGACCTTTTCTATGGCCTTTGTATTCAATTGTTTCTTTACCTCCGGTTTCAGCAGGATTTTTTCCTGAGAAAGTAGAGGAGAAAAGGCTTTTGGACTCTTTAGTTTCAGGAAGGCTGTGAACTAAAGAGTCAATTCCTAACTCACCAGTTCCAGCACTCACTCGTCTATGGTGATAGTTTTCCATTCCTGGAAGTAATCAGTAAGGCAGTCTCCCACTGGCACGGCATCTATGGCTGACAGCAAAGAGTCAGGGATTCTGTTATGTTTTTTTTTTTTTTGTGTGTGGCTTAGGGGCAGGTGTCTGTTTCTGCCTTGTACCTCTCCTGCCTCTTTGGGCACCACTTTGAGGGGAATAGTCACAGTAGGAATAGGGCCTTTGATAGTAGCCCCTCACCACCTCCCCTTCCATATGGCCTGAAGGAACTAGATGTTCTTTCATTCTGGATCAGTTTTTTGTATGTTTTTTCACTCATTAACATTTCACGTAGTCTTCTATTATGACCCCAAAGAGGGAAGGCTCCTCAAACTGGAAATCCATAGCTATTGTTTTCGTGGTCTTCAGAACTACTGCATATGCTAATACCTTGAAGCTGTATCATCTGAATCTACTGTCATATACAACTGGTATTTAGTGGCTGCTAGTGAATCCTTAGCAGTTTCTGCTAAGTCGATGTCAATTTCACCACCTGTCTTTTTCTTGGAGCCTACTTCCTTATGGTCAGGGTGTGAATAAATAAGTTACTCACCTGTAAAAGTAGTTCTAGGAGTGGTATATGTTGTTCATCCACACTATTTGGCATGCCCCTTTCCCTTTAAGGATTGCCGGAAGGTCTTCAAGCTGGCTCCTCCCACCCTCCCGGGTGGTATATCCCTCAGCTCCACCCCATGACACCAGATCTTAGTCCGCTGGAAGCCAGGTTTTGTGTGTCCGCAGCCGGGGAGGTAGGGTGGGTCTGTGTGGAGGAACAACCTATACCACTCCTAGAAAGTGCAGTTACATAAGATCTTACCGTAACAGTAGATCTTCAAGGAATGTCTCTTACAGTAAGTCATTACTTCTGAGGTATCCAGCAGAGGTCGCTGTCACGGCAGCTTCTTCTAGCAGTTTTCAGCAGGGACCACCTACACGCGTCATATCCTGCTTCCTATACAAGTGCGGGTGGTCCCTGGTATCCTTTTTTCCACCACCGGATTCAGCTCGCAAAGGCGAGATCCGAGGTGAAACAGAGGATCCAAGGAGCCCACTCCTACTTCCGTGGAGCATAAAGAATTTGTCTCAGTCAGAGAAGGAGGGGGTAGGAGGGAGGGATTATACTTACTGCAAGAGACATTCCTTGAAGATCTACTGTTACAGTAAGATTTTACGTAACTGCACTATCTTCTACGGACGGAATAGTCTCTTGCAGTAAGTCATTACTTCTGGGAGATTACCTAGCAGTTGTGTCCAGAAGGGTGGACAATTATGATAAGAGACCTTGTGGACCCGCACAGCCAAAGGCTGTCCCTACGACTCAAAGCCACATCCAAATTGTAGTGGCGGTGAAAGTGTGGATCATGGACCAAGTGGTCCTATTACACATTTCTGAAATGGAGGCACTTTGAAACAGGCGCAGTAGTGGCCATGGCTCTTGTGGAATGGGCTTGGACTGAACGGAAAGAGTCAGTTTTGTACGCTTTAGTAGCAAATGTGATACAGTTTGCTAACCATGAGGACAGAGTTTTTTTAGAAACAGGAAGTCCCTCTCTGCCAGAAGCGAAGGTGACAAATAATTGAGACATCTTTCTGATGTCTTTAGTACGGTTAGAATAGTATCTTAAGTTACGGTGAACGTCCATTAGATGTAATAGATGCTCAACATGGTTGGAATGTTCCTGAAAAAATACCAGGAGTTCCATGGATTGATTTAGGGTCTGTTCGGACACTACTTTTGGTAAAAAGGAAGGGTTATAGTGTGGAGTACCACCCGGTCTTTATGGAAAATCAAGTAGGGTTCTCTACACATTAGGGCATGGAGCTTGGAGATATGCCAAGCCAAAGTAATAGCTACCAGGAATAATGTTTTCCAAGAAAGAAAACAAAGTTCACAAGTGGTTGGCTGCAGGCTCAAATGATTCAAGAGTCAGATTTTCTATGATGAAATTAAGATCCCACAGAGTTGTGGGTCTTTGGATAGAAGGCTTCAGATGAAGTATTCCTTTCAAAAACATTTTGGATAAGTGATGCTGATAGAGCAATCTACCATCTAGAGGTTCATGAAAAGCCAAAATGGCTGCTAAATGAACTCAGACAAAAGAATAGCTGAGGCCAGACTCAGATAAGGAGGCAAGGTAATCCAACACAGTCGTGAGTGGACACAAGTAAGGGTCCACGTTATGAGATGCCGACCATATGGAAAACCTTTTCCCTTTGGAGTTATATGTTTCTCTGGTTGCCGACTTTCTGGAAGCTAAGAGAATTTTGGCGATGGAAGAGGACACCTATAATTTGTTTATGAATGTGTGTCCTCAGAAGCCAGACATGAAGACATACAGTAGCTTCTTGGAGGCTGGGATGTAGGAGGGACCCTGATTTTGGATCAGGAGGTCCCGTCTGGATGGCAACGGAATGGGATCCTGCACCGATAATTGGTGTAGGACAGGGAACCACTGTTGTCAAGGCCACAGAGGTGCTATTTGTATCATGGTGGCCGGTTCCAGTTGAAGTTTCAACAAAGTTCTTAGAAGGAGCAGGATGGCAGGGAAAGCATATAAGTAAGTCCAGTCCAGGGTTGGGACAGGGCATCAATAGACTTTCCCATGTTGTTCGGGATAATAGAGAAGTAACTGGGGAGCCTGTGATTGACTGGGGAAGCGAACAGATCCAGTTGTGGCATCCCCTAGAGCACGAAGAAGTGAAGTGTCCATTTGTGAGCAGACAAGTGACAACTCAGTCTGTCTGCTAACTGACTGCACCGTCCTGAAAGATGGACGGCTATCAGTGTCAATCCTCGTTTGACTGCGGTCTGCCAGACTGCAATGGATTCTCTGCAAGGGTGTGTGAGTCGTGACCCTTTGCTTGTTTAGGTATGAAACCACTGCAGTCTTGTCTGCTTGAATCACAACAGGTTCTGGCTTGAGGTAGGGTAGGAATGCCTGAAGGGCAAGATGGACCTCTCATTTGTAAGAGACTGATATGAGAGTGGTTCATTGACCTTGGGTCTGGTATGGACCACATGGGCACCACCAGTCTAGAGATGCATTTGTAGTTAGCGTCTGCGTGGGAGGTGGGGACAGAAGGGCATTCCTTGACATAAGTTGGTTTTGATTGTCCACCAGGTAAGGGCTGACATTGGGAAGGAGGACCCAATCTGGTCGTCTAATTGTCCATTTTTCTAAGACCATGGATTCTGTAGAGCCTACTGAACAGGTCTCACATGCAGATGGGCACATGCTACTGTGGGAATAGCAGTTAACATGTGACCCAATATTTTTAGTATTTGTCTGGCTGTTCCTCGGCTGGGACTGGATGTACAAGGCAAGGGATATTAGGGTGTCCTGGCGGTCGGGCAAAGGAAAGTCCTCGCCTGGACCGTGTCCAGAACCGCTCCAATATATTGTGGCGCATCCTTCATATCCAGGGCACACATCCAATCTCCTTGTTTTAGGGGAAGCATAATGAGTGGTAAAGTGACCATGTGGAAATGCTTGTACTGCATATATAGGTTCAGACGTCTCAGATCTAAAATGGGTCTGAGGTCTCCGGTTCTTTTGGGTACAAGAAAGAAATGGGAATAGAACCCCTTCTGTTGTTCCACAGCTGGCACTGGCACAATGGCTTGCTTGGTCAGAAGTGCTGATAGTTCCTCTTGGAGGATAGGAACCTGCTGTGGAAAATAACGGATCACCCAAGTGGGGGAAGAAATTAATTCCAGGGTGTGTCCCGTTTGAACTATTTGGAGTACCCATTTGTTCGGTGATCGTCTGCCAAATCTCTAGATGGAGAAAAAAAATGACACCTACCGCCTCAAAGGCCTGGTCAGAAGCGGGAGGAGAAGTAAGAGGTCACTGAGCAATGGGCTGGCCGGCCGCTGCAGGGGGTGGGCATGGGAGCCCTGGTGATAGAGGGAGCACCTACTGTAGGTTGGTTTCGCCCTCTGAATCCACCTCTATTAGAGTTCTTATATTTTCTTCCTCTTCTGGAGTAGAGAGAAAGTCAGTATGGTGGGTTGATTGGGGTTTATGATCTAGCCCTTTAACCGTCTGAAGGTTCTTCCAGATGCTTGTAAGTCATCTGTGTACCTGGCTGATTAATTTGGACCCATTAAAGGTGCATTAATTATCTTGTGTTGTACGTCAGGTGTACGCCCCACACGCTCAAGCCAGTAACTGGTCTTTCTCCTGGGAAGGAGGGGTTTGTTGACTATTTCTATGATAGAGGTCCCTAGGGTAAGTTGATATTTAACCATATGTCCCATGTAGTTCAGTAAACGGACATTCATGGTACCTGAGGAAAAAACCTTTTTCCCTAGATAATCAATCTTTCATAACTCTTTATCTGGAGGCAAGGAGCTTAAGTGTTTAGGTTTATGAGCCCTATCGTGAGTGGCACAAATGACCACTGAATCAGCCTCTGGCTTAGTGGAGCGGAATGGGTGGTCCAAAGGAGACTGGTATAGTCGATTAGCCTTGCAAAGAACCGCTGAGATAAGAAGGCTGTTGTCAAGCAGACAATAAGACATTTTGATATGTAGGGATTAGTGGTAGGGCCACTAAGGCCGGTTCATCTGGCAACTCTAAATCTGCCAAATCCTTTATGTCTGGCGTCTGTAGTGGAAAATCCCATCACTTTTTGTATCTGGAGCATCATGTCATAAAAGGTGGGTGAGGTGGCCACTGGAAGAGGTCCGTCGTCATCCAGAGAGAGATGACTGAAAAGGGTGAACCCTGTCTCTGAAAATCAGGAGCTGGGTACTCCTCATCGGAGTCATCAGGGAGATCTCCATAAGACTCCCAGTCCTCTGAGTAATCTTCAATATTTGGAGGAGGAGAGTATGCAGGTTCGTTATCAGAGTCGTCAGCGTGACAACACCTTCCAAACGGAGAGGGACTATCCCCCCATCCTGGGTCAGGTGGGGGCACAGCATAAGCTGTGAAAGGCCTGCTGCACAATTTGGTTTTGGAATTCCTGGTCCTGGGAAGGGGGCGGGGTGAGGGTAGTTGGGGACAATGGGAATAATGGAAGGAAGAGGACGTGCAATATAGGCAGGTCTTGAACCTGGGTGGTAGTAACCAGGGTCCCTGTCTCAATTTGGTTGACCTCTGTATAAGCCCGCTTGTGATGGTGGAGGGGCATGTTGAAGGCCGAAAGCCAACAGCTTACCCTGAGGTCGTTGGGTCCTTATAGAGGACCCCATTGCAATATTATCATGAAAGTAACCTACCATCATTGACGGGGGGCGACCCATTGATGGAGCAACAGTGTCTTTTGTTGCATAAATGACGCTTATAAGCGTCATCATCGACGACAGGCGAAAGATTGCAGTCGATGGTGCAGGTATTTCCTGCACTGTATTTGAGGCTGTGGCAAGCATAGATGACGAGAGAATGTCCCCGCCGACAGGTGAGCTTGCCTGAAGCCTTCCGCCGACAAAGGAGGAGCCCTCCTCGATGAGGAAGCATGCTTTAAACCCACCATCAACAGAGAGGAGCCCTCGCCGACGGAGAGACATGTTCCAAGTGTTCCATCGACTGTGTGACCATTGAAATGGTGGTCAGCTAAACGCCGGAAGGGAGGAAGAGAGTTTGACTCTCTCTTTATCACATAATGAGAACTTTTGGCTGGGGAGCCCTTGGGATGGATCCCCTTGTTCTCAAGCGGAGACATTTTCTGCTCTATGATGTGATGTTGAATTTCTAGTGCTCGTAGACGAGTAGCCTGGTTAAATTCTTGGCAGTGTTTGCAGGAGTTAATCTTGTGTGAGGGTCCCAGGCATCTCACACAAAGTAAATGGTTGTCAAAGCGGAAAATCTTCCTGCCACACTGACAGGAATGAAACAGTGGTTGCTTGGAGGAAGAATCAGTAGACATTTGTTCTGGAATCCAATTTCTCGTCGAACTGCTACACAGAAGATGAGCTAGCTGCTGTGCGAGCTGAAGACGGTGGGAAAATGAATAAAGGATACCAGGGACCACCCACACTTACATAGGAAGCAGGATGTGATGTCATGTGTGGGTGGTCCATGTTGAAAACTTCTAGAAGAAGCTACCGTGCGACACGGACCTCTGCTGGATACTCCCAGAAGTAATGACTTACTGTAAGAGACCATTCCGTAGAAGATCTACTGTTACTGGTGAGTAACCTGTTTTTCTAGGATCGTGGATATGTTGTTCATCCACACTATTTGGCAGACTCCTAGCAGTTCTCCGGGAGGAGGGAAACAAGGCGCACAACCCCGATACTCACTTGGGGAAAAGAGATTGGAGAACTGAAGCCCCAAAACCAATATCCCAGCGTGACTCAAGATCGATGTGTTAATGGGTAATGAAGGTGTTTGCTGACTTCCAGGTAGCAGCCCGACAGATTTCCTGGATAGGGATGTCCTTGGAAGCAGCCACCGATGCAGCGGTATGGCGGGTAGAATGAGCTCTTATCCCTCTGGGAGGCTCCACGCACACCAACTCATAGCACAGACTTATGCAAGATGTAATTCACCTTGCAATAATCAGTTTTGCTGCAGGTCTGCCAGAAGCGGCTTCAGCGTAGGTGACAAACAGCTGGTGAACTTCTCCCGGAATTTCCGCCGTCCTCTCCTTATAACAGGAGAGGGCTCATCTCAGATCCAGGGTATGGAGCCTGTATTCGGCCTCCAAGGTGTAATTAGGGTATTATACTGGCAGAGTTAACACCTGGTTAAGAAGGAAATTTTGACACCACCTTTGGAAGGAGTTTCAAGTGGTGGCGAAGGACAGCCTTGTCCCTGTGGAAGACAAGATAAGGGGAGTCCACAAGAGCGCCTGGAGCACCCCTGTCCTTCTGGCAGATGTGATAGCCACCAGGAAGGCAGTCTTCCACGACAAGTGTGACAACTCACACTTGTGCATTGGTTCGAATGGCTTGTCCATGAGCTTTGCCAGTACCAGCAATAGATCCCACGGAGGTGGATGTTCATGCACCAGAGGGGATATGTGAAACAGGCCTTTGAAAAGCACCTGACCACTGTCTCCTGTGCCGTCGGCTGACCAGCCCACGCCCGGAAAGCAAAGATGGCTGACAGGTGCACCCTATGGGTCGATGAACTAAGACCCCCTTTGGACAGAGACCAAAGGTAATCGAGAACGTTAGCCACTGAGCAGGACAGGGGGTCCAGGCCCTTGCCCTGACACCAAATGGAAAACCTTTTCCCTCTGAAGGCATAACATTTCTAGTTCGATTCCTTTCTGGATGCCTCCATCACAGTGAAGACATCCTCGGGAAGACCCAAAGCCTGGAACTCTAGCCGCTCAGGTACCAGGCTGTGAGAAGCAGGGATTGATGATCCGGATGGTATACCTTCCCCTGATTGAAAGATCTGGTCCGGGCATGCTGGAAGCCGCTCTGGGGGCCTGCAGCTGAGGCTGAGGAGATCTGGATACCAGAACTGGCGTGGCCAGTCTGGGGCTACCAGAATCACCTTTGCCTTGTCCCTCCTCACCTTGAGGAGCACCTTGTGGCCCACAGACTCGAGAAGGCATCACCCTGCAGCAAGCCCTGCTGAGGGAGGTGGGCATGAAACAGCCTCAGCTTGGTGTTGTCCCTGGAGGCAAACAGGTCCATCATCGGTTTGCCCCAGTGGGAGAACAGGCTGTAAGCTACCTCTGGATGGAGAGACCACTCGTGGGATGTCTTGCCTAAGCGGCTGAGAGCATCTACCAGATGGTTTGAGGCTCCTGCCACATGAATGGCTAGGAGATCTGCCTCCAGACAGCGGACGTGGGTCCAGATGCAGAGCGCCTCCATGCAAAGCAGATGGGAATGCATGCCGCCCTGTTTGTTGAGGTAGTACATGGTCGTGGTATTGTCCATCTGGACTTGAACCACTTGATCCCGGAGCTGAGGAGCAAAAGCTGACAGTGCCAGTCTGACTACTCTGAGCTACAACAGGTTGATGCAGTATCAGGACTCCCCGAGGATCCAGAACCCATGGGCCCTTTTGTCTCCCATGTGGGCTCCCCAGCCCATTAAAGAGGCATCGGTCTTGAAGATGGCCGTCGGCTTGGGGCGGACAAATGGGATCCCTTCCTGCAACTGGTCTGGAGCAGTCCACTACTGGAGAGCTTCCGACATCTTCTGAGTTACAGTGATCAGCTAGTTGAAATAACCATGGCGCTGAGTCCACTGGGCAGCCAGCTCCCACCGGAGGGGGCGCATGTGCCACCGGGCCCAATGGACCATGGAGGTGCATGCCGCCATGTAACCCAGAAGCCGCAGAAAGTCCCGGGCAGGTGCAGTTGCCCAACCAGAAATGATTGGGCAAAGGAGGAGAGCCCCATCTGCTGGGAGCCAAGCTCTAGCTTGACAAGAGTCGAGCTCTACCCCAATGAAGCACATCACCTGGGAAGGCACGAGTTCCAACTTGGCCTCGTTGATCAGGAGGCAGAGTTGGGAGCAGGTCTGGAGGGCCAGCTACCTGGACCTCTTCACCTCCTGCCGGTGGGACCTACTAAGAGCCAATCGTCGAGGTAGGGGTAAATTCTGACCCCCCACCTGATGCCTGAGATGGGCTGCCACCACTGCAATGCATCTGGTGAAGACCAGTGAGGCAGATGACAAACCGACGGCATGGCTCGGAACTCAGATAGGGTCCTTCGCTCTGAAGCAGAGGAACTGCCAATGAGACGACGGATTGGGATGGGAAAGACAGCGTTCTGCAGATCCAGTGAACACAACCATGTTTCACCAGGGATGGCAGTGATCTGGGACAGTGACACCATCCGAAGGTGCGTGATCTGAGATACTGAGTCAGGTCATGCAGATCTAGAATGGGGCGCCAGCCACTCGTCCGCTTGGGCACCAAGAAGTACCTGGAAACAAAGCCTGGGTCTCCTGGAGAATCTGCCACTGGAGCTACTGCCTCCTTGAGGAGGAGCTGAGCAATGTCATCTCAGAGAGCTGACTGAGCATGGACAGATACTCTTTCCTCCTGTAGGGCGTGGGCTCGGCTCGGAGGGTACTGCTCGAATTCCAGAGGCAGTCCCTGACCGACCATCTACAAGACCCACCTGTCCATGGTGATAGCAGACCAGGCGTAAAGTAAGTGTGAGCCGACCCCCACAGGAGACCCAGAGCTGCTGTGGCAGGAGAGGGTGGCAGCCCCCACCCCATCACTGAGCAGGCTTGGAGTAGGAGGATCCAGGTCCTGAACCTCGGCCTCCTTTACGGACCTGGGAGGGCCCGGGCTTGGGCCGGAGGCGCCAAGCTTGAGCCTGCTGCTGTTGCCCTCCTTGAAAGGAGGGTTGCTGGGCCACAGGAAAAGAGTATCGAAAGGGCTTCTTCTTCTGCTGCTGCTTCTTACTGGAAGAACCTTTAGCAGAAGTGGCGTCGAAGGTGGCATTGGACTGCTCAATACGTTGAAGGTGACCAGCCACACCTGGGCTGAAAAGATCAGTGCCCAGGAAAGGCACATCAGCTAGTTTGTGCCGAGTATCTGCCGGGAAAGAGGAGAGTCACAGCCAAGCCCTGCGGTGAGAGGTAGCTGCGGCTGCCAACGAGTGGGCACAACAGTCCCCAATGTCCAGGGCTGTCTGAAGCTGCTGTTTTGCAACAGCTCGGCCCTGGTCCCGGACTTGCTTGACTGTGGTCTGCATGTCCGCAGGCAGGTGTGGGAGGACTTCATCCAAAGACCCCAAGAGGGCATGGGAGAAGTGTGCCATGATGATGGCCAAACTTGCCCGAAGGAGGCCAAAAGATGAGGCTGCATAGACCTTTCGAGCCAAATTATCCAAGTTTTTGGATTCCTTCTCAGGAGGTCGGTCAGTGTTGGCAGAACTGCCAGTATGCCTGAACACAGAGGCAGTCACCAGGCTTTCAGCCGAAGGGTGCTCTGTGAACCCTGCAAGGGACCCCATGGGCACCACATACTTGAGGGGCCATGCGGCTGATGGAGCTGGACAGGAGGCAGGGCGCTGCCAAAGTTCTAAGGCCGGGCCAACTATGGCCTCTGCCACAGAAAAGGCTTCCGTCTGGGTATCCCCTTTCTTGAGGATGTCCGTGAGAGGGTACTCCACCTTTTTCTGGATGGGTTCAAGGGGCATCCCTGTAGATTCAGAGATGAGGCGAAGAATGCCCTGAAAGGATGAAGGACCTTCCTCCGTCTCTGTCCCACCAGCCGATTCATCATCCCCGGGATGAGAATGTAGGCCGGTCTCATCCGAATCCACATACAACGGTCGACCACCCAGGTCACCTTCGACCCGCCGAGGGCGGTCCGGGGTGACAGTGACCGAAAGACATCTGGGAAGCCCGGTGTCTGGTCTATCTTCCTTAGAAGGAGCCCCTCCCACAGGCTGCTTGGGCGGTGGTTCCACCACAATCAGTGGAGAGACCGGTTTAGGCCAAACCAGAGGTTTCGTCGACTCCGTGAACAAGGGAACCGACAATCAGCTCTGAAGGAGTCTGCTTGCCTGGGGAGGCAAAAGCCAAGTAATGGCCAGGGGTAGAAGCTGGGAGTCGGCTTGTGCCCGGACAAAATCAGCTGTTGCCACATGATGTCCTCGTGGCGCCAGAGTTTCCGCAGAGCTCTCGTCATCCGGACGACTGATGGCACAGCCTCTTTTTTGAGCAACTGTGGCTCTTCCTTGGCCTGTCGGTCAAGGGGGTCCTAGACCTCTATCAAGATCGGACGGGCCAATTCGGTCGCTCGGGAGACTGGCGGGACCGGTGATTTCCCAGGGTCGGGGACCACTTCCTCGACGGGATTCCCAGTGGGCTGGGTCTCCTTGTCGGGGAAAGAAAGGACTGGAGTCCGACAGAGAATCATCGACCAGAGTCGGCAACAATGGGTTGATCAGCTCGATGATTATTTCAGCCTTGTCGATAGACACTTGCGTTGACTGGCCAGATGGCAAAGCCGAGAAGCCAGCGGCTGAAGAGGCAATTCGACTGAAGTCGAGAGTGCAGTTCCTGGGACAGAGACTCTCCTGATCCAAGAACGTCTTCACCAAGGCGAAGATGATCACAGGTCCTTTTCCCACTTACTGAACAGAGAGGTGCGTGCCTGCAGGACCCTCTCCATAGTCGGGAGAGACTAGCACAACTCTCAGAAGGAACCTGAGAAGGTGGAGCCCAGATTGAGCAGAAAAAAAAGGTTCAGAGAGGAAGATTCCGCAGCACAGGCCGCTTCCTCCTCGAAAGCCTGCATGCATTCCAATTGCTCGGTGGAACCTGCGGCCATGGAAACCGCCCACCAGGCCTCCTTTGATTTCACCGGAGGGTTCCGTTTTTCTAGTCTCCCCAACTTCAGGCATGCAAGACAGTCATCGAGGATGTTAGGGTGAAATGCAAGACAAAAATCGCACTGCGAGGTGTCATGGTCGACACCCAAGCAATAGACGCACACAGTGTGAGGATCAGTGCGCAACATTTTCTGGCCACACGAACACAGGCTAAATCCGGGGGAAGATTTGTCTTCCATAATCGAAAATAAGCAGTCACGATCGCTAATGCGAACTAGACGAATTTTTGGAATAACCTAAGGTTTTGAAGCCAGGGCCTACAAAATGCGTAAGCACGAAGGAGGCAACCTGAATCTTCCAGCGGAAAGGAAGATCTGGCGTCATGGGGCGGCGCCGAAGGATATACCACCAGGGTGGGCGGGAGGAGCCAGCTTGAAGACCTTCCAGCAATCCTTAAAGGGAAAGAGACATGCCAAATAGCGTGGATGAACAACATATTCACAATCCTAGAAATAAAAATTCCACCCCTGTAATTTTTCTTGATATTTCTTTTCTTTTTGTCAATGCCAAGAGCTGAATTTGGGTATCCCAGAATTCTGCTGGTGGCTTTTGGGATTTGTGTATGAGTACTGTGAGCTTTTAAATGAGGTCAGTCCCAGTATGCCTCTTCTATATCCTACTCTGTCTCAGCAGAGGGATCTCAGATTTTCAAACATATGCCTTACAAAAGAGGAATATGAGAAAAAATCCTCATTCATGTTTGGTGGTGAACTAAACCATGTTCAGGGGTTGTCGCCAGTTCTATCAGTTCCCCTTCATCTTCATCATCTTCCACCAGCTCAGATTCAAAAGATGCCTGAAGCTAGGGATGGGGGCAGGAGTAGTGGCAAGGTTCCCCAAAGCTTGTAAAGGCTGGAAGAACTGCCATATTTAAGTAATTTCCTCTGCTGAGGCAAAAGTTATCTATTCTACTGCTGGCTCTTAGTCCCTTTCATGGGAAGGAGCAGTCAGATGCTTTTCCTTTTCTTTTTACTTTGCTGATGTTGATAGCACCACTACATCTGTTGCTTTTTCATCTTTAGCATCAGGGTTCTCCGATCGCACACCCTGTGCTATTTACCTGAGCTGGATGATGACTTAGCAACTTTATCTGTCTGATCAGAGACTGCTGCTTTTCTGTCACACTTGACAAAGCCCATACGGGTGAAACGTTAGTGGGTGTTCCTCTCACCGAGGGGCCTCGATTTTTCTGCACTGCTGCACTTTGCATTTTTTATTTGTACCAGAATCTGCAAGTAAAGTCTGATTTAACTGCGCTTATTCATGTGGACATTTTGCTTTATCAGCTGGTGAGTGTTCCGTGACTGATTTTCTGACTGTGATTTTCTGTCACCTTTTGTTTATTTTTTGGAGAGGTACCTGATGCGTACTTGCCACAATCTGTGGTACTTCTCTCCATTCTTCTTTTAGGAGAGCTGTTACGCGACTTCATAGCAGACAGACTCTGAACTCTGCCCTTTTGTTCCGTCTCTTATGGGCAAGATAATTTACACAATTTCCAATTTGAATAATCATGGTCAGGGCTCAAATAGTCAAAACAAAGATTGTGGTGGTCTGCCTTCTCCAACCTCTTTTGACAGGATTCACAATTTTAAATCCTGTAGGCCCTTCCTTTCCTTTGGTCTTTCAGTCATACCAGTCGACTGAAAAAGGCAAAAAAAAATTATTTCCAGTTCCTTACTTTTTTTTTTTTTTTTAAATATATGAAACCACCTAATAGAAAGAAAACTAAGCAATAGTTTTTCTAAACTTTTAATCAAAAATGAAAATGATGTACTTACCATGATTGTTGATCTTTCAGAATATTCTCACCCTTGATTACCACTTGGGGGTGCAAACTGGAGGTGCTAGGAACCTGCAGGAGCCAGCATATTTTTGTTGAGAGCTGGTGACGTGAGAGGCCCTGCGCTCACATCACAGCATGTGCCCTCTGGTATACAGTGGTGCCAGCCCCCAACCGTCGCAGTACTTTTTTTTTTTTTTTTTTTTTAAACCAAGGAAGTGAGAAGCATGAACCCAACGAGTAATCCATGCACTTAGCCTAAGGGCACAGCAGCCCAGGTGACCCATATAAGGGACACCAAACCCAGTAACAGTGTTTTCACAACCCAAACCAAGTACAAAAGGTGAAGACCACAAAATAATATTGGAGGGAGGGCGGGTGCGGAAATCAATGAAGATATTCTGGAAGGTCAACAACTACAGTAAGTATATATTTTCATATCTTTCAAGAATTAATCTTCACCATTGATTCCCACTTGTGGGTTAAAGTACCAAGCTCAGAGAAAGTCCCGTGGGTTAGGGTGGCTGAGTTTAGGGTTCACTCAGGATGCAAATCCATTCAAAACTGTCTTGCCAAAGGTGGCATGTTGCCTGATGTGGACTTCAAGGCACAGTGCCTGGTAAAAGCGCGCACTGTACTCCAAGCTGCAGCTCTGCAAATTTCACCAATAAGTAGAGCGAATTTCTGCCAGGGAAGTGGCAACCACTCTTGTGGAGTGGGCACATACCTTGCCCTCCAGTTTAACCTGAACCATAGCACAGCAGTGGCAAAGGCAATGTACAATCCAGGCAGAAATGCACTTGACTGCAACAGGCTGTCCCTTTCGATTAGGGAGAAAAGGGGCAAAGAGCTGTTTAAACTGTCTGAAGTCCATTGTCCTGTCCAGGTAAAACCTAAGGACACACTAACATCCAGGAAGTGGAGAGCCTCTCTCCTTCATTCTAGAAGATGGCAAAGTAGATAGGGAGGATTATACCCTGATGAAGATGGAGCTCTGACACCACTTTAGGTAGGAACTTGGAGTGTGTATGAAGAACTTCCTTATCTTATCCAACTTATCTTTATGGAAGACAGCAGATGGAGAATCTGTGACCAAAGCATGGATTTCAGAAACTCTGCATGCAGACAGCCACCAGAAAAACTGGTTTCCAAGTTAGAAAGTTAAAGTCACAAGTCACAATAGTCTCAAAGCACTTGCAAATAAGCATATTCAGGATGAGAATGGTATCCCAGGGAGCTACCGGCTTCCTGATGGGAGGTCCTATGTGCAGAATACCCTGGAGAAACCTCTTACACAGCAGCAGCAACTGTGCTAGGTTGTGGGTGCTTACGGGTTTGTGGTATGCTGAAATAGCATGCAGATGGACCTTAACTGTGGAACACTAGAAGGCCAGCATCAGCAAAGTCAAGTTAAGTACTCCACAGCCTTGTCAGGGGGACACCTAAAGAGGTCCACAGACGTTTTGGAACACCAGATGGAAAATCATTTCCCCTTGGCTGTATCTGTCTTCTTGGTGGAAGGTTTATGCACAGCCAAAAGTCAGAGACCCTTTAAAATGCTTTGCACCTGTCCACTTCTACCTCTTCAGAAGCCAGGCATGGAGGCAAAGCGTGCAAGAGCTGGGATGGACCAGCTATCCCAGAGTCAACCCGTCTGTCAGGAGTGGCAGAGCCCTCGGTTTGCTGATTGAAAAGTGATTCAACAGAGGAAACAATATCTCCCAAGGCCAAGAGGACCACTAGGACCATCCTGCCCTGTGTGCCTCCAACTTGAACAATACTCTCTGGATGAGAGGGACTGGTGGGAATGCATACATAAGCTACCATGGTAGTCTGAATGCGTCCCTACAGAAAATGCCATGTCTTGGACTTCAGAAGCAGAATCGAGGCAGACTGGCGTTATGGGGAGATGCAAAAAGCTCCACATCAGGGGTGTCCCACTTGTCGAATAGCAATCTCACAATGTCTGGAGCTAGTGACCAGCCGTGAGGAGCAGCCTCAGTTTGACTGAGCTCATCTGTCAGAGTGCTCTGGATTCCTGGCAAACAGATTGCTTGGAGAAGGAGCACGTGTTCCAGGCACCACTCCCACACTCTCATTGACTCCCTGCAGAGAGGTTAAGAGTGTGCTCGTCCTTGCTTGCTGATACAGTACATGACAGACTGGTCTATCTGGAGAACTATCTTTTGACTGACCAAGTACACTAGGGATTTCAGATTGTACAGAATGCTCGCATCTCTACCACACTGATGTGGAGATACGTCGCTGATGGATCCTAGACACCTTGTGTCAGAAGACCCCAGCAGAGGGCTCCCCACACCAGCAGGGAGACATGCATCATGAGGATCACGTCTGGCTCCAGTGAGAAGAAGGGGAAGCCCTGGAGCAGGTTGTCCTCCACTGTCCTCACATCCGGGACCCTACAAGGGGTGTAGTCACCTGGATGGGATAGTTTTGAGGGTTTGATGCCTATGGCCATTTTGCACTGAGAATCCACTGGGTTATCCTCATGAGCACCCACGCCAGAAGCACTGTGAACAGTGGGGAGGCTACTAAGCCCAGCATGCACTGCATGGAAAGGGCTTGCAAAGTCTTATGTTCCATGATGTAGCATGTCATCTACAAGACTGCTTGAAGGCTCAAGCCCCCGGTCATGTCCAGCACAGCTCCTATGAACAGTAACTCCTAACAGAGTTCCAGCTGAGACTTTGTGGGGTTCAGCAGGACTCCCATGGACATTAGAAACTGAGAGGCAGTGGCCACTGCCTGCTCTGTCTCCTGTCAGGACAGCTTGAGATTAGCCAGTCATCCAAATAACAACAGAATTGGGAGTCCTAGCTTTCGCAGGTGCCCTGCCAGTACTGCAAAGTCCTTCATAAACAACTACAGTATCAGGGAAAGCCCAAAGGGTAGGACTCTGAACCTGCAGTGCTGCCCTTCCACACAGAAGCAAATGTAATTGTGGAGGTTGGTGTGCCTCTGTATGTACTAATATGCATCCTGTATATCCAGAGAGGCTAGCCAGTCCTCATATTTCAGGTATGGTAGCAGAGAGTCCAGAGAAATCATCTTGAATTTTTCTTGATCCATGTATTTATTCAGAGTTCTGAGGTTGAGAATGAGGCGCATGCTCCCTGAGTTTTTAGTACCAGAACGTAGTGGGAGTAGCACCCTGTATTCCGTTCCAACTCTGGCACCATTTCCACTGCCCTGATTTTCAGAGGGCCCGCAATCTTCTGTGTCAAAAGTTTTGAAATGTGAACTGACAAGGGGAGTTGCCTTCTAGTAGGATACACTGGAGGGGTTTCCAACAATTCCATGGAGTACCCCCTCTCAGATGATCATGAGGATCCACTTGTTCATCAAAATGAATTCCCACTGACATATGACTGGGTCAGATTCCCCTCTACTGGGGAGGAGAGGTCTGCCTCTGGCAGCTGAAGCACAACTGGAGCCGGAGCTACATATGGAGGCATTTAGCACTTTTGACACCTGTGCTTTTGGCAATGCCTTCTTCTGGGAATGAGAAAGGCTGGACTTCATTGTTTTGAGCTCCCCTACCACAAAGGTACTGCTTGTAATGAAAACAGCCATGTCCCCTACCCCTCTGCCAGTTATAAGTAGTTGGCCAGGTCATCTTAACAGTCATTCTAGTTTCTTTAGACTCTTTAAGAGACTGCTCCACCTGCTGAAAAAAAAAAAAAAAAAGGACAAGTGCCATCAAAGGGCATATTCATGATTTGCTGCTGGACTGCCAGGATAAAGACAGCAGTGCCACTAGATGCAAATACCTGCATCTGCCGAGCAAGTTGCTGCATCAAAGGTATCCACTGAGGCTTTAAACTGATGGTTGTCAGACTCGTACCTTGTTCAACAGGAAGCATCGTTTCTTGTTTCGCGTCTGTGTCTCCAGCGGGGCCTCTGCCTTGCTCCAGAAGACATACTAGTACTTAGAGAGTGACTGGTAGCTAGCTATCCTGATAACAAGGGTAGCAGAGGCACAGGCTTGCTGACCCACGGTGTCCATGTTGTGCGACTCCATGTTAGTGGGGTGCAATGTGACCTCCTTAGGCACCGTGGCTTTGCCATTCTTAGCCAGAATAACAAAGGTATCCACTACAGGCTGAGTGAAATACATACGCTTAACTTTAGGCACTGCATATTTCTTGTCCACTTTTTTGGAGACAGCTGCCACAGTAGCAGGCTTTCTCCTAGCTGCCTCGAAGGTGTCTGTAGGGCTAGCTAGATGGGAGGAACTCAGAAGGCTGCAATATTAGCACGTTTAGAAATTCCAGTTGGAGGTGCCTAACCTGGTTTATGGCTGCTGTCTTAAAATTCAATGTGGAATGCATGATTCTGAGCAGAGCCAGAAAGCACACATTCTCCTCATATATAGTCACAGGAACCAGTTCATAGTTCTCTGGACCACAGTACAAGTCATCCTCCTCACCATCAGAGATGACGAGGTCAGGATCCAACTCGTCCCCTCTCTACCCCCTCCTCACCTGGAGGGTAGTAGATATGAAAGTGTTGAAGACCCAACAGCACAAGCCATAGCCACAGCAATACCGGAGACACCTGCCCCGGCCACAAATTATATGAATGATGCTCATGTGGCCTCTGAGAGTGTTCCTGGGGAAGCAATCACCAATGCCCCCAGGCTCATGCAGCAATCACAGCACCCAAAGGGACCCGACCCCAGAGCTGCATACAATGCAGATGACCCAGCCAGCACCGAAGTGACTGGTGGCACTGTGGATGCACCCAGCCCCAGAAGGGATACAGGTGACACCACAAGTGGGGCAGATGTTGGCGGTGCCCCTATGTCAAGCAGCACTGCAGACAGCCCAGTCAATCCGAAGGGATCAGGGGCCATCACCAGAAATGGAGCTGCATGACTTAAAACACTGCACCTACTGCTCCATAAGTGCTGCCCAATGGCTGGACTGCCCACCAGGATCCTCTCCAAAGGACAGAGAGGGTCTATGGGATAGAAGCACTGACGTCACAGTCCCAGGTGTCCCCGGTGTTGTCAGCAATGACAGTGAGGAACCAAGGTCCATAGAAGTCAAGTGTTTCTCACAACAGAATGGCCAAGGGATAACTTCAACTGGTGCCACTTCTTTCCCTTCTTGCGGGAAGAGGTTGAGAGTGAACAGTGTAAATACCCCAAAGCCGAGCATGTGCAGGATCGGAACTACTACTTTTTGCGATTTTAGGAGGTCTGACCCTTCTCCCAGCTGCCAAAGTGCACATTGTCAGAGCACCTGCCCAGAGAAAGGTGTTGACCAGACAGCCCCACTGACATTGTAAGAGCAACCAGCCTTTTCAGGCCCCCTACCTTCTTCAGTGGCTACTGACCACTGACACAAGGCAGGGCTCAGAGAAACTGCAGACATTTCTGTGTTAAACTAACTAAACTGACTCAAAAATAATAAACTCTAGTGTAATTAAAACTAAAGCCAAAGAACTGAATGCTGTCATCATATAGAAGGTGAAGTTCTGGTGCCAAAGATTTGATGATGCTACTGATGCACACTTGACAGTGTGGGGAGAACTGAAGCAGTTGGGGCTGGCACTGCTGTATACCAGCAGGCGCATGCAGCGACACATGTGCTGGGTCTCTCATGCGTGCTTCCACCAGGAAAGTTGTGTGCGCACTTCCACCCCCGGCAGGGTCCTTGCACCTCCAGCTTAGACCCACAAAGGGTAATCAATGGTAAGGATTGATTCTTGGAAGATTTAAGGTTACCTCACTACAGCTGGAACCACAAATTATCTGATTCTGGGAACCAGAGAAAAATGCTGAAATATGCGAATATTAATAAAGTAATCTAACACAAATATCAAGAACTAAATAAATATTAAGGAGTTTTTTAGACAATAAAGGACTTACCTGATGGACTTGGAGAGGGCTCAGAGGTGACGATTTTCTTCAGCAGAGAAAACAAATCTGATGCTAAAACACTAGAAGAAGCATCAGCACACAACAACATCTGAATGGAGTTCTGATTCCACTACAGTAGTCCAATTCTCTCCGGCAACATCTCAGAGTGGAGATGATGCAATTTTTGTATGGCATAACTACTGGACTCATGTTGCAGCAACAACCCAGAGAATGGGGCCAGAAACCACAGCATTTTAGTAGGTTTAACCAAATAGCGACCGGATCAGCAGACAGTTGTGCCAGTGATGGCCAGAGCGGGCCACAACCCATTAAACACCAGGTTACCTCATGCCAAAATGGTAGGAGTAGCAGTGACAAAGGGAAGGAAGGCGTTTACGAAGCCAATGTGAAGAATGTTAATGGCAAAGTTGACAGCAGTACCTGGAGTAACACAGAAGACCACCCCAAAAAGTAGCAGAAAAGACAGGGAAGTGAAGCCTGATGATGAACTGAAAGCAAAGAGCTGCAGGATAGAAGGACCAAGTCAGAGCCTGCAACCAGCCGAGGCTTCATGACAGTTGGAGTGGTACGAGTGAAGTGAACAGCAAGAAAGTTTGGATGGCAACAACCTCTGGAGTAAGAGAACAGAGCCAAAACAGCAGCAGTAAGAATGACTACCTGCAATAAGAGAACAGCAGATCAAAATAAGCCCAGAGCCAGCAACTGATCATTGTGTTATGACAGGCAGAGCAGCAGGAATGCATCCGAAGATGAGAACCACAAACGAAAAGATGGCATCAACCTTCACCGTTAAACAGAAAACACTGCCAAAACAGCTGCACGAATGATGGCAAGGCCAGGTAACTACCAGCAAGCACAGAGCTGTGGGTCAGCATGAAGACCAAAGTACACAGCCAGAAACTGACCTTGGTGTAATAATGACAGGCGAAATGACTGGAGCAGATGAAGAAAACAACAATGGCAAAGATGGCAACAGTCTTAGAAGTTAAACTGAGAACAGAGCTGAAAACTGCAGTTGGAGCATCAAAGAGGTAGAGCCAGCACACCACCAGCAAGCAGTGTTCTGTGGACCAGCATAAGGACCACAGCCCAGTGCCAGCAACTGACCTTGGTATCGCAGCAGGCCAGATAAGGAACGGAGGCAGAGGACTACACCAGAACTTCCACACACAACACAACATATCACAGGGATTCAGTGGGAGAATATCATGAATGGCAGCTAGCCAGTAAGATGATGATACTGTCGGAGAAGCTGGATCTGAAAACAGCAGGGGAGTCTGTCACAGAAGTAGGCACAACAGCATGAGGAACCCAGGAAAAGGCTTTCATTTACTATCTGCCTCATGAATAAAAAAAAAAGATTGGTTCAGAAAAACAGCAAGTAGCACTGGTACAGAGAGGAAAATGCAACTGTTTCACTGACTACTGCAGCAATAGCAAGTTTTATGTTATTGTAAAAAGTGTTGAGAAAACAACAAAAACTTCAGTGATGGACTTCGATAAATGCATTTCTTCAGTCCAATGTAAAGTCAATGGTGGGACAAATAAAAACTGAGGAGGTATGACACTGCCCATGTTATGTAGGCAGCAGTGACACATTGTCAACGTGGAAGACCCCAGCAAGGCAAACTTTCCCAACTGGTCCGGATGCCAATGGCTTATAGTTCCAAAGGTATAGCTCTACAGAGGGAGATGTCCTTGAAAATATCTATTTTCTTTCTTTCTTTAGTTTTTGTTGACCAGGAAACGAGGAATAGACAATTTACCCAATTGGAAATAATATTCAGTGAGTGGATAAGTACTGCATATGTGCCAGATGACTGAAAAATGGCTCATATGGTACCAATACTAAAAAATAAAAAAGCTTTAGGGCTAAGACTTGCAGGCTATTTAGCTTACTGTCAATACCAGGAAAAATGCTTTAGGTAATCATAAGAAACTGAACGGTTGAAAGCCAACAGAAAAAATCTTATATTCAGGGGTCAAATATGGATTCTGCAAGGGAAAATCATGTCAGATCAATCTTACTGCATTTTTTGATAACCTGACCAAGGAGCATGATAGGAGGAAACTTACAGATGTTGTGTACCTGGACTTCAGCGAAGTCTTGGACACTGTCAAGAGGCTACTTAAAAAAAAAAAAAAAAAAACAGAGAACCTAGGTATAATTGGTTGTGTGATGAGATGAATTAGAAAACTGGCTGCAGGGTACAATGGGTTATAATAAACGGTAATACATCTACATGTAAACAAGTGACCAGTGAGTCTCACATGATTCTCTGCCGGAGTCAATATTGTTTAATATATTCATAAGTGATCCGGAGATGGGCACCAGTAACTGGGTTGCTAAGTTCATTGATAGCACCAAAATACAGAAGCTGTTTACATCGCAGAACAAGGTTAATGAAATGCAAAGGGGCCTGGACATAATAAGGAAAGGGTAAGAAATATGACAGATGACATTCATTGTTGAACTATTTAGAATGGTGCACCTAGATCAGAAAATTATGAAAGCAACGAGTACTACCTAAACAACACAGATGTAATTGAAACTCAGCAGTAAATACAGGTTACTCCCCTGTAACAGGAGTTCTAGGAATGGTATATGTTGTTCATCCACACTGTCTGGCAGGTTCCTTGCCGCTTTAAATCTTGCCGGAAGGTCTTCAAGCTGGCTCCACCCACCCACCCAGGTGGTAAAACTCTTGGCTCCGCCCCATGACGCCAGATCTAGCTCGCTGGAAGCCAGGTTGTGTGTCGGCCGGGAGGTCGGTAGTAGGATGAACAACATATGCTCATTCCCGAACTCCTGTTACAGGAGTAACTGTATTTCTAGGGACATGGATATGTTGTTCATCCATTGTCTGCAGACTCCTAGCAGTTCTCCGGGAGGAGGGAGGCAAGGCACACCCCTACTTGGGAAATAAAGACTGGAGAACAGAGGCCCCAAAACCAGCATCCCCGCGTGACTCAAGGTCGATGTGGTAGTGGGTGATGAAGGTGTGTGCTGATTTCCTGGATAGGGACATCCCTGGAAGCAGCCATCGATGCAGCGGTATGGCGGGTTGAATGAGCTCTTACCCCTCTGGGAGGCCCCATGCCCGCCAACCTAGAGCAGAGATCTATGCAGGAGGTGACCCACCTGTCTATCATCCGCTTGACTGCAGGTCTGCCAGGTGCGGCTTCAGCGTAGGTGACAAACAGCTGGCGAACCTCACCCCGAACTTCAGCCGTCCGCTCCTTATAGTAAGTGAGCACTCTTCTAGGGTCCAAGTATGGAGCCCATATTCGCCCTCGAGGTGTGATTGGGGTAGAACACCGCAGACTCAACACCTGGTTAAGGTGAACTCTGACACCACCTTCGGAAGGAACTTCAGGTGGGAGCGAGACAACCTTGTCCCTGTGGAAGACCAGATAAGCAGACTCGATGAAAAGCCTGAGCTCTCCCATCCTTCTGGCTGACGGATAGCCACCAAGAAGGCGGTCTTCCATGACAGGTGAGAGATGTCACACCTGTGCATCGGTTCGAATGGCTTGCTCATGAGCTAGCCAACCAGGCAGTAGATCCCACGAAGGTGGAGGTTCTTGCACGGAGGGGATATGTGAGCAAGGCCTTTGAAAAGCACCCGACCACCATCTCCTCATGCTACATCGACTGCCTGCCCGCGCCTGCAAGGCAGAGATGGCTGCCAGGTGCACCTAAGGGTCATCGACCAAGCCCCTTGCTGAGAAAGGGACCACAGGTAGTCCAGAATGCTTGCCAAGGAACAGGAGGAAGGGTCCAGGCCCTTGCCTGACACCAAATGGAGAATCTCTTCCATTTGAAGGCGTAGCATTTTCTGGTCGACTCCTTACGGGACGCCTCAACGACATTGAGGACCTCGTCGGAAAGACCCAAGGCCTGGAACTCTAGCTGTTCAGGAACCAGGCCGTCAGGTGCAGGGATTGAAGGTCCGGATGGAATACCTTCCCCTGACTGACTGAGATCAGGTCCGGGCAGGCTGGAAGCCACCTCGGGAGCCTGGAGCTGAGACTGAGGAGATCTGGATACCAGAACTGGCAGGGCCAGTCTGGGGCTACCAGAATCACCTGCGCCTTGTCCCTCCTCGCCTTGAGAAGCACCTTGTGGATCAAGGGAAATGGGGAAAGGCGTAGAAGAGGCCAGGGGTCCACGGCCTCGAGAAGGCATCCCCCTGCAGCGAGCCCTGCTGAGGGGCCGGAGCATGAAAGCAGTCTCAGCCGCATTCTCCTGAGGCAAACAGGTCCGCCTGAGGTGTGCCCCAGTGGGAACAGATCTTGTACTACCTCCAGCAGGACAGACCACTCGTGGGACGCAGCCCCTATCTGGCTTAGGGCATCGGCCAGGGTGTTGAGGCTCTGCCACATGAATGGCAAGGAGATCTGCCTCCAGGCTGCGACATGTGACCAAATGTGGAGGCTTCCTGCACAGAGGCATGGAGCATGTCCTGCCCTGGGCGGTTTAGGTAGTACATGATCGTGGTATTGTCCGTCTGGATCTGAACCACTTGACCCCTGAGAAACGGAGCCAGGCGGTGAGGGTTAGATGAACCGCTCAAGCTCCAGCAGAGTTAATGTGGCATCGGGACTCCGAGGCCGCGCGCCTAGTGCATCCCCAGATGGGCACCCCAACCCATCAGAGAGGCATCGGTCAATAGGAGAGACCGTGGGTTTGGAGCGGACAAGCGGGATGCCCTCCTGCAGATGTGCTAGAACGGTCCACCACTGAGAGTGTTCCACATCCCTGGGTCACTGTTACTAGCTGATCCAAAGGAGGCGGAGTGCTGTGACCATTGGCTGGCCAGTCCCTACTGTAGGGGACGCATGTACCAACGGGCCCAACGGACCACACAGGTGCAGGCCACCATAAGGCCCAGGAGGCGCAGGAAGTCCCGGGCAGGGCGCAATTGCCCAATCTGAAATGATTGGGCAAAGGGAGGAAAGAACTCGGCCCTGTCCACCGGGAGCCGTGCTCTGGCTCGTAGAGAGTCGAGCTCTGCCCCGATGAATTGGATCACCTGCTTTGGCACGAGTTCCGACTTGGCCTCGTTGATGAGGAGGCCAACCTGAGAGCAAACTTGGAGGGCCAGATCTCTGGACCGCTCCACGTCCGTTCTGGAGGGGGCTGCAATCAGCCAGTCATCCAGGTAGGGGTACACCCGGACCCTTTGGCGCCGTAGAAATGCTGTCACCACTGCCATGCATTTGGTGAAGACCCTGGGAGCTAGGGAAAGGCCGAAGGGCATAGCCCGTGTAACCCCTTTGTTACCCGGGGTTACTAGAATCCCAGTAAGACCTAGTGGTAGGCAGGGAAGGCAGCTTGTGAAACTCCAGTTAAATGGGTTATAAAAATAGAGGGGTTACACCCGGAACTCGTAGAGGGATCCTTCCACCCTGAAGCGAAGGAATCTCTGGTGGGGCGGACGGATTGGGACATGAAAGAACGCGTCCTGAAGGTCCAGAGAACAGAACCACATGCCTCGTTCCAAGGATGGGATTATCTGAGCCAGAGTGACCATCCTGAAGGTCCGAGACCTTAGGAACCTGTTCAGGTCGTGTAGGTCGAGAATGGGGCACCAGCCCCCCATCTGTTTTGGGACCAGGAAAGTACCTGGACACAAATCCCGGGTCTGGAGGAGGATCCGCAACCTTCCTGATCACCTCTTTTTTCGAGAAGCAGGGCGAGATCGGCTCGGCGAGCCGACAAAGAGGCTGCGGACCCCGTAGCCCCCCTGAGGGGGCGACGGCTCAGAAGGGCAGGGCCTGCTTGAACTCCAGGGGCAGGCCCTTTCCTACCACCTCCAACACCCAACAGTCCATGGTGATAATGGACCAGGCAGAAAGGAAGTGGCAGAGCCGTCCCCACACGGGGGGAACCCAGGGGAGTGGCGAGGCTGGGAGACACCTCTCAACCCGTCACTGGGCAGGCTTAGAGGAGGGACCGGCCGAGGACCTCCTGGGCCTTACCTCCCTGCTTCCTATTGGAGGGAAGCCGCAGGCTTGGTTTGGGATGCCAAGCAAGCCTGCTGGACCTGGTGCTCGTGCTGTTGGGCCGGACGTGCCGCAGGCGCAGAAGGACTTAAGGACTTGTGCTGCTGTTGTCCACAGCCCTTGTCCTTCTGGGCGGAGGTGACAGAGTCCAGAGTGGCATTGGACTTTTCAATCTGCTGGAGGTGACCTTCCACTCCAGGGCCGAAAACGTAGGTCCCCAGGAAGGGGACAACTGCCAGTTTGTGCTGGGTATCCGCCATGAAGGTGGATATCCTCAGCCATGCTCTGCGGCGCATGGCCACCACGGCTGCAACCGATCTGGCACAGGAGTCTCCAATGTCCAGAGCCGTTTGGAGCTGCTGTTTAGCCACCGCCCTACCCTGGTCCCGGCACTGCCGCTACCGTGGTCTGCAGGTCGGCCGGGAGAGGAGGGATCACCTCATCCAGGGAGCCCATGAGGGCGTGGGAGAAGTGTGCCATCAGCACGGCCGAGCTGGCCTGGCGGAGGCCAAGGGAGGACGCAGCGTACGCCTTGCACCCGGCATAGTCCGGCTTTTTGGACTCCTTGTCGGGGGGCTTGTCCACATCCCTAGCGTTCCCGGAATGCCGGAAAACGCTGTCGGTGACCAACCCCTCGGCGGAGGGGTGTTCGAAAATCCGGGCAAAGAGCCGGTAGGGACCGCATACTTCCTGGCCATCCTGGCCAAAGGCGCAGGACAGGAAGCAGGCTGCTGCCAGAGCTCCAAGGCTGGGCCAACAATGGCTTCAGCCACCGGAAAGGCCTCCATGGGTGAATCCCCTCAGTCCAGTATCTCCGTGAGGGGATACTTGGCCCGCTTGGATACGGGCTCGAGCTGCATCCCGGTGGACTCCGAGATGAGCCGAAGCAGACCCATAAAGGACGATGGGCTTTTGACCATCAACCGGCTCCCGGAGGACTCCAGGTCAATGGGCCTGGAGAACAGGGAGGAGTTGTCGTCGGACTCCGAAAAGAGCTGCCTGGGGCTTGAGCAACCCTCCACCTGCCGAGGACGGTCGGGAGTGAGGGTGACCGACAACCTGTGGGGCACGGGTCAGCACCCCCGATTTCGGTTGTGGAGGCGGAGGTTCCACCACAATTGGTGGGGCAGCTGGTTTCGGCCGAACAGCCAGCCCAGGCTTGGGCACCTCGGCTACAGCGAGGGGTTGTTTTGGCCTCTCGGGTGACAGCCACTTGATGGCCGGGGAAGGCGAGCTTGTTCCGGACAGAAGTAACTGCTGCCACATCAGGTCCTCGTAGCATTGCAGCGCAATTTGCGCGGCCTCTCCTCTTCGGGGAGGAAGACGAGGACAAGCGGCAGTGCCGCTTACTGCAGCCGAGATCAAGACTGCCGATGTCGGCGGATCAGCTAGACCAAGAGGATGTCCGAGACCGAGACCGAGAACCTCGGGTTTCGAGGGCGGGTCTGGGAAGGGGTGGGGACACCCGCTCTTCCCTTGGCTTCGGAAGCCTTGACCGGGGACTGCGTGCACGGAGGCGAGGACAGGTCCGGTCTCCACGGGGAACCCGTGAAGAAGGGTTGTCGGCTTCACCAGTCGACAGCCTGTCCGGACGTGGTCGAGAAAATCTCGAACGCATCGATGGGGTGTCTCGCCGGCTGACCTGACGGGACACCGGTGAAGCCAGCAGCCTTAGCCGCAGCTCGCCGGTCAGTGTCAACTGTCCAGGAAGGGGACCTCTCCTGCTCCCCACGAACGCCAACGATGGGACTTACCTTTAGAGTCCTTCTTTTTGGACCGAGAGGAATGTCCCGGGCCCCTCTCCCTTCGTGGAAAGGGATTGGCAAAGCTCCTTGAAAGAAGCTGAATATGAGGTACCCAGAAAGAGCGGGATAAATGACGCGACTGAGGAAGAGGATGATGTGGCGTGTGCTGCCTCTGCCTCGAGGGCAATCATGTGCTCGAGTTGCTCAGCCGACCCAGCCGCCGCGGTAACCGCCCAACGGGCCTCCTTCGACTTCACCGGCGGATAGCGCTTGTTGGGGCACCCAAGCTGTAACCGGGCAGCGCAGTCTTCCAGGACGTTGGCCAAAAACGAACGGCATAACCCGCAGGCCTGCGGGTCATGGTCTAGGCCGAGGCAGTAGCATGACGTGGAGTGCGGATCCGTCCTGGACATTTCTGACCAAAAGGGCACCGCCAAAATCTGGGAGTCGATTTGTTCATCGCAGCCATGAGGGAGAAACTTGACCAAAGTCTTGAAAATTTTAAAATAAGTTTCAGGCCAACCGAAGAATTAGGATCCAGTCTACACGCAGAGCGTTAAGGAGGGAACCTGAGCTCAAGCGGTAAGGAAGATCTGGCATCATGAGGCGGAGCCGAGAGTTTTACCACCCGGGTGGGTGGGAGGAGCCAGCTTGAAGACCTTCCGGCAAGATTTAAAGTGGCAAGGAACCTGCCAGACAGTGTGTATGAACAACATATCCATGTCCCTAGAAAAACAAGTTACTCACCTGTAACAGTAGTTCTAGGAGTGTTATATGGTGTTCATTCACACTTCAGGCAGTGTTCCTTTCCCCATTAAGACTTGCAGGAACATCTTCAAGCTGGCTCCTCCCACCCTCCAGGTGGTAACTCCCTCGGCACCATCCTGTGATGTCAGGTCTTACCCGCTGGAAGCAAGACCAGTCGGGTGGGTCAGTGTGGATGAACACCATATACCACTCCTAGAACTACTGTTACAGGTGAGTAATCTGTTTTTCTAGGAACATGGATATGGTGTTCTATCCACACTTCAGGCAGACCTCAAGCAGTTCTCCGGAAGGAGAGAGGCACAGTGCACACACCCTACTTAGTGAACAGAGATTGGAGACCTGAGGCCCCTAAACCAGCATTCTGGTGTGACTCATGGTCCATGTAGTAGTGGGAAATGAAGGTGTGTGCTGACTTCCAGGTAGCAGCCTAATAAATTTCCTGGATGGGGATATCCCTGGAAGCAGCCACCGAGGCAGCAGTATGGTGGCTGGAATGAGTCCCTAGCCCTACAGGTGGCTCCCTACCCACCAACCTACAGCAGAGGTTGATACAGGATACAATCCACCTGCCAATCATCCACTTAGCTGTCAGTCTGCCTGGTGCAGCTTCAGTGTAGGTGACAAATAGCTGGTGAACCTCTCCCCAAACTCCAGCCATGCACTCCTTATAATAGGCCAGCACTCACGGCAGGTCCAAGGTATGGTGCCTGTGCTCGGCTTCCAAGGTGTGGTTGATTAAGTACACTGGGAGATTAATTACCTGGTTAAGGTGAAAAATCAGACACAACCTTTGGGAGGAACTTCGGGTTGGAGCGAAGGACAACCTTGCCCCTGTGGAAGACCAAGTAAGGAGACTCAACCAAGAGCTCGTGGAGCTCACTGATCCTTCTGGCTGACGAGATAGCCACAAGGAATGCGGTCTTCCACGATAGGCGAGGCATGTCACACCTGTGCATTGGTTCGAATGGCTTGCCCATGAGCACTGCCAAAACCAGCAACAAGTCCCAAGGCGGCGGTGGTGGTTCACGCACCGGTGGGGAAATGTGATCAAGGTCTTTGAAAAAGCACCAGACCACCTTCTCCTGCACCACTGACTGCATACCTGTCTGCACCTGGTAGGCAGAGATGGCTGCCATGTGCACATTAAGGGTCGTCGACCGAAGGCACAACTGGGGGAGGGACCAGAGGTAGTCGAGAATGCTAGCCACCAGACAAGATAAGGGGTCCAACCCCTTACCCTGCCACCAAATCTTCCATTTGAAGGTGTAACATTTTTGGGTCGACTCCTTCTGAGATACCTCGACCACAGTGAGGACATCTTTGGTGAGAACCAAAGCCTGGAAGTTTAGCCGCTCAGGAACCAGACTGTCAGGTGCAGGGATTGAAGGTCCAGATGGAGTACCTTCCCCTGACTGAATGAGAGCAGGTCCAGGCGGAGAGGAAGACACCTCGGGGGCTTACTGTTGAGGCTGAGGAGATTGGGGTACCAGAACTGGCATAGCCAGCCCGGAGCCACCAGAATCACCCATATGCTTTGTCCCTCCTTGCCTTGAGCAACACCTTGTGGATCAAGGGAAATGGATGGAAGGCACAGAGAAGGCCTGGGGCCCAGGGCCACGAGAAGGCATCCCTCTGCAGCGTCCACTGCTGAGGAGGGCGGGCACAGTACAGCCTCAGCTTTGCATTCTCCCTGGAGGCAAAACAGGTCCAACAGTGGGGTGCACCACTGGAAGAAATGGTTTTCACTACCTCTGGGTGGAGAGACCACGCTGTGAGATGCCTGCCCACACGGCTGACAGCATCTGCTAGCTGAAGACACTGACCACATGGATGGCCAGGAGATAGGCCTCCAGGCTGCACATGAGGATCCAAACATGGAGAACTTCTCTGCACAGAGGAAGGAAGTGCATCCTGCCCTGTTTATTGAGGTAGTACTTGGTCTTAGTGTCCGTCTGAACCTGGATGACCTAACCCCGAATATGTGAATCAAAAGCAGACAGCGCCAGCCTATCTGCCCGGAGCTCCAGCAGGTTGATGTGACACCGGGACTCCTCGAGGTCCAGAACCCATGGACTCTTGTGTTCCCCAGGTGGGCACCCCAGCTCATGAGAGAGGCATCGGTTGTCAGGATGACCATCGGCTCTGGGCAGACAAATGGGATACCTTCCTGCAGATGTTCCAGGACTAGCCACCACTGGAGGGCGTCCCACATCAGCTGGGTCACAGTGACTGGCTGGTTGAAGTGGCCCTTGCACTGAGACCACTGGCGGGCCAGCTCCCATTAAAAAGAGCACATTCTCCAGCAATCCCAATGGACCATGCTGGTGCAAGCCGCCATGTATCCTAGGAGGCGCAGGAAGTCCCGAGCAGGGTGCAACTGCCCAACCTAAAATGATCAGGCAAAAGAGAGAGCCTCCGCCTGTCCACCGGAGTAGAGTCTGGCTCTGCAACAGTCAAGTCTCCCCAATGAAGTCGATCACCTGTGAAGGCATGAGTTGTGACTTGGCCTCTTTGACCAGGATGCCAAGAGAGATGCAGGCCTGCAGGGACAGATCCCTGCACAGCTCCACCTGCTGCCTGGAGGGATCCACAATCAGCCAGTCATCCAGGTAGGGTAAGCCGGACTCCCTCAATGCCTCAGGTAGCTGCCATCACTGTGAAGCATTTGTAAAGACCCTGTGGGGCAGAGGACAGACCGAATGGCATGGCCTGAACTCAGAGGATCCCTCCACCTAGAACCAGTAGAACTGGCATTGGGACAGATGGCTTGGGATGTGAAAAAATGCATCTCAAAGATCCAGAGAGCAAAACCATGTTTTGCTGGAGAGATGATATGATCTGAGACAGAATGACCATCGTGAAGGTGCTCGGCCTGAGAACCTGGTTTAGGTTATGCAGATCTAAGATAGGGCGCCAGCTCCCCATCTGTTTTGGCACCAGGAAGTACCTGGAAACAAACCCTGGGTGTTTCGGAGGGTCCAAGACAGAAGCCATGACCTCCCTGCAGAGGAGCTGGGCAATGTCATCTCAATGGGCTGACAGCAAGTCCGAGGAAAAGATGCCCTCCCGTGGGGCACAGGCTAAGCAAGGCAGGTACACGCTGAATTCCAGAGGCAGGCCCTGACCAACCACCTTGAGAACCCAGCTGTCTGTGTTGACAGTAGACCAGGCGGAAAGGAAATGGCGGAGTCGGCCCCCCATGGGAGGACCCAGGAGATACATGACAGATATGTGGGAGGCACCCCTCATCCCATCACTGGGTAGGCTTGGAGGCAGCAGAGGGTCCAGTTGAGGAACCGCTGAGGCCTCCTCCGCCAGACTGATGGACAACCGTGGCCACAAACTTCGGTCGAGGTCACCATGCCTGAGCCTGCTGTCCAGCCTTAGGCTGGGCTGGCTTGGCCGCAGGGGCAGAAAAGGCTTCCTCTTCTGCTGCTTAGGAGCCCTTGGGGTCTCTCTGAGCAGATGTCACAGAGTCCAAGGTAGCAATGGAGTTCTCAATGCAGGTGAGGTGCCCTCGACCCCAGACCCGGAACAAGTCGGTACTCCAGGAAGGGGACATCCGTCTGCTTGTGCTGGGTATCTGCCGTAGGCTCGAGATCCTCAGCCAGGCCTCTGCGGTGCAGCCACCACAGCCGCCACGGTCCGGGCGCAAGAGTCGCCAATGTCCATGGCAATCTGGAGCTGTTACTTGGCTACTGCTCGGCCTTGATCACAGACCTGTTTGACCGTAGGTCTGTAGGTCCACTGGGAGATGAGGACGCACCTCATCAAGTGCCCAGGACGGCATGCGAGAAGTGGGCCATCAAAAGATCCAAACTCGCTTGCTGAAGGCCAAGACAGGAGGCAGCATACACTTTTATGGACATATGGTCCAATTTCTTGAACTCCTTATCGGGTAGCTTGTCAATGTCCCCCCACAATGCAAGTGCACCTGAACACAGAGTCAGCCATGAGACCCTCAGCTGAGGGATTCTCTGTGAATCCCGAAAGGGAACCAGTAGAGACTGTATAATTGCAGGCCATCTGGGCTGATGGCACAGGGCAAGAGGCTGAGTGCTGCCACAGCTCCAAGGCAGGACCAAGAGTGGTGTCTGCCACTGGGAAGGCTTACCCAGGGGAGTCACCCTGATCAAGGATCTCGGTGAGCGGGCACCAAGTCCACTTCTGAATGGGCTCCAACGGGAGACCCGTAGATTCCGAGATGAGACAGAGAAGACCCATAAAGGTAGTAGGGCCGTGCTTCATCGACAGATCCTCAGCCAACTCTAAGTCCACCGGATGGGAGTGCAAGGAGGAACCCTCCGATTCCAGAGGATTCGTGGAAGCGAGGTCGACCGCCACAGTACCCGCTGACCCTCCAGAGACAGTCAGGGGTAACGGTGACCTAGTCGGAGCGCCGGACTTGAGCTCTTTCGGCGGCAGCTCCACCAGAATCAGCGAAGAGGCCGATGGGATGGAGAAGGCTGTGGCCTCTGTGGTGAAAGCCAAGTAATGGCCAGGGGTCAAAGCTGGTGAAAATGAGCTGTTGCCACATAAAATCCTTGCAGCGCCAACGCAGCTTGCGCCAGAGCCTCTCCTCGCCCAAGAAGGACAAGGAATAGCGATGGTGCCGCTTTTCAGAGTGCTGAGAGTGGGACCGGGACCTCGAGCATTGGGGCTGCCAACAGCAGGTCTCACAGGGGGCTGGCAAGAGCCAGGTCTCCTCCGGTTCCAAAGTCTTGGGTTAGAGATGGCAGATCAGCGGACTGGTCCGTCCCTCGAGTGAGCAGTAGGAACAGGGTCCTGGACAGGGAGGTATTGGCCTCTTCTGGTGACAACAGATTGATCAGCTTGAGAAAAATATTAGCTGGAAGATAGACTTGCATCTCGACCAACTGGCCCGATGGAGAGACCATGGGGCAGGTGGCCTGGGCCGAAGAACCGACCGAAGTCAGAACCTCCAGAGAAGCATGGGAATCAGAGACCTGAGAGCGCCTGAGCCCATACAATCGATGGAGAAACCATTTCTTGGTTCTCTTTTTAGATTCTGACTTTGGCTTAGTACCTGAGGGACCCTGCCCATGGGTGGAAGGGCATGGCACAATTATTTGAATGCTCCTGTGAAGGAAGCACCCTGAGGAGAGCGGCAAAGAGGCCAAAGCTGAGGAAGCTTGAGCTGCGGCCTGAGCCGCAGCTTCCTCAAATGCCACAAGTAGTTTGACAAACCCCACAGCCGTGGAGACCACCCAGCATGCATCCTTTGTTTTTTTTTTACAGGTGGATCCCGATCAACCAGACGAAGCAGAAGCAGGCGGGCATGGCAAACTTCTAACGTAGATGGATGAAAAGTGCGGCACAGCAAGCCTGGAGAGCGTGCTCATGGCCCAGGCAGTACATGCACATGGTATGCGGATCTGTCTAAGACATCTTCTGCCCGCAGGCACATTTTTGGAATGCCGGTGCCAGCTTCATATTGTCCATACCAGAGACAAGAATGAGTAAGCCTGAAGACAAAGTTTTTTGAAAATTCAAAGTTTTAATAAGCAAAGGGCCTTTTCTGCGCAAGAGGGGTAAGGAGGAACCTTCTTCCAGTGGAAAGGAAGATCTGAAGTCACAGGGCAGTGCCGAGGGAGTTACCACCCAAGTGAGTGGGTGGAGCCAGCCTGAAGACGTTCTGGCAAGCCTGAAAGGGGAAAGGAACACTGCCTGAAGTGTGGCTAGGACACCATATCCACGTCCCTAGAAATGATGTATTCAGAGAAAAAAAATGCAATTCTGCTTGGATAGTCTGTCTAGAAAATGAAATATGAGGGCTGGTAACTTGGGTCTTAAGAAGTGGCTGAACCTACACAAGGTGGGCTATGAGTGAATTGTTTTTAGTTTATTATATTATGTTGGGTAAAGGGGCACCCCTGCCATGGATATGGAGCTATTAGTCATTTAATCACAGATTCAGAGCCTTCAAATTTTACTGCTAACATATGTTGCTCGTTGAAAAATTAGGTTCTACAAGGAAATCCTCAAAAGTTAAACTGTCAATTTAAGGGATTGATGTGCTAACTATGAAACCAGCCCCAGTTAATGGGGTATAAAAGAGCATAAAAAAGCACTTCTGGCATCACTAACTCCACTCCCTAATGAAGAGGTAGAGCACCTCACCACGCAGGGAAGTTGCTGCAGGTCCAGATGGTTGGTTCAGCTAGTCAGGTACCAGTGTCTGCTATACGCTGTACTAGCTTTGTAGCAGTATTTGCACAGATTTATAGCACTGCATTTTAATGTACTTTTTTTTTTCACTTCTGTGGCTAAAATAGAAAAATACAACATTTTTATTGCATCGTAATTGCCTTGAGTGCATCATCCTTTAAAGAGTAAATCATTAGGAAAAGGACCTCAAAGTAATAATCAGCAACAACATTAAATGAGGACAAAAGAGTGGGGTAGCAGGTAGCAAAGCAAATAGAATCATGGTGTGCATCGAGACAGACTTCATAAGCAGACAGATATCACACCGCCCCCGTACAGATCACTAGTCAGACCGAATCTTTAGTACAGTGTATATTTCTGGTCCCCAAAGATATAGACAGGATTAAGAAGGTGCAGAGAAGAGCAACCAATGTAGTGGAGAGCTTGGAAAACATGGGCTATGCTTAAGACTGGCTGGCAGCACTGGGACTGTTCTCCATGGAAAAGGGAGAACTCAGGGGTGACATGATTACAGTTTTCAAATATCTGAAAGGCATAACACTGTCAGATCAAATGCAACTTTTCTGGATTTACAAGGCTGAGAAAACAAGGGAACACTCGATGTCTCTGAAAGGAAGAAAATTCAAAGGAAGTATCAGGCATAACTACTTCACAGGATGCATGGAAAACACTTGGTATCAACTTTCAATACATATGCTGTCAGATGACACAGAGTGGGGATTGGGAGAAAGAACTCAGAGTTCTGGCGCCCACTGTGTTTTGTACTGACAGGAGCCCAATCACCTTTAGTGCTTCCTACTTGAGACAGCTGATCAAGAAGGTCATCAAATAGTACAGTCAGTATGATGCAGATCAGGATCTTCTGCTTGTGCTGCAGAGCAGAGCCGATAGATTTATTTGCAATGTGTTACTTACAGTTTCAGCTCACGTACCAATCTAATTTGTCAGTGGTCATTTGTCATTTGTCTAAGTGTCAGTGGCTCAGTAGGTAGCACACTCGCCTCTGAGGCCGGGAGATCAGAGGGCTGTGGGTTCAGTTCCCACATCTGGCACTTGGGTAAATATCCTAGTACTGACACTGTAGTGCAGTATGAGAGGGGTGCTGCACTTCTGAGGTGCCATCTTTTGGATGAGACGTTAAACCGAGGTCCCATCTGCCTGGATTGGTGGTAGTTCAGGTGGATGTTAAAGATCCCATGGCACTTATCGAAAAGAGTAGGGGAATTTTTTATTATAAACCAATCATTACATATACAATATGAAACAATTCATATACATCTACATATTTACAATTCCCAAAAATAAAAATAACATTACACACTCTTTGAATTCATTTTATCTTCCACTTTTTTTTTCCTTTTTCCCAAATTCCTGCTCCACCAAACTAATCAAACAAAAAATCAAAACTTCCCCAATAAGATTTCCATTTCTTTACAGAGATTGTGCTTTTTTCTATAAACATTAATTTCCTAATCTCAGATTCTATAATCATAATCAAATTAAAAGGTCTTAAAAACTGCTGTTGCAAAACTAATCTACATCTACTAATCCATAACCAATATAAAAAAAACACATGAATTACCTGTAAGGAACTATATCTATCCTTACTATATTCTTTATCAAAGAACCCATAATACAAGCACCTTTACTGGTGGGAGTATTAACTTTCCTTCCACCTTTCTTTAAGAACATCCCAAAATTGTCTCGTGACCAACACTCATAATATAAATGATCGATTGTCTCCAATTTCATAATACATTTGTCTCTTGGACAATATCTATCCTGAGAGGGTTTATGTTTCTGATTATTTGAACATTAATCTTGCTATGAACTCCCAACCATAAAGTATCCCACGCCTGTTCAGGAATACGGTGTTTGTTAAATAGTTACCTAAACCACGAGACACCTTCTCAGATAGGTGATTAAAAGGGACTTCCAGAAAAAGAGCACATAATAAAATTATACATTCCTTTCCTATTCAGTTTCCTAACTAACGCCAACTTACATCCCATTTTTTAACATACTCAAATGCCGACCTCCATTCATTTTGTAAGGGGGTCTCTTTTATTAAAGTGTACAAACATCCTCCTCCCATTCTTTCAAGATACCTTTTAAATAAAGAGTTGTTAAACTAGCCCAGCTTTGGGAAATATTTCAACCACAGGGATCAAATTTCTATATATAAAGATGGTAAAGAAGAATACAATTGGGTTTACCATCCCCAAACCACCTTCCTTAATCCCCAAATACAATATATTCCTTTTAATAGGGTTTAAACGGCTGCCCCATATACCACTAAAAAAAACCTCATCAAAGAAGTTTCCAGCTTTTTAGGAATGAAAAAAATGTTGCTTATAAACAAAAAAATAGGGATGAGATAAGTTTTAATCAGATAAATCCGTTTCTTCTTAGCCAATCTATGTTTGTTCCATGAAGACACTTTTAAGTTAGCTTCCTTTAAGGCTTCATGCCAGTTATCCCAATCGCTATTTTACCCCCAAAAAAATGCCCAGAATTTTATGGATGATTGCTCAATTTTGAATCTCCCACTTTAGCCTGATTCTCAGGGAACTTGAAATAGCTACATTTAGTTTCTCCTCATTTATTTTTGCCCTATGGTTCTCCTACATTTTAAGTAGCTCATATGCTACTTCTATAGCCTCACCGTTTGGTAACACTAAGCAGATATCGTCTGCATAAACAATTAATTTAGGTAAACTAATGTCATGTATAGCTAAGGGTCTTATTAAAGGGGACCTACATATAATCCTTACTACCGGATCTAAGGCAAATATATAAAATAGGGCTAAGAGGGCATCCTTGTCTTACTCCTTTTAACACGCTCTGAGATTTGCCTTTCCACCCATTCTCAAGGGGGGTAACCATGGCTAAAGAGTAGCATAATTGTACCCAGTTCACAAATTGGGTGGGTATCCCATAAGCTTTCAAACATTCCCATAGGTAATCATGGGACACTTCGTCAAACGCTTTTGACTGATCTATACTAACTAAGTATCCCTCTGATTTATCTACGGTGTCTTTACCTGCAAACATAATCTCTCTAATTAAAATTAAAGCATCAATCAAATGTCTACCCGGTACAGCACAAAACTGCTGTGCGTGTATGCATTTCTGTGTTAGTAAAGACAATCTATTCCCCAAAGTTTAGAAAGATCTTAAAATCTACATTTAGGAGGGTTAAAGGTCTCCAGTTTTAATCTCCATTTTATCACCTTTTTTTAAAAGGAAAATAAGAAGTCCCTCATACATCTGGGTGGGTAACAACATATCCTCCAAAAGGGTTATACACCTTCAGTAATTCTTTTGGCATTAAATCCCACAGAATTTTATATATTTCTCCTGGTAACCCATCCGAACCAGGTGCAGTATTTTTCTTCAGAGTGGATATCACCTTACTCATTTCTACCTCAGTAAAGGCCTCTAATATTTTATTTTTAGTTTTGGAACCTATTTTAGGTATACTTGCCGCTTCCAATAACTGTGGTATAAAATCAGAAAACGGTCCCGCAGTCCCAAAGGTACTCAACACATGTTCATTTAAAAAATCCATTATTCCTTATTATCAGTTATCATAACCCCTTCTTTTTCCGCAGTTCTCAAAATAACCGCTATTCGATCTGGTTTGGCATGCTAAAAGGGTTCACCTGTGCAGACTTCCCAATGTCCCAAACTTCTGTTCCTGATTTAAGGATTTCACGATCGTATTGTAAATATGACATTTGTATCTTAATTTGATTTATTTCCTTAGATAAATCCTCCCCTTTTCATATTGGGAGGATAATAAACATTGTAATGACCTCCTCAACTTCCTATAATTCTATTTCTCTGGCCCGCCATTGCTCTACCTTTATATTGAAAATAGTCAATCAGGCATCTTTTAGGAACCCCACCAACTTCCTCAACTCGTATAATCCCATATGGAAATTTGATCCTTTATTATTATACTTATATCCGATATGACTGTAGTCTCTTTTAAAATTAGAGTATGAAGTTTCCAAGTCCCTGGCCCATATCTCTATTTTGATGGTCATTTACTTTTATTCCAATTAATATGTGGTCTGATGTTTCTACAGGTGTGTAAATTAATCCATCAATTTGTAACTTCTCTGGTGCAAATATAAAATCAATTCGAAGTTAGTTTCCCTTTAAAAAGGTAGATTTATTTAGTCTCTTCCCCTCACTATGTGCATCTTTTAACCCTGCCTGAGACAAAATGGAGGATAAACAATTTTTGTCTTAGTACTGCTTCCGTATTCTTTCTTGTGTTCAAAGTTAATGTTAAAATCCCACCCAAAATTAACACCTTTTTTATATACAAAAAGGTCAATTTTATACAAAGTTCAATTCTGCGGACTTCACCTGGGGTCGTACACAGTAGTGTCGACACAGGGTATTTTGATCTTTGCATCAATCATCAAAGCTCTACGGTTCTATTTCCACCATCCGGATTAAATTTACTTCAAAAGTATTAAAGCATATCCTAATCCACTACATGAATCCTCACCTACCGACCAAAAGAATGCCCCACCTCCATTGGTTCCTAGCTTCCTCTATCTCTGCTAAAGTATACAATCGGTATCTTGTAATAAGTATACATCATATTTTAAAGATGAAAGTATGCCAAAAGTTGTCGTATGCTTATATATGACCTAATACTGTTCACATTTAAAGAAACAAGCGTCAAAGAAGAGAAGCTTTAAGGAGGTGGTTTAGGGGTTTATTACTGGACCTAGTTACCCTCTTAACTACCTCTGAAACCTTTTGCCTGGGGCGCCCAAAAACTGGCTTAGAAACTTCTGCCCCAGGTCCATTGGATTTTGGTCTAAAATAGAGAACTTCCTTCCATTTGCTCTCCCAACTTGCTAAAATTGAGAATCTATTCGATAGAGGTACAGGAGACTTGGAAGGGTCCCTGAAACTGACATTATCTCCCGTTGTTCCTTTCCCCTGTTGATTTTTCTCCTTTGTATTGTCAGGGACACTCAGTTCATTACTTAACTGTCTCATAGGTCGAATAGGGGATCCATGGGGGGTTACAAAGGGGGAGGACATGTCTTCACTGCCTACTTCCATACTCGGGTCTAACAGGCCTCCCTGTGATATCGAGGTATCATTCCCCTCCATTCTTGTTCTTATACTAGATCTTCTTCCCCTCCTGTTGCCCCCCCCCTTCCCCTTATTCCTAATTCATTGTCCCTGGTTTCTGTCTGAAAGTTAGAGCTTGTGTTATCAAATGTTCCTGGTCTGAGGTCTCATTAGTTTCTACATGTTTCCATGGACAATCAGCAAAAACATGATCACTTTCATTACAAGGCTACATACAGGGGGTTTTTACATTCTGACATTAAATGGCCTAACATTCCGCGGTGACAGCATGAACTTGATTACAAGCTGTATTCAAATGAGACAGTGACCCACATTAAAGCAGCTTTTGGGTTGACCTGCATAAATACAATACCCTATCCCTCCCCAAATAGAAAGAGCTAGGCAAGTGCTGTATACCCTCAGCATCATGAATTAGTTCGACACGAAAAGTCCACCCTCCAGTCCAAAAGCCATTTGTATCCAAAATTGGCGAGGTTTATCTTGCACATAGCATTTCTTTTCTAACCAGAAAATAATGTCTGATATGTTCACCCTTCATTTCAAATAAATTGTCACAATTTTAACTGTTGGTTTAGTTATTGGGATTGCTTGAAAATCTTTCCATTTCTCCTTGCCTTGCAGGTTATGATAAAGTCTCCAAAACTTATCCAAAGACATTCCTGTACAAAACTAATATCATAGTAATGATCCCTGGAGGTGAATTAAAGCGTACACTTCACTTGGTGAGAAGGACATGGAATCAATTAAAAACTTTTGCCTACCCAAATACGATCAGGGCTATTGCAGCTGCCAATGTATCTCAATCTTACCAAGAATCTCGTTTGTCGAAACACATGAGTTTCTGAAAAGTCAGCATAAGTCTTCACAGGTTCTTCTCCGCATTTCCCTGCTCTGATTCATTATTCTCTTCCTCTCTCGGCTGTTGTGGCGCTTCCTCTGAGGTTGCAGGTTCAATTGCTCACAGGTATGGAAGGGGACGCTGACTCCAAACCCATAGGGTTGTCTCTTACACATGTTTCTAATCCCTCTGTGATGCCTTGCGTCTCTAAAATAACACTGGCCTCTGTTTGGGAGCGCATCCTCATTTAGTTCTTTTAGACACTCTGAATTTTGATGAGATTCCAAAATTTTCCTTTATCTTGACTTCCTGGAGACAATGCATTACTCATCCTCGAATTGGAATTAAGGGTCCGGGACCCATTTGTTGCCATCCCACATCAACCGCTTTCTATTGCATCTCCAGGCGACCAAGGCTCAGGAGGATTCAGACTCTCCAATCTCTGTGTTAGTCCAGACATTTTCCTGGAACCAGGATTTGTATTTCCTTCATTCTCTGCGCATTGTTCAAAGCGTTTACCTCCTCATAATTCGGGCTTACTGGAGATCTTTTTCTTTTGTTTCTTTCAACTTCAAGTTTCTGTTGGCAAGATTGATAATCTTTTTCAGCCATTGAAATTAAGTCTAATAGGTATTGCTTTTTCTTTTTTAACTCTTCTGTTAAAACCAATTCATCTTTCCCCTCAAAGTCCGTATTATCTTCATCCACAATTAAAGTTTCCTTACATATTTGATTTATCTCCGTCTCCTGGTTTTGCAATTCTTTCTTTTCCTCAACAGTGCTTTCCAAACAGGTTGGAGTTTCGTACTCACAACCTTCCTCTTCGAGCTCCTCCGATTGACTGAGCTCCTCCATCTCCACCGCCGGACAGCATCACTCTCGAAAAGAGTAGGGGAATTTCCCCGGTGTCCTGGCCAAATTTTCCTCATTCACTAAAAATACCACCAACAGCTTAATCTGGTTCAAGGTCCGTTGGCATTCATCTGTATCCCCTTCCCCCAGGTCGTGCCTGAAAATAGGCAGGATTTGTCTAGTGCCCTCACCCGGTCAACAAAAACTAAATAAATAATAATAAATAAATTTCAAAGTACTGCAAATGAAACAGCTGCCTGTCATCCAAGACCCCCCCACCGCTGATGTCGTGGATGACATCAGCTGTGGGGATTAAGGGATACCAGTGCAAGTTTTAATTAGAGGTGGGCAAGCCACAGCAAGCTCGAGCTTCGTGCCTGGTTCGGCTCGACCTCTAAGCAATTAAGAGCCCATGTCAAGCTGAGCCAGTTATGGTCAAACCAAGCATTTCTGTCACCCTGAACAGTTAGTGTAGTGTTTGAAACATTCAGCTTCTATGCAGAGAACAGCCCTCAGTAGCCAGGATTCGACTCGTGTTTTGACTCATAAAGTCAAGCCAGATCCCTGGTACGGCTCTGGCTTGGCTCTAGGTGAAAAATTCCTGGCTTGCCCATCTCTAATTTTAATGTGAACCTACTTCAAAAATATTCAAAGCTGGCGTTTTGGTAGGTTGGGACCTCCTGGTTCCAGAGTGTTGAAATGTGGAAAAGCTTACTTCTGCTTAGAAGAAAAAGTCTTCCGCAGGAGAGAACGGAAGGTTCTCAAATTAAAATTTGGATAGAAACTGTGTGTAATCAAGTTCTACTGTGCCAGCTGAGAATATTTTGTTGTAAACCAGAAAATCTCTGTTATGATTTAATAGACAAGTACAGAGTTCTTCAAGGGAAAAACAACTATTAAGTGAATGCTGCCTACTGCTAAGGTTACAGTCTGTGTTTACCTGCTGTGGATGTTCTTCTACAGCAGACATTTGATACCGTTTCATTCTTTCAAACACGGAGTGATTCTGGCAGTTCCTTGTGCTCCATATTTGTGAGGATAATTCAAATGTAAGCAAAATATATACATGCATTAATTTTTGATTCACACAATAGGTATATTTTGCTTACCAAGGGAAAGAAATGTAGCATTACAATTATGTCATACTGTAGTTTGGGCAGCAGGTCAGAGCGAGTGTCGTCCTCGGTTTCTCAGACGTATGAACATATGCAGTTCCTGTTCTCATAAATATCCTGTTTACAGATCTGTCTACCATGTAATGCTGTGGCAGATTTTCAACTGTACCAAAACTAGCCAAATAGTTCTTCCCATAAAATAACTCTCCGCAAACCTACTTGCCAAGTGCACTGTTGTATTTATCAAAATTAAACTGCTGTTTGTACCTCAAATGCTACATAAACTGCAGTGCACTTCAATGAATATGGTTGTAAAATATAGAATAATGCATGGAAAGGTGTGTATAATATAGAGAATAAAGTATGGGGTGATGTGTACAACGAGATTTTACACATACCAGAGTTGTGAGATGCTACATAAACCCAGAGGTCGAAGCAGATAAGAAGTCGCACTTGCTCTGCTACCCACCACCTCTCCTGCTAAATAAGCCCCTCTGGGCATTTGTACATAGCCACAGAAGTGGCAGAGAGGGTCAGTGGAGGAAGGCACTCAAGCCACTGTCTCTCATCTCCCAATAGTCATCATCTGTCCTCTCTCCCACCCACACAGAGTAGGCCTCAGCCTGAGCTCCGTACAGGCTGGGAATTGAAAGTACTGGCTGCACTCTACTAGGCTGCAAGTGTTTGTGCATGGGTGTTTTAGAGAAACCCAGTGAGTGTTTGCTGTTAAAATCAGTATAACCAGCTGGTTATAACAGTAAGTTATAACCCAGTTTCTCTATGGGAAAAAGCAACATCTAGTTATTGTATACGGGGGTGGGGGGGGGTGTATAACAATATTTTGGTTTACACACTTTGTGGGTTGACACATAAACCATAAGACCAAAGCATGAGTGGTTTATATGGTCATTCCACACTGAGTTGGTGTTTTAAAAAAAAAAAAAAAAAAAAGTTTTCCACTAACTCCCTTTCTTTATATTTTTATAATGGCTGATTTCCTGTTTCAAATATGTGGGTTGTTGCTAGATAAAACAGCCGCCTAATATGAACACCATCCCTTTTTTCATCCCGTTCATGGCCACTACAACCCTTATATAGTTTTTAAAACTTACCTGGTAAATCCTACTGATTTTCTTAGGAAAGATGTTGACTCTTGCCACAATAAGTTTTCAGTGGCTAAACAAAATCGCCTTTAATTTTAGAACTTGGCTAGTGGAAATTTGACATAGCACGAGTCTGCAATTATTTTTTTATTATTTCAAGTTTAAGAAAGCAACAAAAAGCAGGATCAAACAAGATAAAATATGGGGTAGCAGCCAAGGGAAGGAGTTAAATAAAGGGAGAATGTTGTGAATACTGGATGGGTGTTTTATCAAGGAACACCCCATGTCTTTGGAATAGGGAGCTGGGTGGTCTCACACTTGCTGTTATACTATATGTAACAGCAACAGGAAAAGAACATTACTATTTGACCTCTCCTGCGTCTTCACAAATCAGGCGTGGGGTGTGCCTTGGGGTTCTCAACCCTTTCACTAATCCCATTCTCATATTGTACACATCTTAGCTTATTTACTGATGGAACGGGGTGAGCGTGAGGGTTGCCAACGCCAAAGCTCATCCCACACCTGATTTGCAAAGATGCAGAAGAGGTCAAATAGTAATGTTTTTTCCTGCTGCTGCCTGTAGGGTGGAGGTGGGGTGTTAGGGTTGGGAACCCTAACACTACATCTCCCTACCTTTGTCCGTTTAACCCTAACTAGTGCATTACCAAAAATATTTTTGCAATGAATATACTATACGTAACAGAAAATTACACACACACCTTTTACAATGCATTAAGTGGTAACCAGTAATTATGACACTTTTAACACAGACTTTCCTGGGCTGGCCCAATGGCAGAGCCGCTAAGCGTTGGACTCCGCTTCGTGTGGAAACTGTGGAATCCAGCCTTAGGGCAGAATGTATAGCAAAGGAGAGGCACTCAGTTCTTGAGGCACTCAGCATTCTCCTACAAGCAAACTAAGAATGGCAATGCCTGTTCTTACCTGCCCTGACTGCTGGATGAGGAACACAGCAGCATCCCATATTACTGGGACAGGGAAAATTAATGCTAAAAAATAGGGTGGTTGGACAGATTTTCCATAAACAAAAATCTATGGATATATTTAATTTTATATTGTTTATGTGGAAATACACTTTGTTCTTAACAGATAATCTTAGGTCATTAAAGGTCCTACTATGGTATTACTGGTAACAGAGAAAGAACAATTCTAAACCACTGGAACACAAACGAAGGTATAAAGAAAAAATGTACCTGCGACTGGGCCAGTCCCACAATAAATGTTCTATGATGAATATAATGAACACTAGTTATAATGGGTAAATTAGTATAGGACAGACTACACCATTATAGTGTATGGTGGAGCGTCGTTTCTCCACGAAATCGTCGTTTTCGAAACCTTGTAGTCACACACTAGTGACGTTCGCAGTACAACAGAATGATGTTTTCTACTGTGCTGCAAACGTCACACTGTGTCCTCGCGCAGCATTTGACAGTTAGGGATCACTCCATAGACAGGACACATGGCGAAAGCAGCAATATCGGGCAGTATTAATGGTTAGTGTGAAACGTTCACAATGTAAATTCTTTTCCTTCTAGTAACTGTTTTTTTTCCCCACAAAAGCGAGCGTTCCACCATACTATAAAGAAAGTGCATGGGGAACAGTTGACAACAGGGCATCTTTCACCGAGTTGGCACTATGACAGCGGATTACCTCTCGAGCTGCGCTCTCGGGGTAATCCGTCGTCATAGTGCCAGCTTCGATGAAAATAACCCTATTGTCAACCGTTCCCATGCACTATCTATATATACCAACTTGTATACGCTCCACAGCTATAGTACACTATTGATGGTAAAATCAAATCCACGTATGCAAATAATGACTACCAGGTCTAACTGAAATTTTTATTAATCTCTAAAACTAGATTCCATGTCATGGCTAACTGTAATGTGCTGGTTACTTTTAAAATTATTGACTTAAAAGTATATACTGTAAACATAAGTTTCTATACTGTGTTAATTCATATGTAAAATTATTTTCTACTATTCTTTGTCTTCTAGTTTCAGGTTACAAGTATCCAACTTTCCTTCATTATTTATAAAAATGAATGCCCTGTGCATTTTAACATTATCAGCACTCACCAGGCTTCCAAGGAGAAAATCACATGCAGATGAAATAGAACATCATCTACTGGTGTGAAAACTGTGCAAAGTTACAACATGGCTGCAACCCCGTTTAGTTCTACAGGGCTGCAGGCCATGTAGCTTTGCAGTCTTTTCTACACGACAAGAAAAAACAATACTGTGTGTGCACACAATATATATATATATATATATATATATATATATATGTGTGTGTGTGTATATATATATATATATCCATCTTATATTATGGTATGCGGTAATTACTACATGAGTTAGGGTTGAGGAGCCCTTTTAAGGTTAAAGGGTCAAACTTTGCACCTTAACTTTGGCACCGTTTAATGGATTTGCCTGAAATTTGGAATGCGCGATCAAGAACCATACACCTTGGGATCTGCCAAGTTTCGTACCGGTCGCATATACGGCTGCGGAGTTATTAAGCGTGATCTGTGCACGCCACACTATTTGGTGAATTCTTTGCTTGTTGCCTACAGGTCGCATGCAAGTTTTGCCAGTGGTCTGAATCTTCAGGGAACGTGCAGCCGGGGTGCCCAATGTGCCTTTAGAAGATTTCGTGAAAAAATATTAAACGGTTCAAAAGTTATTCAAAAAACAAGAGTCCATTATAAGTCAATGGGAAAAGTTAACAAAAAGTTTGACACTTTCGCAAATGCACTTTTTACTTTCGTAAATGGCCCTAGTACTTTCGCAAATCCACCATTTTGTTTTCAGTTGGTGATCAGAAAAATGCTTGGCATTTAAATTTTGGACCATCTAGGGACACAATTCATTTTGTGTTCACCTAGTCGGAGCCTGAGGATGCTAGCCATGTCTTTATTTTGGGGTTAAACACCCCAGAAATATGTTTTTCAAAGTTCTGGAAAAAGTACTTTCATGCTCATGACACTTTCACAAATCTGTGCAGAAAGCTTTCGCAAATCACAATACTTTGCAACACTATGGCCAAAATGACAGGAGTTCTTTGCCACCTTGCTGCAAAAGAATGGTTAGGTCTTTGGCCTGAAATTTGAAGGGAAAGCAGCCAACATGCCACAGATGTGCCTTTTGGTGGTTTGGTGAAAAAATATTGTATGGCTCCAAAGTTACAGTATTCCGAAGTTGATGTTTTTTCCCATAGACTAACATGATGGCGTACGCCACGCCTTTCGGGGCTCGTATCTTGAAAATGGTGAGAGATACAGATTTTTCATCGCGAGCTGCACAGCTCTATGGGCTACGTAATACAAAATGGTAGCCAGAAAAATAATGATTTCTGTGAAATTTAAATTTTTTTTTCTACGTCATACGGTTGCTGAGATATTTGCAATTAAGTACTTCCAATGCTTGTTTTAAGCTTCCACTGCCATTACAATGCATACATTCTTTGTACACACTGTGTTTCTCTATGCAGTTCTCCAGCAAAAAGAGGGTATGCGCTTCTGTTACTGTTACCCCTTGCGTTTATGTACCTGTTAGTGTTACCGGTCCCGTGTGCGCCACCTTGTGCGTTACCCTTTGCGTTGTCATTCGCCCTTGCGTTTTTATTACTGTTACCATCTGCATTTCTACCTTGTGTTTGCGTTGCTGTTCCAGTTACTATGTCACAAGACATTACGTGGGGCCCCACGCTCCCTGCATTAGATTCAGTATTTCTCATCATCATTCTCTCAAAAGAGGAAATTAGAGGCAAAAACTCCGTTTAATGCATCAGTTTAGGGTTGTTCCTAGCTGACAAAAGTAAGGAAATTCGGTGTTAGGGTTGAAACCCCGGACACCTCAGCCGCCCCCAACCGGCATCTGGGTGCGTGTTGAAGTCGTTGGTCCACTCGCCCCATTCTCCTATACCTCTGCTTCTTTACACATGTGATGGGGTGAGAGTTAGGGCCGGCGAGGCCCAGCAACGCGCCTGATGCCGGCTGGAGGTGTCCAGAGGGGTTTCAACCTTAACACTGAATGTCCTTACTTTTGTCGCTGTGGAACAACCCTAACTGATGCATTAAACGGATTTTTTCGCCATATATACACACACACACACACACACACACATTATATATACTATATATATATATATACACACACACACACACACACACACACACACACACACACACACACAGATACACATATACATACACAGTACTTGTATTTTATGTCCTGCCTGTTATCCTTCGTGTTGTAATTTTGTACTCTCCCGGGTCGTGCCTGAAAATAGGCAGGTCTTTGCCTAGTGCATTTACCCGGTTACCAAAAGCAAATAAATTATACACGCATATATACATATACATGCATACATACACACACACACACACACACACATATATGAGACACTGTCTCTGTGGTGAGTACTGGTCTTGTGTTGTCACCAAATTTCAAACTGATTTTCAGCACCACAGAGTTTAATTGTGGCCTGTCCTGTGCCTATTTTAATGTGATCAACTATCACATGGATTTTTTATTTGGTACAGCTTGATTCTTTGCTTTCTTCCATTACTATGTAATCAAGACACATCATAATAAGACCTACACACAAAAGAAAACTAATGAGATGCCTGAAGCAATGTTAAAATCATCAATATTCCAGGGCAACTGAATTTCTGATAATGCCATTAGTTAAACAACTGCAATAAGAAAGCACTCTGTGTATCAAGGAAATCTTTGGATTGTTTACCAACACAATTTCATCTCATTTACAGTTTTTCATAGAAAATGCATCTCAAATAAGTAGCAGAACACGCAGCTGTAGAGCCTATACCATACCTGGGTAAACAATGGAAAATGTATTATCTAGACATGCTGCAGCTTATATTTTACATTTTCTTTGTATACAGTGTTCCGCTTTTCCTAATCAAGATGCACATTATCATGAAGACAGGATCACTGGATCACAGACCTCACCTCAATGCTCAATTTATGATATAATGGTTTCTGCAACAACTTTTGATGGCACAAGCCAAGGATTGCAGTATTAAGTGTACAAGCGTAATGATCCTATTTTAATATTAATTTGCATAGTAATAAAGAAAATGGAGAACTAAATGTTGAAAATATATGAAATGTACAAAAAACTTTTTTTTTTCAGTTTCCACTGATGTATTAGTGTCTCTTTTTAATATCAAGTTACACGTTCAAATGCTGATTTAAGTTTAGGAAGTTCTGCAGAGAAGAGTTGCAATGTTGGAATGGTGATATTAGCAGTCGTAAGACAAGGACAAAAGATCCTCCATGTTTGAGACATGATTTGAGTAGGGCAAGTGACTCCACAACACATTCTTAATCCCCAACTGCAGGTAATAAGGAGACTTGACACTACTTGGTTACTTGCAGAGCCTTTCAAGTTGTTTGTAAATTACTGATTTTGGACGGCAAACAGTTACAAACCATGACACAGGCCAGTATCAGTAAAAGGAAAAAGACTTACAGTACAATGCGCTGACTCAGCCCCCATTGTTACACCATAGGAGGAAATAAAACAGTAATTAGTAAGATATATAAAATATATGTAAAATTAGTCATATGCTTCACTGTGCAAGAACTACCTTACATATTTCTGATATAAAAGAAATATCCTACTAATCAAGCCCTCAAGGAACTATTTAGAGTCCAAGGGACCGATATTCAAAAGTTTGCGCAAGTGTAAACGGGTGTTTGCACATGCAAACCAGGGTTTGCACTAGTGCTCGATTTTCAAAAGGTGTTAGGCGCTCATATGCAGGTGGGCAAAGGCGGGGACAGGAATACCCACGCAACCCTATATTCAGTGAATTTGCGCTGCGCAAAGGTGGTTAGTGTGGTCACTTTGTAATGTGCTAATACCACAGAACAAAACCTCATCTTACACCAGGCAACCCTAGCGGCCACTGGAGTAACTGCAGCCAACAACCAAGCTGGCCAGTGGGGGAGCACACCTGCCCCGTGATGGTCCCTGCCCACCCTCTAATCGCAATCCCAAAAGTTCTGAGGCACATTCCCTGGTAAATGATGGGTGTCCCCCCCACACAGCCCCGTAAGTTAAGGAACACTGTCCCCGGTGCCACGTGGTCCCTCCTCCCACCCACTGCCATCCCTACAAGAATCATAAATGTCCCTAGTGTCCAGTGGTCCCTCCCACCCTCCATTCGCCAGCCCCATATCAATCCAACATGTCCATGGCATCCAGTGGTCCCTCCCAAACTCAGTTCCCCAGTTCCATACTAATCAGACATGTCCCTGGTGTCCAGTGTTCCCTCCCACCCTCTGATCATCAGCCCTGGTACAACTCTATCATGCCCTGGTGTCTAGTGGACCCCCCCACCCTTTATGCCACTAAAACTGTGGCATCCAGTGGTCCCCTTGGTCACCGAACCCCGACCCGCTGTGCAAAACCCCAGTACCTTGGTGGTCTGTGCCTCCATCCTCTGATCCCCATCCCCTTGAGCTGCCTACACATCCCTAAAATGTAGTGGCACCCCCCAGTCTCCAATCATAAGCCCTGTGTGGATGCACAGGATGTCTGTCCTACCTACTGTATAGTACATAGCACATGCACTCCCTGTTTTGTTATAAGGCGGCCAAAGGCGGTGAACGAGGTTGCGCCAATCACCGATCACCACGACAGTACCAAAGCTTGTGGTAGGGGGGCCTAGATGCCAGGGATTATGCTTATGGTGCTATGGGGACGGGGACCGGTGGATATGGGGTACATCTGATCGCTGGTGAAATTGCCATAGTTAGTTTAGTTTGACATTTTTCTGGGGCCATTCTGTGCATCTTTACAGTCTGCAGGTGTACATGCATACAATAAATATCTCCAGCAAACAGGCCACTGCGAACAGCCGTGAGAGGTGGGTGCTGACAGGGGCGGCCAGCCCAAAACATGAGAATAGAATTCCAGGTAGTCAGCACTCCCAGCAAAGAAAACAGGCACAAACTGTATAAATAATGTTAAATGCAAAGTCATTTATTTGTGACTGTAACAGAGCACAAGGAAAACGCCAGCTAACCCCAGCTCTTTGGCAAACAGCCTTCGTAAGGGTGTGTGTTAGTGTACAGGAATCCAACCCTTAAATATCCCACGATCAATTAATGGTATCCAATTGAAAATCAAAACACATGGGTTGGAACAACACAAAAGTGGCAAAAGCCTGCATACTATTAAATCTTAAAGAAAAAAGTTGATGAATATTGGAGCGTATAGTGAAACGGCACCATTATATTGATGATGTCATCTGCATGTGGATAGGGGACATACTGTAAGTGAGATTGAGTCCTTCATGAGATGGCTCAATACTAATGAAATTTACTTACGTTTTACCTACACAGCAGACCGGGAAAATATATCTTCCCTTGATATCACACTCACAGCAAAGTGTGGTGAAGAAAACAAGGATGACACCAAATGTTATAGGAAATGCAATGCTACAAACTCAGTCCTGTCAGTAGACAGTGCACACCCACAGAGATTGCAGGAATCAGGCTCTTACAGCCAGTTCTTTCATTTAAGCAGATATTGTCCTCAAAAAGAAATGTTTTTAGTCAGGCTGAGGAGTTAAAAATACAGGTTACTCACCTGTAACAGGAGTTCTAGGAATGGTATATGTTGTTCATCCACACTCATTGGCAGGTATCCTTGCCGCTTTAAATCTTGCCGGAAGGTCTTCAAGCTTGCTCCTCCCACCCACCCGGGTGGTATAACTCTCGGCTCGGCCCCATGACGCCAGATCTGGCCCGCTGGAAGCTCAGGTTGTGCGTCGAAGCCGGGAGGTTGTCGTAGGATGAACAACATATACCATTCCTAGAACTCCTGTTACAGGTGAGTAACCTGTATTTCTAGGGACATGGATATGTTGTTCATCCACACTCATTGGCAGACTCTAGCAGTTCTCCAGGAGGAGGGAGGCAAGACGCACACCCCCAATACTTACTTGGGAAAGAGACTGGAGAACCGAGGCCCCAAACCAGCATCCCGCGGACTCAAGGTCGATGTGGTAATGGGTAATAAAGGTGTTTGCTGACTTCCAGGTAGCAGCCCTGCAGATTTCCTGGATAGGGACGTCCCTGGAAGCAGCCACCACAGTAAGCAGTATGGCTGGTAGAATGAGCTCTTATCCTCTGGGAGGCTCCATGCCGCTAACTTATAGCAGAGATCTATGCAGGAGGTTACCCACCTGCTTATCGTCCGCTGGCTGCAGGTCTGCCAGATGCGGCTTCAGCGTAGGTGACAAACAGCTGGCTAACCTCTCCCATTCTCAGCTGCAGCCTTATAATAAGCGAGCGCCTCTAGGGTCCAGAGTATGGAGCCTATTCGGCCTCCGAGGTGTGATTGGGGTAGAACACCGCAGAGTCAACACCTGGTTAAGGTGAAACCGACACCACCTTCGGAAGGAATTTCGGTGGGGGCGAGGACAACCTTGTCCCTGTGGAAGACCAGGTAAGGAGACTCGATGGAAAGCGCCTGGAGCCTCCCATCCTTCTGGCTGACGGATAGCCACCAGAAGGCGGTCTTCCACGACAGGTGAGAGAGAGCACACCTGTGCATAGGTTCGAATGGCTTGCCCATGAGCTTTGCCAGTACCAGCAGTAGATCCCACGGAGGTGGGGGTTCCCGCACTGGAGGGGAAATGTGATCAAGGCCTTTGAAAAAGCGCCAGACCACCTTCTCCTGCGCCACCGACTGCTTCCCGGCCCGCGCCCGGTAAGCAGAGATGGCTGCCAGGTGCACCCTTAGGGTCGTCGACCTAAGCCCTTGACTAGAAAGGGACCATAAATAGTCCAAGATGCTTGCCAAGGAACAGGAGGAAGGGTCCAAGCCCTTGCCCTGACACCAAATGGAAAACCTTTTCCATTTGAAGGCATAGCATTTTCTGGTCGACTCTCACGGGACGCCTCAACTACATTGAGGACCTCGCTGAAAGACCCAAGGCCTGGAACTCTAGCCGCCAGGAACCAGGCCGTCCAGGTGCAGGGATTGAAGGTCCGGATGGAACACCTTCCCTGATTGACTGAGAGCAGGTCCGGTGAGCTGGAAGCTGCCATGGAGTCCTGGAGCTGAGACTGAGGAGATCTGGGTACCAGAACTGGCGAGGCCAGTCTGGGGCTATCAGAATCACCTGCGCCTTGTCCCTCCTCGCTTTGAGAAGCACCTTGTGGATCAAGGGAAATGGGGAAAGGCGTAAAGAGGCCCGGGGTCCACTGCCTCGAGAAGGCATCCCCTGCAGAGCCCTGCTGAGGGGCGGGCATGGAACAGACTCAGCTCTAGTTCTCCCTGGAGGCAAACAGGTCCACCTGAGGTGTGCCCCAATGGGAGAACAGATGCTGTACTACCTCCGGCAGGAGAGACCACTCGGATGCAGCCCCTATCCGCTCAGGGCATCGGCCAGGGTGTTGGAGGCTCCTGCCACGTGAATGGCTAGGAGATCCGCCTCCAGGCTGCGCACGGTGACCAAATGCGGAGAGCTTCCTTGCATAGAAGCATGGAGCGCGCCCCGCCCTGGCGGTTTAGATAGTACATGGTCGTGGTATTGTCCGTCCTGGACTCGGACCACTTGACCCCGGAGGAACGGAGCAAAGGCGGTGAGAGCTAGGCGGACCGCCGGAGCTCCAGCAGGTTGATGTGGCATCGACTCCGCGGGGACCAGAGGCCATGAGCCCGTGTTCCCCAGATGGGCACCCCAACCCATCAGAGAGGCATCGTCGATAGAGAGACCGCCGGGTTCGGGCGACGAACGGGATGCCCTCCAAATGATCTGGAACAGTCCACCACTGGAGAGCTGCTCACATCCCTGTGTCACCGACACAAGCTGGTCCAAAGGATCGCAGCGCCAGACCACTGGCTGGCCAGTCCCCACTGAAGGGGACGCATGTTCCAGCGGGCCCAACGGACCACGCTGGTGCAGGCCGCATGAGACCCAGGAGGCGAGGAAGTCCCGGCAGGCGCAATTGCCCAACCAGAAATGATCGGGCAAAGGAGGAAAGAACCTCGCCCTGTCCGCCGGGAGCCGCCGCCTGGCTCGAAGAGAGTCGAGCTGCTCCGATAATAGAATCACCTGCTTCGCTCGAGTTCGACTTGGCCTCGTTGATAAGGAGGCCCAGTTGAGAGCAGACCTGGAGGGCCAGATCTCTGACCACTCTGCCTCCTTCCTGGAGGGAGCTGCTATCAGCCAGTCGTCCAGGTAAGGGTACACCCGACCCCTCGGCGCCGCAGGGAATGCTGTCACCACTGCCATGCATTTGGTGAAGACCCTGGGAGCTGGAGACAAGCCAAGGGCATGGCTTGGAACTTGAAGAGGATCCTTCCGCTGAAGCGGAAGGAATCTCTGGTGAGACGGACGGATAGGGACGTAAAAAACGTGTCCTGCAAATCCAGAGAGCAGAACCACACGCCGCATTCCAAGGATGGTATTATCTGAGCCAGAGTGACCATCCTGAAGGTTCGAGACCTTAGGAACTTGTTTAGGTCGTGTAGGTCGAGAATGGGGCGCCAGCCCCCCGTCCGCTTCGGAACCAGGAAGTACCTGGACACAAACCCTGGGTCTGAAGGAGGGTCCACCACCTCTCTTATCACCTCCTTCTGGAGGAGGAGAGTGATGTCGGCTCGACGAGCCGCCAGTGAGGCTGGGGATCCCGAAGCCCCCCGAGGGGCGACGGCTCTGAAGGGTGGTGCCTGCTCGAATTCCAGAGGCAGGCCTCTTCCCACCACCTCCAAGACCCACCTGTCCGTGGAAACAGCGGACCAGGCGGAACGGAAGTGCCGGAGCCGTCCCCCCACGGGGGGACCCAGGGATAAGGGGACGGGATGGGGCTTACACCCCCAGCCCGCCACTGGGCAGGCTTTGGAGGAGGGACCGCCGAGGGACCTCCTGGCCTTTTCTCTCCTGCCTCCTGTTAGAGGAAGCCGGGGCTTGGGTTTGGGATGCCAAGGCCGAGCCTGCTGGCCCTGACGTTGCTGGGCCGGGCGCGCCGGGGGCACAGAAGGACGAAAGGGCTTAGGCTGTGGTTTGCGGCCTTTGTCCTTCTGAGCGGAAGAGACAGAGTCCAAGGTAGCATTGGACTTCTCGATCCTCTGCAGGTGACCTTCCACCCCAGGGCCGAAGAGGTCAGTCCCCAAAAAGGGAACATCCGCCAACTTGTGCTGGGTATCCGAAGTAAAGGTGGATATCCTCAGCCAAGCCCACCGACGTCAGCCACTGCGCCGCCACCGATCTGGCACATGAGTCCCCTATATCCAAAGCAGTCTGGAGCTGCTGTTTGGCCACTGCTCCTGCCCTGGTCCCGCACCTGCTTAACCGTAGTCTGCAGATCGGCGGGAAGATGAGGATGACCTCATCCAGGGAGCCCAACAGGGCATGAGAAAATGTGCCATGAGGACGGCCGAACTGGCCTGACGGCCGAGAGAGGACGAGCGAGACTTTTCGCCCGACATAGTCCATTCTTGACTCTTTGTCAGGAGGTTTGTCCACATCCCTGGCGCTGCCGGGCGCTACCGAAAACGCTGTCGGTAACCAACCCCTCAGCAGAGGGTGTTCCAAAACCAGACAAGGAACCAGTAGACCTGATACTTCCTGGCCATCCTGGCCGAAGGCGCAGGGCAGGAAGCAGGGCGCTGCCAAAGCTCCAGTGCCGACCCACTATGGCCTCGGCCACCGAAAGGCCTCCGCCGGAATCCTCGGTCCAGAATCTCGTGAGGGGACCTGGCCGCTTTGGAACGGGTTCGAGCCCATCCCGTGGACCCGAGATGAGCCAGTAGTCCTAGGAAGGACGACGGCTATCGCCCATTGACTGACCTCCTGAAGACCCAAGTCCAGTCGCTTGAGAAAGGGAGGAATCATCTCGGACTCGGAAGAGTCCTCGAAGAGCTGCCTCTGGCCTGAGCCACCTTCACCCGCCGAGGTCGATCGGGAGTGAGGGTAACTGACAGCCGATGGGTAGACCCTCAGCCGACCGAAATCCTTGGTCGGAGCCCCAATTGTGGCTGTGGAGGCGGAGGTTCCACACCGAATCGGTGGAGCAGCTGGTTTTGGCCGAACAACCGCCGGTATAAGCTCCTCGGATAAGTCGAGGGGTGGTCGGCGCCCGTGACAGTTACTTAATGGCCGGGAAGGCGACGGGCTCGCTTATTCCCGCCAGGAGGAGCTTGTTGCAACATAAGGTTCTCGTCGACTGCCGACGAATTACGCCGGGAAGCCTCCCTCATCCGAGGAGGAGGACGAGGACGAGCGGCGACGCCGCTACCGCTGTGCCGAGACCCAGACCGCCATGACGGTGGGATCGCTGGACCGCAAGAGGTCCGAGACCGAGACCGAGAGTCCCGAATTTCCGAGGTCGGTGCGGGAGGTGTCGGCCGGAACCGCACTCTTCGGCTCGGATGGTGCATCCGAGGGCTCGGAACCGAGGCACAGGTGAGCCCACGGATCCTCAACTCCTCCGGGGAACCGGGAGAGGGAACTCGCTGCAAAGGCGACAGCTCATCCAATGGGTCGAGAAAAATCTCGACTTCATCGGTGGAGTCTCGGTCAACTGACCTGACGGGGACACCGTGAGGCCAGTGGTCGGGCCGAGCGGGTCGATCAAGCCGACGGTCGACGTCCGGGAGAGGGACCTTCCCGCTCCCAAGAGCGCCGACGGAGGGACTTACCCTTGTCCTCTTTTGACCGAGAATAAGGTCCCGCTAACGTAGGCCCTTCTCCTTTAGTGAGAGGGACAGACAAAGCTCCTAAAAGAAGCCGTGTAAGAAGAGCCCAGAGAGGCGGGATAAATGCGCGCGAGGAAGATCGACCCGCGCCGCCTCCTCTTCGAGGCGACCATCCGCTTCCGAGCTGATCCGCCCGAGCCCGCCGCCAGGACACTGCCAACCGGCCTCCTTGGACTTCACCGAGGAAACGCTTCTCGGGACGGCCCAGTTGCAATCGGGCAGCACGGTCTTCGAGGACGTAGGCCGAGAAAGATGAGCACAGGTCGCAAGCCTGCGGGTCGTGCTCAAGGCCTAAGCAGTAGACACACGTGGAGTGTGGATCCGTCCGAGACATCTTCTGCCCGCATGGGCATCTCCGAAATCCGGGAGTCGATTTGTCCATCGCAGCCGCGAGGGATAGAAGACTGAAGTCTTTTTGCAAAATCTATTTTTAAATCTGCAAACGGAGAAATAGGAACCAGTCTCAAACGCAGAGCGTTAAGGAGGGAACCTGAGCTTCCAAGCGGTAAGGAAGATCTGGCGTCATGGGGCGGAGCCGAGAGTTATACCACCCGGGTGGGTGGGAGGAGCAAGCTTGAAGACCTTCCGGCAAGATTTAAAGCGGCAAGGATACCTGCCAATGAGTGTGGATGAACAACATATCCATGTCCCTAGAAACTCATTTCCTAGAGAGGGGTTATTCCAGGGTTCTTTTGGATGAGGCCACTAAAAAGCTGCTGCCAAAGACAGCGAAAATCAACAGTTAGGCAAGGAGCCCAGATGTACAAAAGAAACTGGCCCTGTTACATTTTGTAACAGAGTTCAATGGGTGGACTGGGAGAGGGAAATGGTATCCATAAGAACTGGAATATATTACTAAGTGACCCTGTTTAGGCAAGTGTAGTGGGTGCTAAACCATGATTCAGCATTAGTAGGGCTGTTAACCTCAGAGACAAACTTGACCACAGCAGGTTATCTTCTAGAACAGAAACACTGATATCATACCTGCAGTGGCTCCCTCGAAGACCTAATGGCATGCATAAAGGCAAAAGATGCCATGTGTGTGAATGCTGTATTACAGGAAACTCTTTCCCTTACCCTGGAGGCTCTTCTCTAAAAATCAACATTTGAGAATGTATTATGTGTGACACCCCTTTTGGGTCGAGAGGGCAACAGTTGTTGAAAAGCCCTCCCCAGCTCCCCTCGGTTCCCCGAAGCTACAAGGCTGGCAGCAGGAAGAGTCGAGAGGGCAACGGTTGTTGAAAAGCCCTTCCCAGCTCCCCTCGGTTCCCCAAAGTTACAAGGCTAGCAGCAGGAAGGGTCGAGAGGGAACGGTTGTTGAAAAGCGCCCCCCCCTTGGTTCCCCGGGGCCAAGGCTGGCAGCAGAAGGGTCGAGGGCAACGGTTGTTGAAAAGCCCTCCCCAGCTCCCCTCGGTTCCCCGAAGCTACAAGGCTGGCAGCAGGAAGGGTCGAGAGGGCAACGGTTGTTGAAAAGCCCTCCCCAGCTCCCCTCGGTTCCCCAAAGCTACAAGGCTGGCAGCAGGAAGGTATGCGATCTCAAGAATGCGCTCGGTTTTAAACCTTGGCACCTTTTTTCTGTTCAGCTCCCTGGCGCTGTAGTACTCGCTGCTGCAGCCACTTTAAACCCAAGACTGTGCCTACAATACACTCTAGCCTGCCTAGCTTGATTTAATTAACTTTTGCTGATTCTGGTACACTGCAGCTGCTGTTTAACTAATTTTAGCAGATCCTCTAACACGTCAAGCCTGCAAGCAGTTGCTATTTTCGGCCCCCCCCAACCATTATTAAATACGATAGTAATCCTGCCCACTTTTGTTCCAACCTATAAACTCACTTGAAGGGCAGTCCTACCCTTCCCCCTTGCTGCATCAGTCCTAGTTCAAACCAGCGAGGCAGTCCTTTTTGCTTTTTTTTTCCTCCACTCACTCTTGGCTATTCTCTATGTTTGCCTCTGTTCTACACTTATTTTGTCTGGAAAAGTAACTTGGACTGAGGGTATCCCAGTTTTATCTTTTCCCCTCACCTTTTCAAATTCCCCCTGCTCCTGTCCGCTCCTCATAAACTGCACTCTATTGGAATACCTGCCTCTTGTGAATAACTTGTATAATTGACTGCCAACCTCTGGCCACTAAGGGTTTCACTCAAACTGCCTTCACTATAGGTGTCACCCTGCCCTTAAGTCACCATTTCTGTCGCTTATATTCTACTCTTATAGGGACAATCCACCTCTGATTTACAGAGGTTTCATACAAGGCATACATAATGTTCTCTCTTACATGACCAAGGTCACTTCTGGTGGTATCAGGATTACTACCCACCGTAATCGTCCTCTTCTATCTCTCATGTAACATACCAGCTGGATAACCTGGGTCCCACTGCCATGAAGAATTCTCCTTTGTCTTCTCCAACCTTATACCAACCAGAACCTTGCTCAATTCTCCTAACCTGTTCCTCCATATAACTCATCCTTCTAAATTAGAGCATTTCTTCCTACCACCCCTAGCATGCCCAAATACCTCAAGCGCAATTACAGATTCTACAAAGAGGTTTGGGTGATGCTTCTGCGCTTACACTTATCAGGAGACATAGAATCTAACCCTGGCCCCCACTGGAATGCCAGGTCCAAGGATGACTCCTCATGGTTCTCCACTAAGGGCATGAAAATTGCCCACATGAATATCAGAAGTTTACCAGCAAACTTTCCTGAACTTGAAGCCTGGGTAGCCCTCTACTGTCCGGACATACTTGGACTAACTGAAACATGGCTCAGGCCAGAGATGCTCGATTCCATGTACAAAATACCTGGCTACAGCTTGTCCAAATCCGATCGCCCCACCAAACAAAAGGGTGTAGGAGTTGCCCTTTATTATAAAGAGCATCTCAATGTCTCTGTAGTCCAGTCCTGGATAACAAATCACTGTGAAGCTCTGCATACGGTTCTACAACTAGGTGGTGATAAAAGGCTAAATCTGATCTGTGCCTACAATCCTCCAAAGGGCTCTCCTGGCTTAAATGGGCTCTTGGATTATCTGGCCACTCTAAAGGTAGATCTGAAGTCATACTAATGGGAGACTTCAACCTAGACCTATCAGGAGTCACGCCGTACATATACTGAAGCTCTCACCGACTTAACCTCGCTCAACTAATCTCTAGCCCTACACGCATCTCTTCCAACTCGGAGCGCCAGTCTCTCCTGGACTGGATGGCTACAAATACAGCAAATAAAATAATTGCTGCAGGGACCTTTTCGGATTCTATTAGTGATCACCTGCCTACTTTCTGTATCTGGAATGGCCACTGCCTTAAACCCCCAAAGAATCATTCAATTTCGGGATTTTGCCAAACTAAACCGAACTGCACTTCTCAAGGATATTAATAATATAGACTGGTCTCCCATCTATCACACTGATGATGTAAACACTGTACTTGAATACCTGATATCTCAGCTTCTTGCCCTTCAGGATCTGCACATACCTCTGAAAACAAGGCGTCTCAGGGGCTCCCCTAATAAATGGCTAAAAAAAGACCTCCTTCAAGCCATGATAAAAAGAGACAAGGCCTGGACCTTGGCAAAGAAGTCCCAACAATCAGAAGACTGGGTTAACTATAGACAACTGAGAAATGCCTGCAAAAAGATATTCGAAGGCTAAAACGAGCTACTGCCTTAAGCTTCTCCAGTCTTCAGCTGGTGATACCAGGGTTTTGGAACCGCGATCAAAATTTCATTGGGCAAAGGCCCAAGACGGCCATTACCGACATGACACTGAATGACGCAAACTATAATAAGTTACCTACTATTGCTAATGCTCTTAATGCACAATTTTCGGATCTCTCCGAATACACTGAGAAATTCAACCAACCTCTTTCACCTCCTCCTGAGGTGCAACTTTCGCATGAAACCCCTTTTCGTCTCATACTAGTCTCCTCCACCGAAGTGCTGCATCTCCTCAAATCAGTATCCACCTATGGATCTGCTGGGTCGGATGGGCTACCAAGCTTCTTGAAGCAGGCAGCCCCTGCCCTGCTGTTCCTATTGCAAGAATCTTTAATCTTTCCATAATAACCCAAACAGTACCGACATTGTGAAAACTGCTGTCCCTGTTCACAAAAAGGGATACCAAAAATATGTCAAACCATAGACCGATTGCCACTCTCTACCCTAAATAAACTTCTCAAGAAGGCCATCGCTACTCAGGTCACAAATTACCTGCACCTTCACAACCTCATATCCCCTACCCAGCATGGATTCTGAACAGGACACAGCACCACAACTGCTCTACTTCAGCTGACAATGCAGTCCTTACAGCGATGGATAAGAGCTGCTCACTGGGGCTAATATTTATCGATCTCACAAAGGCATTTGACCTTGTGAATCACTCTCTGCTACTTTCCAAACTGTCCCGCCTTGGCATTGACCTGTCGACCATCTCCTGGTTCGATAGCTACCTCTCAGGGAGGTTGTAATTTGTCCAAATTGAATCTGCCATCTCAAATCTTTCCCCTACTTCTGTTGGAGTCCCCCAAGGATCTATTCTTGGCCCACTACTTTTCTCCCTTTTCATTAACAACTTGCCCTCCCTTCCCTGCTCCTCCTCGTTGATCCTTTATGCTGATGACATGGTGCTTCTCTCCAGTAGTAAAGATCCCTTATCAGTAAGAGCACATCTTCAAGCAGACTTCAACTGCTTGCAGGAGTGCTTACTACAGAACAGGCTCCTAATGAATGATAAGAAAACCGTAACTATGCTTTTTGGCCCCCCGTCAAGAATCAGATCTCTTACTCCAGACTTATTGATACATTCTCTAGATGACTCCCTCTTGAATTGTTACCTCCTTCAGGTATCTAGGAGTCACTCGATCCATCTCTTGACTTTAACCTCCACATTATGCTACATGTAAGACAGTTTACTCAAAACTTGATCTTGCCTTTAAAATTAGGTCCTCCTCAATGATGCTGCCCGGCTTGCTACTGCACAAGGATTTCTCCTCCCTGCTCTGACATATTGCTCTCAGGTTTACCTTAAAGCTAGCAAAGGAGTGCTCCAGAAATGGAGCACCTGCTATAATAGTATATGCAGATTTGCTCTCTCCTCACAGACTTACCAATCATTGCCTGCTCTACTAAACTAAATTGGCTCTCCCAGACTCGCTCAGACACTATTCTATGGCTATACAATTGATAATATGATCAGAACAGGGCCCCCTAAATACCTTGCCAAACTATTAACTCAGCCCTCCCAAGCATACCTCCTCAGGGCATCTGCTCAAACCCAACTTGAAATTCCCAGATATATCTCAAAAAAAAAAAAAAAAGGAGAACGATCCTTCGCCATATCTGCCCCCTGCTCCTGGAACTCCATTCCCTCCCACATCAAACTCGCCAAATCCCACAAGGCCTTTAAACTGGGTCTTCGGGCACACCTATTAGAACCCAACTGCTGCTCTTGTGCTGTAACTTGAGCCTCTCTCCTAGCATTTTCTCCTCCCTATGGCACTTACTGATTTCCTGCTGGTCTCCAAAATCTGAAAGTTTCCCACATCCAGTAGAAATCCTATTGTTATAATGCTACTTCATTCAAGTTTTGTTTGCTGTTTGTTGTTTCAATTTAGTCACTGATGTATCATCAGATGAAAATAATTAATGTAATGTTATCTGTTTCTCTATCATCACTGATAATCACTGTATCTGGCTGCATACTGTTCAAATGTTTGTTTTCACCTCATGCTGCGACATGAAATACTCTTTAATGTCGACTCTGGTTTCCCCTGTCTGTACTCTCCCGGGTCGTGCCTGAATATAGGCAACATTGTTGTCTAGTGTACTGACCCGGTAAAAAAACAAATAAATAATATAATATAGGTGCTTTGGTGCCCCTGTAATCTTATATACATAGGGGCGCACTATAAGGAGCCTGAAAAACCAAATACACGAACACATTCGATCCATATGTAACAAAAGGGAAGACAAACCAGTTGGTCTCCACTTCCTGCAGCATCATTATGCAGATCCCAAGAATGTAAAATTCATGGCAATCCCTAATTTGTACCACCACCACTCAGGTTTGGGGGCAACAGAGAAAACCTGCTGTTACAGAAACAGTCAGTGGATATTTAGACTGAATAGTATTAAACTTAAAGGGTTAAATGAAGTATGGGACTTAAAACCTTTCTTAAAAGAAAATATCAACCTTGTTAGAGATGATTTAGTACATTGTTAGAAAATAAACCTACAGTATGTGCTAATGTATTACACATAGATTTCTCATTTTAGAAATCTGAAACCTATCTCTATCCATACAGTAACTGTCTCATTTTTCTTTTAACAGGAGTCTGTGTACTATTTCACTCTTACATTATGTGGATTCCCCACAGGAATTTGGAGATGCCACAACGGATATGTCCCAATGGGTGATCACTATAGTACTGCTAACTTTCGCCGCCACCCCACCAATGTTTCTTTTAAAAAATAAAAGATTGTGTGCTCTTTCTCCCCGCTTTTCCCTCAATATTTCACAGTTTATGGATCCCTATTTGAATTTGGAATTTTATGTTGAATGATTCAGGGAGATCACTACTGCTATTTACTTTACTACATTTACGTTATCTGTTTCATATACATTTGCTTATTAGTAACTTCATTTTCTTTAACATGGCAAATGAATTAAACAATGGTACATATTCAATAATGAAAGTTAATGTATCACACAAATATGTAATGAATGCACTCTAGTGTTTTATGTTATTTTTATCTTTATGTAATTGTATTAGTCTTTTGAGTTAAGCTTCAGTTGTCATTAAGGAATGGTTTGCACCCATTTTTCTTTGAGATTTAATAGTATGCAGGCTTTTGACACTTTGTGTGTTATTCCAAGTGATGTGTTTTGATTTTCAGTTAGATACCATTAATTGATTCTGGGGTATTTAAGGTTGGATTCCTGTACACTAACACACCCCTTACGAAGGCTGTTTGTCAAGCGCTGGGGTTAGCTAGTGTTTTCCTTGTACCTGTTAGTTACAAATAAACTACTTTGCATTTAGCATTGTTTAGACAGTTTGTGCCTGTCTTTTGCTGGGAGTGCTGACTACCTGGAATTCTGTACATGCCTACAAGGCTGGTGATCAGAGACCGGGGATGACACTACATGCCAGAGACGCAGACAGCCTAGGGGACGGGAACTGAAAGAAAGGATTAGGTGCACAGAACACTAGGGTTTTGGCTCATGGAGCTGGGGTTGGTGACCAGGGAGATCACTAGATGCCACAGTATGTTTGTGGCATACAGGCTGCTGATCGGAGGGCAGGGGGGGTCCATCAGACCCCAGGGCATGTCAGAGTCGTGCCAGTGGGAGGGACCACAGGACAACAGGGAAATTTACAGTCTTCAGAGACTGCAATAGGAGGTGGGGGACCACAGGACACTGGGGAAAGTGTTCCGACTGTTGGGGCTGTGTTTGTGGGGGGATACTAGGTACCAGGGAATTTGTTTCAGAACTGCCAGAATGGTGAGCAAAGGAGAGGGCAACTGGGCACCACAGATATCTCTGTATCAGGTGGCACAGCGATCGGTGGGTGGAGGGCATGAGACAACAGGGTGGTCCAACTCGTGACAGCTCGGCCAACTGGGGTGGGGTGGGTCCACAGAAACCTGCCACCACTACCTATGAAAATGAGCAATACCAGACATGCAAATTACCCTTAGCACCTGCATGAATGAACTTATTTGCATGGGTCCCTCTCAATATCACAGCTAGTGCGCCGGTGCAATCCACTCTGAAGGCGCTTATTCCTGCACTGCAGGGTTCCATGTTGGTGCAGTGCTACTTAGTGCTGTGCTGATATGGCCCTATATTCAGTCAGATAGTGCCGGTGCACTATCCAACTGACTACAGCACCCTCGGACTCGGGGCAACGGTGTAGCACCAAACTCTGCACTCCACTTTGCCCCTTTGAATATCGGGTCCTAAGTCTGTTAAGTATAACCAAAATAATGACACTAACAGCAACAAAGAACTTAAGTATTTGGGGTAGGAGCTTGTATTCTGTAACTTCCCATTTTTCATGTGGTTGTGAGCTCATGATATAGAGTGTTCTGTATTTTTATTTCACCTGTTTTACAATTTTAGTAAACCACATTTTCTTTAATATACTGCCTGTGTCTTCTCAGTCCTTTGCATGTGATTGCTG